>JASDDO010000253.1:0-500000 GCA_030015575.1 Agapanthus africanus | reverse complement strand
TGCGTAGTATCTTGGCAGAAGGATTGGTTGAAGTCTGTCCAGTGCAAAATCGGCACCATGCCAGACTTCTTTTTGTACTTTGGTCTCCATAGATTGGTAGAAGAGGATCGCCTTTTCACCTCTTCGCCTGGGAGGGATGTAGAAAGTCTGTAGTTCCTGTACGCTGTATGTATGGAGCGCATCAAGTTCCTTGTAATGCCGAGGCGAAGCCATTGTGATTCGCATACTCTGATCTTCTTCGTCGAGGGTTTGCACTGACGGGCGGATGGAGAACACTGCGTTGGCCTCGTCCTCAGAGTCGCTGCCAAAGACCAAAATAGGAGTAGATGGTCTGGGTCAGTTTTCTTGGGGTTGCCCTGAGTAGACTATTTCTTCATCTTCCTCAGTATCGCTCCCAAAGATTGGGATGGTGGCGACGGACTTCTGTTTACCCTCTGGCTTATGACACCTTTCCATATCTTCGAAATCTGGTAGGAAATACTTTGCGTCTTCATATTTCTGGACTTCGTTTACCAAGAACGGATTCAGCTACCCTGTGACGGTGCATTCCAAACCATCCTTGAAATACTTCATACACTGATGTTGTGTAGAAGGGATGACGTACTCATGCAGCCAGGGCTTGCCTAGCAAAGCGTTATAACAAGCCTTGGCATCAATGACGTGAAATTTGATGTCGGTGATGAGCAACCCGAAGCGTAATGTTAGAATTACGGACCTAAGTGTCCGTGACGGCTATGTGTCGAACCCGAAGATGGTAATTTTGTTAGTTATATGTATGCCCTAGAGGCCATTACTATACATAGGATGTATAGTGGATGCTGGGACATATATAGGTAGGACTTTCTTGCTCGACATGATAGTACGCTATCTGGTTGCTCTTTATCTTAACATGTATACTTGCTGTCTCTCTGTTACATGTTGATAAAGCCCTTAGGATCTATACTCGACTTCCAGGACTATGATGTAGATCATACTAGTAGGGCCTGGGTAGTCCATGAGTACGTCCTTCAATGTTCCTAATCGTGGGAATATCGAGACGGGGCATCGATATTCCAGAGTAGACTAGCGTATATCTTCTCGACCCATGTGATGGGAGATGGATGATCCCATATCCATTGGTGTTTGACATCAGAGATGGTATGCGGGTGCTCAGTGGTGACTGGGTACACTGAACGGACTCGCCGAGAACTCCCAGATGGTATTATACCTCACGTCGGATGGCAGTTCTCTGGTGACAATGGTACAGCTTAGTTTGTTGACCCGAGATCGTCATAGAGTCTTGTGTGTCTCCCACTGTGCTTTGATTTCCACCCTACCACGGCTCTACTGAGTCGTGCAAACAGGTGGTTTTTGGGTACAGTCCCGATTCACATGGAGGCAATGAGCGATAGGAGGGGATTCGTCTCTCTCGGTATTGGGAGTTGATGTTGCGCTATGCTCGACTGGCCATAACTGGAAATCCCTGGCCAGGGTTGCAGTGATATACTGGTAAGAGTTATCAGTAGTTTCACGCTATGTTATGGACCTTATATCGGCATGACTTATCGAGCTACTGGGGTCTGACGTTTACCACCCCTAGGCGAGATATGCGACATATCAGAGGAACAGACCGGACTGTACGGTAAGTGTTGCTGGTCGGATTCACAGGAGTGTGAGCGGGCTTGCTCGTTGATCTTCTGATCGCTCAGTACCCGGGTAGCCGTTACATTTAGCAGACCGCTTGCGGCTAGTGGGTTTTTGATATGATCATCACCTGCTGTCGGCGTATTGACGAGTGTTTAGAGTCCTACACAGAGGTTTCCTGGCTCAAGCGAAACGAAATAGGAGCGCATATGAGATATGTGCGGGACCGAGAATAATGCGTGTATGTGATACCGTATTCTATTCTCGCGATGAATGTATCGATTGGTTGTATGCGATATAACCTAGTTATCGAATCGAGGATTGATTCGATAAGTCGATACATTGGATATTAGTCGGTCATATGCGATATGACCGGATCGTTAAATCAAGTGTTGATTTAATGATTTAATGTATAATTATATATTTGATATATTACTTTACATTAACTAGTATTGGTTCACTTAAGATTATTTTTCTCACTTGTTTGTGCACATTGTATATATGATATATGTTTGTGCACTATTTTGTATCATGTTTGATGATACATGCAAACTTGGGTGTGTGTATACTTTGAACCATGTTTAGGTTAATGGTTAGGGTTTTTATTTATTTATTTATTTATTTATTTATCCATTTTGGCAAAAATAAAATGGTGGAATTCTTTGTTTTTATTTGAAGCTTCATGAAGCTTTGAAAAGTTCAAACCATTTTGTTTTTTCCTAAACCTAACCATTCACCTAAACCCTAGTTTAGTATCTACACTAGTTACACTAACCAATGTTTGCTATATGATAAGATCACTTAATTTATTATTATTCATCAATTGATTTTATTATTGATATCATATTCTTTTTCTTCTTCTTCTTCTTCAAGAAGAAGAAACCTTGCTACCTCCAATGGTGCCATGATCAAAAGAGTGAGAAATCCAAATCCAAAGTGAACCCACTTTCTATTTCTTCATCCTCTACCACTTGCCATGTAGTAGAGTGTGTTATCTTTACAAGTTCTATGACCAAGTGAAGATGGAGCTTGATCTTAAGTTGCCTCGACGTAGATCATCTTCGGCATCGAAGTCGACGACCTAGCCCGCCTATTTCTCCGATGAAGCCGACGCTAGAGTCTGGGATCCGATGATCGCAGCGAAGGGACATCGTCACGGAGCTAAGGAAGTGGAGGACCGGATCTACAAAGGTTGTAGTCCCTTTCACTTTTTAGTTAAGTTGTTAACTTGCTTGTTGTTTCTCCTTTACCTCTAGTAACGATCTAGTTTAGGGTTCTTTGGCACATGAAATTTTTGAATTGGACATGATTGATCAGTTGTAGAACCTCATGGGTGTGCCTAGGAACCCTACAAATTTTGTCCTGAGCCAAGTGCTGAACGTTCATGCAAATCTCCTTTAGCACTTTCACGTTGAGAAGGTTGACGGAAGATCCGTTGTCCGTAAGGATTTTCCCTATCTTGATGTCGTGGTACTACTCGGTGACGTCTAATGGGCGGTTATGTTGGCACGTACCGAGGAAGACATTTGCATCGCTGAATGTAATGTCAGCTATGTTAAGCTCTGCCAGCTCGTCCTTCATCTTCTCTTCTGCAAGGAAAGTTCGGAACTGACCGGGCTCTTGTAATGCCTTGATCAGAGACTCTTATGCCTCTTTGGACAAGAGGAGAGCATCCAATATGCTCAACTGTGAGGGTATTTTCCTCAGAGGTACTAGGACATTGTAATTCACCTTGTTTTTCCTAGGCGGGGCCCTAACTGCGAGCTCTTTGACAACTCCATCATCAAGGGTAATTTCCTCAGGGATTTTTTCTTTCCCTTTGTCTCTTTTGTTCGAACCCTTGTTTGTAGGTCCGAGATTCTTCTCAGGCAGGGTGCAGTTATGCAGCTGAATGTTCTCGCAGTTCTTCTACTCCTCTTCTTTTTCGGAGATGGAGTCCTTGAAGAGAGGGCTGAGGGTTATTTCGTTCTCAGAATTGCTCCTGAAAGTAAGAACTTGGGGTTTTTCCCCTACCGGATTGGTATCAACCATATGACAATTGCCGGTCGTTTTTTCATACGCATCTGTCGCACTCTTTTGCTGCCGACGAGATTCTCGCTTCATCCCCTTGAATTGTTTTTGATGGGAAACATATTCTTGCCACCACTTCTTAAAGGTACTGTATTCCTCGGTGGGGTGGGTAACCCTCCGATGATATAGGCAGTAGTTTGGATGTGAATCCTCTCCGTCGAGGCATATGATCCCGGGAGTGTTTCTTACGAGAGGTGGCAGTTTCATTCCCATGGACAGGGCTTTGGTGAACCGCTTCTCTGCCTTGATCCTGCTCTTATTTGTGGCAGGTGCGCTTCGGTTTGGTTGGAGTACTTTACGACTCATCCTTGCCACGGCTTCTTCATCTGGACGCTGACGCTTAGCCTTTTCGTATATGGCTATTTCGCATTCTCGGTCAGCTTTGCTTTTTCGAAAGGCTACGTTTAACAGCCTATCGATTGGGTCTCCTGGAAGTTCCGAGGATTTTAGTGCCGATCCTGCCTCCAGTTCCTCTGTGTTGTTTTCTGACACCGAGAGAGCGTCTTCGCCATTTAATGACGAATGGGAGACCATGTGGCAACTTGCTACATAGTCTTCGGTTTCTTCTGATGAGTCATTTTCCTCATCGTTGTCACTATCTTTGTTCTCAAGAATATGCTTGAAGAACTCTTCGAGGGTGATCGGTGTCCGTGCCTTCTGGTTGTACTCTTCCAATGCGTCGATGTACTTTTGTAGGTCTGTGGGCTTTTCGTCACTCGGCAGGCTGCACAGGCTTCTTGGTCTTTTTCTTTTTCTTCGAAAACTTTGAAGGATTGACTTAGGGATTTTTCCCTTTGTCAACAATCTTCGGTACGGGATACGGTTTCAGCATCCCTTCGATAATTTCAGGTTCAAGCGGGCTTTTCCACCTGACTTCCGGACATGCCTGTAGATCCTTCAGCATTCTTTTGGTTTTAGCTGAAAAAACAACTTCCCATGGAGTTTCTTCCACGAGCGAGCATTATACCCCAGTGCATACACTTTTTTGGGAGTGTGCTTCTGTGGTGGGTTCACCCACTAGTTCCCAGACAACGCAAACTTCCCTTATTGATACAGATCCTTGACCCAGTTCTTGAAGACATAGCAATCCTCAATTGGGTGGCTCACCATTCTATGATAGGAGCAGTAATAGGGTTATTGACGTCGCCGGGTTGCGGTGGACACCGTGGGTCTGGCAATGCGATGAGTTTGTTATGCATTGCCAACTCAAATAGTCTCCTCGTCTTATCGCGGGGAAACGAGTAAGCGCGTCCTAGCCTTTCTTCCAGGGATGGGCGTGGACGTGCATTGTTTTGGCGAACCGCCGGTTTTGGGTCGCTTGGTTGTTGTTGAGTGTTGGCGACAAAGGCCTCTTTCCCTTTACCCTTGGCGTTTCGAGGGTCCTTATTTGAGGAGGAAGGCTCATAGCCTATCTGGTCCATTTGGGCCAGTTTATTGATCAAAACCTGGAAGATGGTTGGCTTGAAGAACGTCATGAACTGGGACACAGTCCTTTGAGGATCAAGAGTCCTGATGAATATGCCCATGGCGGGAGATTCTTCAATGCAATGTTCGCACTTTGACCATAGGTTCCGCCACTGGATCGCATATTGGGCCCAGGTTTCTCCTAGCCTTACCCTGGCATTGATTAATACTGTGATTGGAGTGCGCTCACTCGCGTTGGCGAAACGCTGGGTGAACAGCGGTTCCATTTTTATGAACGTTTTTACGGAGTCATTAGGGAGCTCCGAGCACCATTCGAAGGCCGTCTCTAACAGGCTACCAATGAACTGGCGAAGCAACAGTTTGTCATCGCCTCCAATGTTACCGCACATAGCTCTGAAATGCGCGACGTGCTGATCTGGGTTGCTTGTCCCCTTGTACACATGGAACTTGGGGATCATATATCCCAGCGGGTACTTGATTTGGTCATACCATCCTGGATATGGTTGCCCGGTTCTGACGATTTGGCCAGCAGCTTCACTAGCTCTATGATCTCGTATTTGTTGAGCTATATAATCATCAAAAGTAGCCTTGGAAATCGTTTCCTCCTTGGCTGTTGATAAAGCCGGAAGAGGGTTTGATGTTTCCTACTGTCATCCTCGATAATTATCGGCGGATCCTCGGCTGGGGGTTTTGGCTGGAATATCATTCCAACCATATCCTGGAACAAGAGAGCCATCTGCTTTATGTTAGCAGCCTGCTCAGCAGATTCCTTGTCCTTTCTTTCAAGCATCCTTCGCAGGAACTCTGTATCGGTCTCCTGCTCCTGGCACTATTCGGCTGTTGTATCCGGGCTTTCTTTTTACCTGGTATGTGCTGCCATTTTGGTCAACATCTCCTAGAGCTTTTGTTGTTGCTTGTCAGCGACCGAGTTTATGGCCGGTAACCTATCGAAGCACGGCTTTCCTCTTTCCCAGAAGCCATGTAGACCATATGCACGATAATGCCCCCAGACTTAAGGCGTTTGGGTCCATCGCCTTTGGAGTTTTCCGCCGGCGGTGGGATTATCTCCGGCCTCATCCTTTTGTGGGAGGTCGAAGTTGAAAGAGCTGTTGTAACAGGCACTTGTGCAGAAGAAGTCCCTCGCTGTATGATGGAGGAGTGGTCTTCCTCTTATCGAGCCTTCGATTTCTTCGGTCGACGAGAGTAGTTTTGATCAATCACGGAGTCCTGGACTTTTCGCCAGACCCTATGAATTTATGAGGAGAGCCGTTGATGGGGGCGCTCCGTCTTTGCCTGCACTGTGGTTTCTGCAGGCGGGGGCGATTTCTTTAGTACCGTCGTTGGAGAGTTCTTATGTACCCTTCTGAGTAGATCAAAGTTGTTCCCGGTTGGAACAACAGTATCAATTTCCACTATTGGAGCTGGTGGGGTAAGTCCAGAGGGGAGTTTCCCCTAGTTCCTCACTCGGCACCAGTAACGACGTCGATCATGTCTTGCAAAAGGGACCGCTTCAGTTTTGGAAACAGCTTTTTCGTGTCCCCAGCTTTGGTGAGGGGCTGCTGTTGGCGCCAACCTGTTAAAGACCGATGTTCTTGGCAGGGTTTGAGGAGGGCCGACCAATCTTTTTAAGACCGATTTTCTGGTAGGGGAAGTACCTTTGACAACTTCGCCCATAGCAGCAGTTGGTAGGGCTATCCGTTTTGGGTATCCCCTTGAGGTATCACAGGCTTCTTTGCGGGCCTGTTTGGGTTTTGTCTCAGCCTGTTGAAGACTGAGACACCAGATTTGGACGGCCCATTGAGAGGGGCCGTTGTGGTCGCCATTCGATCGAAGACCGACCTCTTGGGAGCTTCTTCCTGCGGCACTGAGGCACTGACACCCACTAGTGGGAACATGGTCCTGAAGAATAGTCCAGTAGTGGCTTGCGTTACTTGCCCCACCAGCATTGAAAAGATGGAAGCCGCGTTGGGCCCGTAAGTCATTCCTCTAGTTGGGACGGAGCGGGAGTTGCTGTTGCAAGTTGTGCAGTTGGAAGTCATTGATTTTTCTTCTTCTGCACAGGAACAAGACACCAAATCTTAGTACCTCAAATCCAAGGGTAACCATAGCAAACCGCGATTTTGTTCGCGAAACACGACACACGAAGTGTGGAGTGGAAAGAGGAAAAGGACCCACCGGGCGTGCTAGAATCTGTTCACCGTCGGAAACGGAGACGAACCGGGATGGATCGTCTTGCTTAAATCTGGGGGCAGATGCTATTTGGATTTATCCGTCCACCTCTCCAAAAATACCAAGTTGATTTATGGCACCGTATATCGGAGGTTTGGACGGATGCGGCCGTTGTAGCGTGACTTTATCATATTCCCCCTCGTTTGTGAGGGTTTTTTTTATTGTGGGGACGCTCTTCCCTGCAGGCGCAAGCCCCTGCAGTTAATTACGTTACCGTATTGCGATAACCACTTTCTCCTGCTCCAAAAGTTCACTTCGTGTCGTGTGTGTTTTTGTTTTTTTAGGTTGCCCATGGATTATATATGGAGACAAGTTTGTGTTGTCGCCCGTAGGGCGTGGATTAGTCCAAATCCATATATTTTTAGATTCGGGCTTGGTTTATTTAAGGACCGTTAATCTGGTTTGAGATTAAAATTGACTGAAATATATATGAGCATTTAGGGCTCAGTTTGTTTTAGTTTGAGAACGTTACAATCCATTATCGCCATGTTTGGGGCATATATTAGTTTACGGACATTTCGGTCCAATATTCCTGTTTTAGGGACGAATGTTAGTTTAAGGACACTTCAGTCCATTGTCGCCGTTTTTGAGGCGACTATTAGTTTAAGGACATTTCGGTCTTTTATTCATCTTGCACGCACGTGTATTTATTACATGACGATGTGAACAATGGTGATATGGGATGTGCCCAATTTGAGGCACGAGACGATTTGAGGCTTGCACGTCAATTTGAAAGTGTATCAATGTGGGATGAGAGAAATTGTTGGTCGTTGGGACCCGTCACCTCTCTAAAGACGTTAAGGAATTACAACGACACGTATCAGAAATGTGAAGAGATGTACCATTAAACCAAATCCCGTATTTGAGGGAAAAGAGGTTGTGGTGGACCTAAGAATCGTTAGTCATATTTGAGACTAAGATTACCTTAAGAGGTATGGGATGAATATCATTTTGGATATCATCAATGAAAGATCATTAATTATGTTTGAGACTAAGATCGGCTCAATAATATTTTTGAAGGATCATTTTTACTTAAGATCCATCAAAAGAGTATTTGGGCTCAGCTGCAAGAAACATCAGAGGCTTAGACAATTTGGGCTTAGGCTGCCTACTCTTTTCTTTTTTTATTCAAAAAGTTCTAACTACTCATTTAGGCTCTATCTGTTCAGCCCTTTTATTTTTATGAAAAAGTGCTAAACACTTATTTGACACTCTGACACTCACATGGGTGTCATGTGAAGCATTTGATTATGGGCGCCGCCCAATGAACGCAGAGCACTCTGCCACTTTGGCTGTTTATGGAGTGATGGGAACTTTTCTCTCTTCTTTTCATTTTTGATGGCACCCACGTAAGGAGCACGTGAGGCGCCGGGACGCTGCCCAATCAGTGCTAAGCATTCAGCCGTTTTGGCTGTATGTGAAGTGCTAAGCACTTTTTATGTGGCGCCCGCATGAGGAGCACGTGAGGCGCTGGGCCCTGCCCAATCAACGCTAAGCACTTAGCCGTTTTGGCTGTATGTGAAGTGCTAAGCACTTTTTATGTGGTGCCTGCGTGAGGAGCACATGAGGCGTTGGGCGCTGTTAATGAGGGACGCCCACATGGGAAGCACGTGAGGCGCTAGTTTTTTTATCAACAACAACAACAACTGAGCCTTTTATCCCAAGCATATGGGGTAGGCTACATGAACCAACATGAGAATCACGTCGGGTCCAGCACATGAATCCTCTGTCTCCACTCACTTCTATCGAACAATATACTCCAAGCATATGGGGTAGGCTACATGAACCAACGTGAGGCGCTAGTTTTTTTATATGGAGATTTAATCTCTGTTGATATTTTTAGAGAACTTAAATCTCTTTTAATGGTATTTTGACCATTAACGATCACCAAGATCACTATTTTGAGGATCTGGGATCATGTTCTTTTAAGAACTAAGTTCTTGATTCGAAGGAACTGAGTTCCTGAAGTATTATGGACTTACCTGATCTGAGATCATATTCTTTCTCATTTAAATTTGTTCTTCTATGAACCTTTGATTCTTAAGAACAAGATCTTCCCGATGAGAATTAAATTCTCAACTTGTGGGAGACTTGTCTTGTGGATCTCAGATCCAGAGGAAGAACTAAGTTATTTTAGGAGGGTTCAACCCTAAGATATGTTAGGTAAAGGAGATATTTTGATCTCGATATTTTCTTTACCTAGGGTTTCGAAAATGGAGCTCTTCTTCTTTGGGTAAAGGATATGTCTTCCTCCTCGTCCCTCTCTATGTGTCTCGCTGTCATCTGGGTATCTGTATCTGTCTCTCTCCTTTTTTTCTTCTCTTGAGACTTGAAGTCTCAGGTCCTTTATATAGGTAAGGCAAATTGTTGATTAGTTTTGAGAAAATCTCTCATTTAGAGATTCCAATTGATTTAATTGATCTCAAAATTGATTTGGGGAATTTTTACTTACCATTGGATTTTTGATCCAAGAACTTCTGTTTTTACAGAATATGATTTTGGGTTTTTAATGAGATTGGGGAAATATTTTCCCTATACATAATTTATTCTGTAAAACGGTGATTTTTAATCATCATTGGATTTTTAATCCAACGGTTATCTGTTTTACAGAGAGCAATCTTTCTTAATTGGAAAGATTGAGAGAATATATTCCATAATAGAATTTTATTCAACAATTGGATCTTTGATCCAACCGAGAGTACCTTTCTTATTTCAGAAAGATTTGGAAAATGTTTACTCCCAACAGAATTTAATTATGTATTTTGATGATTTATCGTCTCTGTTGGATCTTTGATCTAACGACTCTGTTTAACAGAGAGTATCGTAGAATTTAATTCTACCTAGGCGATGGCGCTCATATGTTGTGCACGTGGGCGCCACTTAAGAATTTAATTCTTAAGATAGGTATTCCTGTGCTTTGCACATTGGCGCCCGCGTGATGAGCACGTGCGGCGCCACTATAGGTTTTAATCCTATAATATTGGCCCTAGCGCTGGCGCCCTCGTGGAGAGCACGTGAGCCGCTGCCTCATTTAATTCAAACAGAGCTTTGCTATTTTATTAGGTTAAATATTGGGGAAATAGACTCTTAGGACATAGAGCCGAGCCAGAAGGACTTGGACCAGTTTGCTACTCAGCCAAATTACTAGCTTCTTCCTGTCTGTACTTACTTTCATTATTCCATTGTTTAGGCATTTGCATTATTATCGTATCTTTTATTTCCAGACATTTATATGTAAGGTTGAATGTAAATAAAGTTGCTGTTTTATTTTATTACTCTTATCATTCTTGCACATTGTTATATTACTTAATTATATTTAACGTATTTTCATAATAAATACGTTGTAGGCTTGCCACGTCACCGTTTCCGTCTATTAGGAAGCGGGGTGCGACATCATCTCGTCGTAGGTTCTGGATCGCCGTCGCCGTGTTACTGCTACTGGTGTGGCCGTATTCGTGTCCGTGCAATTGCCATCGTCATGCCGTGGTCACTAGCAAGTGAAACCTCACTTGCTTTACATGCTACGTGTATATATCTATAGATTTGAGTTAACCTTATACTAGATAGATTATTACGAATCCGTGTTAGTTAATTTACTATCACATATAATTCGTAAGTCATCATTGTATCTTCATGAAAACTATAGTGATTCTAGGATGATTAGTTTGAGCGTAATTGGATCTAAACATCACGTTAATACCATGTGGAATTGTAAGTATATGATACCATTTTTCACGTGTTAGGAAAAACCAACTTTAATTCGATAATTCTCGATATTGTGTGCTAATAGTTCGTTGTGGTGAACTGAACCAAAACCCCGTCGATCATGCCCAAATCTTTTACAAATATTTCCTTTTGCTACTTACGGATATCTTGTAGAAAATTGAACTCAAAATAACGAAATATCGCACGTGTAACGGTGTCCCAAAAGAGCGACATCAAATCTAGTTTTTACTGTACACGTCGTGGTGTTAAATTGATATTAATTTTGATACATACTGGTATGTAATTTTTTATAGGTCATATCGAAGCTGACTCGATAAACTAGAACCCCCTGTGATTTATATTTCAATAATGAATTATCGTAACGACGAAAACTGATATGGAATGCGGGTCTGGACTGCAGTCCAGAGCAGCATCCCATATTGACACATGATTTTAAATAAATGTGTAGAGCTGTATGAAAATAAAATAATGCGGAACCCTATATTGTTACGAAGATAATCCTGGTAGATAACTATAGGTGGTGGTTTCGTTTGATTTTACTGCCGTTTGATATTTTAATTATATTTTAAACTGTCGAGATGTTCTGCAGTTTAGTATAGAGATGGGTTGTATAGCCTGGCCTTAGACAGAACATAAATCCCATCATACAGCGGATAATGTCGATCCGTCTAGTGCGTTGGAAACTTAATTTATAGATCTAAATTTTACCTAGCTGTACTGTCACCTAACTATGATCCCAACAGGGATTAAAATGTGTTACGAAATGGACTTTCAGTTCATGAACTGAATTTTCAGCTATGAACACTTAAAATGAAATGACCATAACTCGCAAACCTGAAACCCGATTGACCTGGAACTAATTTTGTTGGATCACTGTTTGAGTTTACTTATAGCCTCTTTTATAGTATTTTGTCTAATTACGATCGTACGAATTAATATGTTTTTTCTGAATTCGTAAGGTACATAGTGTTTCATTTCGTACATGACTTACTATGTCGCATCATTCTCGTATTTACCTGGCCGTGATACCATTATTGATAGCAAACGTTCATAGTGATTTATAGCGAACTTTGTATTGTCGAACGTGAGTGGTATTGGATTAGTTGTGTCAAGTACGCCAATGATAAGTGATTGATTCATGAAAGTGAACAGTGCAGTGAAAAGTGGATAAAACCATGATTTGGCGTGTGCTTGTATACAACTAGTCCTATACATATAGTTATTGTAACCTGAGGGAAATGGGGAAATAAAGGTGGTATCGAACTCGTATTTAGTGAGGTACAGTGACTTAGAGGATGATCATTCGATATATATATACACATACACACACACACACATACATACATACATATATATATATATATATATATCTTAGGTCGTGGGCCTAGCGGCACGGCTGCAGGTTTATGTCCCGGGCAACACTGGATCGTAGTCTCGGGTATGCACGAGACCCTTGTTAAACATGAGCATCCTCTCCACTGATTGATTTCATTTGACTTAGCAACCGATAGGTAATGACATATATATTGCATGGATTGCTGACATGATACATATACCGTACTGTTCATATTCACTTGATATTCTTTATTCCCATGTTACTGTATTCTGCCGTTCATTTCATGTTAATATCATAGTACACACACTATATATATAGCTATATGTGTCACCCTGACGATCTGAGTGTGCATGCTCAGAGGACAAAGTGAACCCATCTCAGGAGCATGACCTGTCATTAGAGATCGCAGAGATTTAGACCGCGACATCAGCGCTATCGCCTTCTACTTGCTATAAGAACATTTTTATTTCTTTGGTTAGTTATTTCTTTTATTCAAATAAATGTACCCCGAACTCTGTAATTGTAACATAATAAAGTTGTGAGCTGTGATTTCTTTTACTTTATTACTGTGTTTACCGATTACTATATAATGCTAGAAACCGAAGTGTGACTACAGCGGGATTATTCCTTGACCGTAGGAGTATGCTGGCCTAGTCACCCATCGTATTCCATATTTTAGGAAGCGGGGCGTGACATTATTTAAATTATGAGTATCATACAATAGCGAGTTAATATATCAAGATATTTAAAGTCTTAATTATACTTCTGGTTCTACTGCCGCCGATGACACATCAGAAACTATTTCCGGCTCTATATCTGTTCTTAATAAACAGCTGGAGAATTCGAGATGAATAGCATTATCTTGTATAATCAGGATTGTAGGACAACTAATCTCACTTACATCACTTTCACCCATGTTGTAATAGTCTCGTGGATTTGTCACAACAGCAGCATCCTTCTGGGCATCCCTAAGGTCTGCGACATAAAAGTATTGGCGAGTTTGGCTGGCGAGAATATAAAGCTTTTTACCAAAAGCGAGTTTTGATGAATTGAGTAAAACAAGGCCATTTTCAACTTTGAACCCAGTATGTTCATGATTGATATCGTACCCCAGACACTTGAATAGAACAACCGTCTGTTTATGATAACACACCCGAATTATTTTTTAAGCACCCCGTAATAGTCCAATTTTCCTGTGGTAGGATTTGAATCTCTAGATGATGAATATCCAGTAATGGTGGATGTTACAAAGACGCCGCAATTCTGAAACTTTTTATTTTGATCTCTTTTTTTGGTGTGAAATCTAAGCCCGTTAACAACGTAACTGGAGAGATACTCGACTTACTCATCTGGACCATATGCTAGCGTTTTATATTTTCTGAAACATGTCTATCATTGAGATTTCTTTCAATCTATTATGGTAAAACAGATTAAGTTATGTGTGTGTGTCTGTATATATTAACATGAGTTGTAGTTTGGTTTTTATAGTTTACAACTTACACGTGCTTTCAACCAAGTGAGAAAGTGTTTATGTCGCTCCTTATAGATATCCCATTGCCGAGTTCGTTTAGTAGGTGGACGGTATTGAGCATTCTAAATGCTGTATATATTGCAAACAAACATTTAATTTTGACTTGAAGATTTTCTATAATCATGTTAAGAAAAAAGTAATAAATACTTACCTAATAAAACTATTCACATCTGAACCGTTAAATAAAACGTAACGGTGAATCATGCCGAGCTGCTCAGATGCAATGTGACCCGACTTCACTTTACCCAGTTCCTTTCCTTGGGCCCAGAAGACGGATATTACAGGTTTATTGTCAACCATGTCCTCATTACGTCTTGTCCTATTAAATGCAGTCTCAACATCCTCTAGATATATAGAACAGAACGTCATACATTTCTCCGTGAGAAACCCTTTAGCAATCGACCCTTCAGGCCGACTCCTGTTATGGATATACCGTTTTATTTTGTACATGAACTTGACGGATGCAAACAAATTTAATTCGTTTCATTATAAATATTCGATTTATTATGAACAGAAAAGAGTTATTATGTTAGTTTTATCTCTTTTACGGATACATCAACCGATAAATCACGGGACCACCTAAACATGCCTCTTAAGCAAGGTGAAACGTGAGATGCAACTTAACGATGAAAATAGAAGGCGCAAACAATATCTCCATTCTACAAAGCACGCAAGGTATTTTATTCTCCAGGGTTCTAAAATCATTTGCCGAGTAATCTTTGAAGCGTAACTCTCTCAAGAAATGACATAAATCAGTCACAACTGATACAACGTCATTATCTGGTAATGCCCTAACAGCAATGGGAAGCAATTGTTGCATGATCATATGACAGTCACGACTTTTTAGGCTGACGAGAGTTTTCTTTTTCAAGTTTATGCATTTACTAATGTTTGCAGAATATGCATTCGATACCCTTACTTGTTTAAGTACTTTAAGGAAACTCAGCTTCTCATTATCGGACATCGTATGCTTTGCTGGTGGAATAGCCCATTTTCCATTCTCTTTCGGAGTTGGATGCAATTCAGGCCGCAAATTCTTTGTAGCAAACAATTGTCGTATCGCTAGTGTGTTTCTGATCTTGAATTTGGTATTCAACAGGGTACCCAGCAAGAGCTCACATACATTCTTCTTGATGTGCATGACATCCAAGTTATGGCAAAGATTAAGAAAATGCCAATACGGCAAATCATAAAATATAGATCTCTTTCTCCAGTTATTTGATATCTCATTTGGAATAGTATGCTTATGTTTCTTACCAAAAACAATATTGATGTGCTCTACGTCCACAAACGCCTTTATCCCATTTGGCTCAGGAGGAGGGAGACGATTCTCCTGCTCACCATGGAACTTGATTCCATTGCATCGATAAGGATGATCAACATCTAGCCAATAACGATGTCCAGTGTAATAGGAAATCTAATTTACTGGCGTTTTACAGACGTTCTCTTGACAACATGGGCAAGAAGATGACCTTTCGTACTCCATCCCGACAACATGGTATATGCTGGGAAATCGTTTATTGTCCAAAGCAACACAACGCGCAGTGTGAATCTCTTTTCTGTGGACATCATAAGCAACGATGTCGGTCTCCCACAGCTCATTCAACTCATCGATCAACGTCTTCAAATAAACATCAATGTCAATACCAGGAGAGTTGCTTCCAGGGATCAACAGAGGAATTTGGATGTAAGATTGTTTTATACTCATCCACGGCAGGAGCTTATAGATTACTAGTGTAACGGTCCATACAATGTGAGATGCACCTCCTTTAAACGGTTCCAATCCATCAGCCGATAATCCGAGCCTCACATTACGAGCTTTCACAGCGAACACGGGAAATTGAGTGTCAAATCTTTGCTACTCTTCACCATCACCGGGATGCCGTAAGAATTTATCCTTCCTACGAACATCTCCATGTCATGTCATATGTTTGGCGGTTTTAGACGACAGAATTAACTTCTGTAGTCTTTTCTTAATAGAAAAAAGTGCAACACCATCACATGAATTTTCGGAATTGACTCCTCATCCCTTGGGGGCCTTTTAGCTAATATCCATCTCGATTCCCCACAAGTTCTACACTTATTTAAGTTCCTGTCATTATCTGTCGTGAATAACATGCAGTTATTTGGATATGCATCGATTTTTTGATAACTGACCGATGTCGGCAATAATCTTTTTCATCTATTGAAAATTTGCAGGGAGATCAGAATTCGGGTAAGTCTCCTTCTCTATCTTTAGAAAGTTATCGATTGATTTGTTGCTCTATAAACTTTTGCATTTAAGATGAAATATGTGAACCATTCAATCCAACTTCGTCATTGTCGCACCCTCATAAAGAGATTTCTTAGCATCTTCCATATACTTAAAAAACGTAGCAGATTCGGAATCTGGAACCGCATCATCCGTAGGGGTATCATCGTTCATGCCATTATATAACGCGTCCATCATATCATTTAAACCAGTGGTTGATGGAGTTCTCATAAGAGGCGGCAACGGACAATGTGCACCAATTCTATAGTCCACGACCTCTCCATGCAAGTTCCAGATAGTGTAACCTTCACAAAATCCGTTAGCAAGTATATGCAGTCGAACCGTTCCTCGACTATCACTTCTGCCGTTACAACATTTCTTATAGGGATAGGGGATCTGACTACCACCCACTCTTGATGAGAATTGCATAAACTCTTCTACACCGATTTTAAATTCAGAGCCATATTTGTTCTTATTTATCCAAGTCTTATCCATTCTTGTCCGATACGTAAAATTAAATACAGTTCATAATTAATTATTATATCATAACAAACATTTTAAAATCATACACAATATTAACAATTTTATACCGCAGTGAGAAAGCTAAAAATGAGATGGTTATAGACAAAGAAGAGAATGACAACAGTGCCTCAGAAATACACTTGAGTGGTTTATCATGGCTGGAAATAATATTAACGCTTTTATCTTGGATGTCAATGGGTAACAGCTGTCGGGGGTAAGGTTTCTATCTCATTAAGAATGTATAACTCCTACACCCTCTGGACTTATACTTTCATTCGTTTCGAGAAAATTTCGGCAGCACCTCCCCTCTGTTCTCCGAGTATACTGCAGTAGAAGAGATAAACATCTCAATATTATTAGTATTGGGATGATCATCTCAACTATATTTGTACACGGAGAACAAGCAGAAAGGTACAGACGAAACTTATCTCAAAACGAATGAAAAGTATAAGCATGCAAGGAAGTGTATACGTTTACATTCTTAACTTGTCTAAAACAGGACAAATTTATCGGTTATAGTGCAACTAGCATTCTCGTCGCATAAACTACTAAATGGTTGTCAACGAAGAACGATTAATGTTCGAGCTTGACAACGCACACGTAGTTTTATGTCACGAAAATAACCGTACGAATATAACTGATAGATGGATTCTAAGTCGCGATATTTTATCAATGTAAGATACTCGATGACGATATGTATCGGTTTAATTTTTTTAATCATCGAGTATCATGCACTTAATTAGATTGGTTTTTATGGTTATCACGCCGACATCAACCCTACAAGCACATAAATTTTTGGTTACATATGCTATGCATCTCTATAAATAACAACAATATATATAACTCCTACCCATAATTAACTAAAATTAACAACCTAACCCAAAACTAAAATTAACTAAATTTTTCAACAAATAAACTAATTTAACCCTTACCCAAAAATTAACCCTAACCTGAACCCAATCCCTAAAATTAACCCTAACCCTAAATAAAATTAACTTTAATACTAAAGTTACCCCTAACCAAAACCTAAAATCATCCCTAAACATTAAAATTAACCCTAACTCTAAAATTATCCCAAAGCCTAAATAAAAATAACCCTAACACTAACCATAAAATTAATTAAAATCAACGAATTATTAACCCTAACCCTAACCTAAAATTAACTCTAACCCTAACCCTATAATTAATCCATCCCATAAACCTAAAATTGACACTATCCCTGAAATTAATCCGATCACTAGGCATAAAATTAATTAAATTTAACAAAAATCGAACCATTTAACTAAATTAATAAAACTACTCACGGATTTTTGGGTCGGAGGCGTTGGAGCGGAGTTCGGGGCTTAGATAGGAGGGGGCTGGAGGCAAGATGGTGGTGGATAGGAGAGACCGGGGCTCAGAGACGTACGATTGAGTGTGCGCAGGGGCCGAGGGCTTAAAGGCGGGGAGAGGGCACGGTCGAGTTGGCTCGGAGGGGCTCGGAGGGCTTGAAGGCGGCCGGTGGGGAGTGGATCACGGTGGCTGGAAAGGCTTGGGGTGTAGTCGAGTGCTCGGAGATGGGTGAGGGAAGAGCAGATATTATGGCAGGGGGAAAAATTTTAAAGGGGGGAGGAATAAATTTTTAGAATGGGGATAAGGGGGTGTTAGGGTACGGGGAGTTTTTTTGATGCGAGTTTGGTGACGAAATTTATGTTGATCGTAGTCAACAAAATCTTCAACCTTTTCGTCGAATATTGTCCTATTTCGACACTTTAATACCATCAAAAAATCCCTCAGAAAAATTGCCAACGCAATAAAGCCTAATTTCCTATAGTGTTTTAAACAAAAATATTTATAGAGATTATTATGGTTAACAAAAATATATCAATAAACTTCTTCAAAACATAAAGACACCTATCAAATTAACAATATATTAGCATTCATAAAAATATAGATATGTTTAATCACAAAATTAGTAAAGTTTTACTTTTTGATAAATTCTTGAAAAAATCTTTTTGTCCATAATGCCAAATATACAAACATGCATCACATGTGATAAATACTAGTTAATTTAATCATGTACATATCACATATGAAAAAACTCAAGTATATATTATACCATGTGTTATATATGCACTTTCAAATAATCATATTGAGAACTTTATAATGCTACTAGTATTTTTTGAAGAAACACTACTACAATTAGGGGTTGCCCCTGCGGATAGAGGAATCCATAGGGACAACTTTTTATTGCCCCTACGGTGCCCACTGTAGGGGCATAAATAAATTAAAAAATATTAAAATCTAATCACTTTATTCGGCCCTACTGTGCCGCAAAAGAAAGCCATACTGATTGAACCGTAGGGGCAACAAAGAGTTATTTAAAAAAAATAAAACTAAGTAAAACCCCCGTCCCCCAAAAATTCCCACCAACCTTATCTCTCTCGCGCCTTCGTCCCCGACTTCCTCGTTTATCGTCGACTTCCTCGTTGCCGACCAAGCTCGTCATCGAGTTCCTCCTCCATCGCCGTCGATCGAGCTCGTCGTGGAGTTCCCCATCGCCGCTGATCGACATCGAGGTCGTCGTCACCGTCGATCGACGTCGAGGTCCTCGTCGCAGCCTCCACCTCTTCGAGCTCCATCTTCCGTGCCTCCTCCACGTCGTCGAGCTCTTAGCCTCCTCCACCTCGTCGAGCTCTTCGCCGCCGGCTGGTCTTTGGCAGCGAGGTTATTTTCTTTAATTTGAAATTGAATTTTCCTTAGTTATGTTTTTGATTTCTTTAAATTAATTAGGAATTTAATTTATAATTTTGTTGCTTTTGGTGTTATTGTTGTTGATTTTTAGGTTAGGGTTATAGGGCTGGGTTAATTTAGATTATATGGTGATGATTAGGGTTAGATTTGGAGTTAATTAGATTAATTTGGGTTAATTTTGGTTTGGGTTAGGGTTAATATGGGTTAATTAGGGTTAGGGTTTCAGTGATGATTAGGGTTAGGGTTAATTTGGGTTAATTAGGTAAAATAGGGTTGGTGATGATTAGGGTTTGGGTTAATTGGATTAATTAGGGTTAATTTTGGTTTGGGTTAGGGTTAATTTAGGTTAGGGTTAGGGTTAATTTGGGTTAATTATATAAAATAGAGTTAATTTGGGTTAGGGAGTTGATTAGGGTTAATTTGGTTTAATTAGGTTAATTTAGGCTAGGGTTTGGGTAATGATTATAGTTAATTTTGGGTTAATTAGGGATAATTTGAGTTAGGGTGTTGATTAGGGTTAATTTGATTAATTTGGGTTAATTAGGGTTAGGATTTAGGATGCACTAGTTCCTTCAGTAGGATACTCGATGATAAAGTAAACATAAAACTTTACCGTATATGTAAGAAAACTTTACCCCAAACCAAAAATTTGAAACCCTTAAAATTGAAACGTAAATATAAAACATATTCAAGTTAAATGTTCAAGTTAAAACCTATATATGATATTCAATGATAATATGAAACTTTCATATTCTCATCGATAGTCATATATGAAAATCAAAGCGTGAATTACTCTCCGTCTATCGGTTAACATACGTTCAATGTTCGTCGTGACATAGAACTATACGAAGATTGTTAAATATCGGACGGTATTGTTCGGTGCTAACAACCGTCTTGTAGTCTATATGACGAGAAGATTCAATCGTATGAGAACCGATAGATTTGTCCAGTTTGGACAAGTTAGGTATGTATAAAGAAAACACCTGCATTCACTTGTGTTTTCATTCGTTTCGAGTTATTTCGTCGGTACTTTTCCGCTGGTTCTCCGTGCACAAAGATAGATTAGATGTTCATTTCAACGTTGTTTCACAGCATTGAAATGATTATCTATTCTATTACGGTGTACTCGGAGAACAGCGGGAAGGTGCTACCGAAATTTACTCGAAACGGATGAAAACACAAGCGAATGGGTGTCTGCTCTATAGATTCTTAATGGGATAGAAACCTTACCTCCGACATCCGAAACACACACATACAACACGAATACACAACAAACGCACACATAAACCACATACACACTAACAACCCTACACCTAAGCGAAATCATAAATTGAAACACATATACACAGAATACAACTCATACTTGGATATCTTCAAATCTAACTTTGTTAATCGATAATTTATTCTTTTCAACGACAAACTTGCCTCTACGGATTTTTTTTTGTCAATAATCATTTCGTTCTTAAATTTCTCAATATAGTCATTATAACTTACAATTTATATGTTATACAGTCTAACATGGCCTATGCGTACATCAGAGTTAAGGACTGGATGTACGTGGATTGGTAACAACGCATGCAATCTAAGTTTGTTGCAGGAGTTGCTTCTTTCATTGAATTTGCACGCGCACATAATAAGATCGTGTTAGAGAAGATTCTTTGTCCGTGCGATAGATGTAGGAATGAGTTCTGGCAGAAGGTAGAAATCCTAGAGCTTCACATTGTTAAACATGGTTTTACTAGACTTTATATAACTTGGTTATATCACGGGGAAGGACAAGAAGAAGATGGTAATGCGGTAGAAGAAGAAGGAGAAGACGGTAATGCGGCGAAAGAAAAAGACGATAACTTATTTCCATGAGATGAAATGAAGGATATGGTAAAGGCTGCTCTCGGTGATAGTATTCCTACCGAAGATAATATTCCTTCCGGTAAAGAACCGCGTGCGGATAAGTATGAAAAGTTCATGAATGATGCTAGAAGACCAATTTATGAGAATGCAAAGTATTCCACCCTATCATGGTTCGTCCAATTTTTCCAGATTAAGTGCTTAAATGGATGGAGCAACAAGTCATTCACGATAGTTCTGAAGTTCCTGAAAGATTCTCTACCCCCGGAAAATAACATGCCCGATAGTTGGCACGAAGCCTGGAAGATGATGTTCTGATTTGGGACTGAACTGTGAGAAGATTCATGTATGTCCTAAAGATTGCGTATTATACCGGAAAGAGAATTCAGATTTGAAAGAGTGTCCAATATGCGGAGAGCCCAGGTATAACCCAAAAGAATTTGATAAGAAGCCCGATATACCTGTCAAGATAGCACGATACTTTCTTATAACACAGAGGCTGCAGAGGCTATTCAAGTGCAAGAAAATAGCCGAGGCAATGATTTGGCATCACCGTGCTGGTCCAAGCGAAGATGGAAAAATAATTCATCTAAGAGATTCACCGGTATGGAAGGATTTCGATAAGAGACACCAAATATTCGGTAGTGATCCTCGCAATGTCAGGATCGGACTCTCTAGTGATGGCTTCTGCCCATTCAACTATATGGCCGACATGGCTCGTTGTAATGATAGTTTATAATCTGTCGCCTTGGTTGATTATGGATCAATTCTACTTTATGATACCTCTTCTTATTGACGGACCAAACTCACCGGGAAATAATATTGACGTCTATCTCCGACCTCTGATCGATGAGTTAAAATCTTTATTCATTGATGGTGTAGAGACTTACGATGCAAACACAGATACAACCTTCACAATGCGTGCGGTTTTAATGTGGACAATTAATGACTTTCCTGCGTATGGAATGCTATCAGGTTGGTCCGTACATGGTCACAAAGTATGCCCTTATTGCCATTAAGATACAATATTGAAATAGTTGAATTTTAGCAGGAAGGTTTATTATTGCGGTTATCGGTATTTCCTGCCATTAGACCATCTTTACAGGTTAGACGTTGCTCACTTTAATGATCATTAGGAGCTTCTTGGGCCACCAGCCTCATTATCTGGAGAGAACGTGATTGCTCAGTGGGATGGTTACAATAATGTGACCTTCGGGATAGATCCGGCAAAACAGGTCAAACCACTATACTGGAACAAGTTAAGTATTTTCTACGAGCTTCCGTACTGGTTAACAAATTTAGTGCGTCAATTGTCTGGATATCATGCACATAAAGAAGAGAGTATCCGAGAACGTACTCAACTTGCTTCTTTATAAAGACGGAAAATCGAAAGACAATCTCCGTGCTCGGATGGATCTTCAAGACTGGGAAATTAGAAATGAATTGCATCCTAAACCTATAGCGGGTAAACCAGACAAGTTTGTACTTCCCAATACCGCGTATCATATGTCACAACCGGAGAAGAAAAGGTTCCTGCAGGTGTTGCATGATTTGAAAGTTCCTACAGGTTTCTCAAGATCATTTAGCAAGAAGATAAAAATTGTAAAAGGTAAGATCGTTGGGCTGAAAAGTCATGATCATAATATTATTATGGAGCACCTTCTCCCATTAGCCCTCAGGACTTCCCTTCCCGAACCGGTTGGTCTAGTAATCAATGAGCTTTGTTGCTTTTTTAGAGAATTGTACGCTAAAACCTTGGATGTTGTGACGCTGGAGAATCAAGAAAATTCTATTTCATTGATGCTTTGCAAGTTTGAGCGTATTTTCCCGCCATTGTTCTTCGATATCATAATACACCTTACGGTTCATCTTGCAACCGAGGTTAAGTTTGCAGGACCGGTACAATATCGATGGATGTATCCCGTCGAAAGTTACGTTGAATTTTTCTTTTCACGCATTTTGTAAAATTATTGTTGTCCTATATGCCCGTATTTATTTATTTAACCCATTTTTCTTTAGGTAGCTCTACACTCTAAAAAAGTAAATACACAATAAAAATCGACCAGAGGGTTCTATCATGTAAGGTTATTTTTTAGATGAAGTAACCACATTTTGTTACCGCTATCTGGACAAGAATATTAAGACGAAGCTTAACCGGCCTCGGAGAATTCAGGACGGGCAATATGGTAAAACTGATTATAAGAGAGTAGACACTATGTTTATCAACAAGATATATCGGTTTATCCTCCTCAATAGCATATGTCTTGAAGAAATTAAAGAGTAAATTTTTTTTGGATTAATTGTTATATTTGTGTTTATATGTGCATGAAATGATATAATATTGATATCATAATTTATTGTTGAGAACAAAATTCATATTGATGAGATACGTGAGGGGCATCCTGATTGGAATGATGAACGATTGGAAAAATATCATCAGGATAATTTTTGCGATTGAATTGCAGATCATATAAGTTGTTCGAATAACATGTTATTGCTGCCAGTCTTAATCTAAACTTATATCGTTATGTATTTGCCATAAAATTTGTTTTGTCAGATCCACGATCCGAACTAGTTTGCATCATTAGAGAGAGATTCAAAATGTTTTGCTCAATTTCCTAGCATGGAGGTTGCATATTATAAAGGATTCGGTGTCCTTAGATACAAATTTGAGGTTAAGGACATAGAAATATCTAGAACCACTCAGAATAGTAGGATTGCGACCGTAGGATCGGATGGTGTGATTTATTATGAATACTTAAATTGCATACTTGGCATCCAATATCCCGGACGATCAGAACCGTTTTATATATTTCAGTATATTTGGTACGATACACGAACCAATACGGATAAGTGGAGAAACAATCTCGGGACATGGAAAGATGAATATGGATTGAATAGTGTGAACACACTTCGATTTTACGGTCAGGATGATCCATTTATCTTTTCGAACAAGTATTTCAAGTATACTACTCACAGTGCTTGAAGCATATAGGATGGAGTGCCTTATGCCGTTGGAAACCCAGGGATGTTTACGATATCCCAGAATTCGAGAATCGTATGGAGGACAGCGGTGAGGATGAAGAAGAGAGAAGACTTAGAATGCTCTGACCGTCTGTTTCAAAAGACGGGTTGTCTTCGGTTGATCGTGAAGTTACGTGGGTTAGAAATGATATCGATGATGAAATCCAAGTAGATATGTCAAATGCGTCTATGAAACGAAAAAGGTTATCAGTAATGTTATATTATTACTGAAAGTATGTCTTAGCACCACTACTAGGTTTCTAGAGGTATCAAGTATGCAATTTTAAAAAATCTAGCGGGCTAAGCTATACTAACCTAGAATAGAACTAGAGAATTAGAGTTTATAAAGCAAGTAAACAAGTTTTACACTAAGTGAAGGGATTACAACCTTTGCAGACCACGTCCTTCACTTCTAAAGCTCCAAGTAGTAGTCCCTACGCTCCAAGTAGTGGTCCCTAGAACTCTTCTTAGCTCCATTTGAAGAAAGGAACGAGCTTGCTCACGGATCTTTTAGGCCGAAGATGATCCATCTTGAAGTTTCTATAACTCAAGCTAATGCTTCACTAATCAAGTATTAGTGAAGCTAACAAGCTAAACTTATGGGCTAGATGAGTGTACATTGATGAAGTAGGAATTTTGCTCACTTTAGAAGTTTATTTCTCATTTTCTTTTTCTCACTTTAGAAAACCTTGAGAGGAAGAAGAAGAACTTGGGTGAGGAAAATGTCTAGTGATCAAGAGAAAGAGTGAACCATGGTTTAATGATAAGAGTTGGGTGAGAAAATATCTAGAGTAAAAACAAAATTAGTGGGATGAGTCATGGCTTCTACATGCTTCTACAAGCATCTAAGCCATGCTCATTTTCAACTAATTTTGATTTTTCTCTTAAGAAATAATCACTCATTTATCTTTAGGTCATGGTATGAGTCTTATACATCAATATTCTATGTATCATCTACCATGACACGATAATGTTTTATATATAAATAAATATATATATATATATATAACATTATATATAACAAGAGAAGAAATTCATTAGTGAGCTAATATTAGTTAATATATATTAATATATCAATTATATATATATATATATACATATATCAAATTATTAAATCTATACTTAATTCAATAATCCGGTTATATCATATATAACCGACTAATATCATACGAATATGTATATCAAATTATCAAACCAACACTTGATTCAATAACCCGATTACATCATATATAACCTAACCGATATCAAATATCGCGAGATTAGAATACAGTATCACATACTCGTATTTAATCAAGCTCCCGCACATATCACCATATGTGCCCTACTTCGTTTCGCTTGAACTAGAAAACCTCTGTGTGGGACTCTAAAGACTCGTTAATACGCCAGCAGTAGGTAATGATCACATCAGTCACTTACAACCCGTCAGCGGTACTAGCTGGACGTAACGACTACCCAGGTATTTAGCGAATAGAAGATCAACAAGCAAACTTGTCCAAACTCCCATGAAGCCTATAAGTAACACTTACCATACAGTCCGGTCTCTTCATCTGTTATGTCACATATCAAGTTTAGGGGTGGAATTGTCAGACCCCAGTAATTTGATAAGTCATGCCGATGTGTGGCCTATAAGCGTTAGAGAAACTACCGATAACACTTACCAGTAAAGCTCATCAGCCCTGGTCAGGGACTTGCTGTTATAGCCAATCGATCATAGCACAACATCAACTCCCAATACCGGGAGAGACGAAACCCCTCCTATCGCTCACTGCCTCCATGTGACTCGGGACTGTACCCAAAATCCACATGTTCGCACGACTCCTTTGAGCCATGGTAGGGAGGAAATCAAAGCACAGTGGGAACCACACAAGACTCTATGACGATCTCGGGTCTACAGACTAACCTATACCAGTGTCACCAGAGAACTTCTATCTGACGATAGGTATGGTACCATTTAGGAGTTCTCGGTGAGTCCTGTTCGGTGTACACATTCTCTAATGAGCACATGTGTACAATCTTTAATGTCAAACACCAATGGTTGTGGGATCAACGATCGCTCCCATACAGGGTCAAGAAATGACACACTAGTCTACTCTGGAATATCGATGCCCTGTCTCGATACTCCCTCGATTAGGAATGGTTAAAGGATGTGCTTGAGGACTACTCAAGCCCCACTAGTATGATCTGCATCACAGTCCTGGTAGTCAATGCTAACATCCTAAGGGCTTTATCAACATGTATCAGAGAGACAAAATAATATAAGTGTACATGTTAAGATAAAGTGCAACTAGATAGCATACTATCATGTCGAGAAAGAAAGTCCTCTATATATATGTCCAAGCATCCACTATAATATATAATAATGCCTCTAGGACATACATATGACCAACAATCTCCCACTTGCACTAAGGCCAGTTATTGTAGTATCGCATACCCAACATCCCAAAAGTCTTTCAAATTGCGTCTGGGGGATGGCCTTCATGAGTGGATCCGTTGTGTTGGCCTTCGTGTCAACTCTCCTAACCTCAATCTCCCGGTCATCAACTATCTCCCGGATCAGGTGATACCTTCTAAGAATATGTCTGGATAGCTTATGGGACCAGGGTTCTTTGGCCAAAGCCACAGTTCCATTATTATCACAATACAAAGGTATTGGATGCTCAATGGATGGAACCACACCAAGTTCAGCTATGAACTTCTTCATCCAGACAGCTTCTTTGGCAGCATCGTTGGCAGCGATGTACTTATCCTCCATCGTCGAATCTGGCACGGTATCTTGCTTGGAACTCTTCCAACATACCGCCCCTCCATTGAAGGTGAAGACAAAACCCAAGACCGACTTACTGTCGTCCTTATCACTCTGGAAGCTCGAATCGGTAAAGGACTCCACCTGGAGTTTTCCGTTACTATACACCAAGAACATCTCTTTAGTCTTTCTCAAGTACTTAAGAATGTTCTTCATAGCTGTCCAGTGCTTCTCCCCAGGTCTGATTGTAACCTGCTTAGTACACTAAGTGCGTAAGCTACATCCGGTCTGGTACATAACATCGCGTACATGATTGACCCAACTGCAGAAGCATAGGACATCCTTTGCATGCGAGCCCTCTCCAAATTAGTCTTGGGAGACATCTCTTTGGAGAGAGTGATTCCTGAGCAAGCGGGTAAATTACCACGCTTAGAATCTTCTATACTAAACCCATTTAGTATGGTGTCAATGTACCTGGATTGGGACAATCCCAACATCCACTTAGATCTATCTCTATAGATCTTTATCCCCAGAATGTAGGAAGCATCACCCAGATCTTTCATGGAGAGCTTTTGTGTTAAGAAGAGTTTGACCGAGTGTAGCATAGGAACATCATTTCCTATCAAGAGTATGTCATCCACGTACAATACGAGGAAAACGGCCGTACTCACTAGAACCTTCTTGT
This sequence comes from Agapanthus africanus, assembly GCA_030015575.1. NCBI lineage: Eukaryota > Viridiplantae > Streptophyta > Magnoliopsida > Asparagales > Amaryllidaceae > Agapanthus > Agapanthus africanus. The sequence goes on along the minus strand of JASDDO010000253.1, from coordinate 472,254 downwards.
ATATACAAGGTTCATCTACGTTTTTGATGAAGTCAAACTCTTTGACTGCTACATCGAAACAAATGTTCCAGCTCTGTGATGCCTTCTTTAATCCGTAAATTGATTTAAGCAGCTTGCACACCTTTCCGCTGCTCCCATTGTCTACGAAGCCTTCTGGCTGTGTCATGTACACGCTCTCTTCTAAATCACAATTTAGAAAAGCAGTCTTGAAGACCATCTGCCTGATTTCATAGTCATGGTATGCAGCAATGGCAAGTATGATCCTGATGGACTTAAGCATAGCCATTGGAGAAAAGATTTCATCATAGTCGACACATGGTCGTTAACGAAAACCTTTTGCTACAAGTCTAGCTTTGAAGGTCTCAACCATTCCATTTACACCAAGTTTCTTCTTAAAGATCCACCTGCTCCCGATAGGTTTTACCCTTTTAGGAGCAATTTCTAAAGTCCATAATTTGTTGGTGTACATGGATTCCATCTTAGATCGCATAGCATCCAGCCATTTCACAGAGTCCCCACTCGTGATGGCCTGCTCGATACTAGTTGGATCATCATCTTCCATGATGCAATCCTCACTCCCACCGTCTATGAGAAAATCGTAGTATCTCTCAGGAGGATGAGGAACCATACTAGATCTGCGGAGAGGCTGAGGTTGGTCGGAGACTATTGGATCCTCCGGTTCTACCAAATCATCAGTTATAGTTTGTGTAGTTGGAACATCTTCCATTTCTACCTCATTACCACTAATTCTTTCATAAGAAATTCCTTTTCTAAAAAGGTGGCATGTCGAGAAACAAACACCTTTTGTTTCTCAGTGTGGCAGAAGATATTCTCTCGCGAATGCTAGGGATATCCTACAAACTTGCATAGAACTGACCTTGTCTCGAGCTTGTTCGGATTTTGCGTTTTAACGTAAGCCGGACAACCCCATATCTTAGTAAAATTAAGACATGGTCTCTTCCTTTTCCATATATCATATGGAGTGGTAGGCACGGTTTTGGTCGCAACTATATTCAATAGGTATGCAGCTGTCTCAAGTGTATAACCCCAAAAGGAAATAGGTAACTCAGCAATACTCATCATAGAGCGCACTATATCTAATATGGTGAAATTCCTCCTCTCCGATACTCCATTGTGTTATGGTGTATACGGAGGAGGAAGCTGAGAAAGAATCCCATTCTCTTTTAAATAGTCACGGAATTCCGTGCTTAAGTATTCTCCATCCCGATCAGATCGAAGGATTTTAATACTTTTACCCGTTTGGTTCTCGACTTTGCACTTATATTCCTTGAATTTCTCAAAAGATTCAGATTTATATTTCATCAGGAACATATGTCTGTATCTTGAAAGATCATCGGTGAATGTAATAAAGTACGAGGAACCATTCCTGGTATGTATAGACATGGGACCGCATACATCACTATGTATCAGTTCCAAGAGTTCAGTAGCTCTTTTTCCGTGTCTTGTAAACAGAGTTTTTGTCATTTTGCGTTTGAGACATGACTGACAAGTTTCATAAGATGTAAATTCAAACGAATTCAAATATCCATCTTTATGCAATTTAGCTGGTCTGGTCGCATTGATATGACTAATTCTACAATACCACAAGAAGGTTTCGTTCATTTCTGAACTTTTCCTTTTGTGTGTGCTCTGTATATTTAGAACTATGGTTTGATTTAGAACGTATATACCGTTATACAACGTACTAAACCCAATCAACACTTGATTTAAGAAAATGTTCATAACATTATTCTCTAGTACAAAATTATATCCTTCTTTATCTAATAAAGAAATTGATATTATATTGCACATCATTTTTGGTACGAAATAACAGTCATTCAGAATCAATGTTTTACCATTTGGTAATACAAGCTGATATTCGCCAACTGCTTTGGCTGCAATAATTGCACCATTCCTTACTTCTAGAGTTTTATCATCCTTTTCTAGTTCTCTATTTCTTCTTAACCCATGTAACATATTACAAACGTGGGATCCTGATCCGATATCCAATACCCAGGACGTAGAGCGTACTGAGAAACAGTTCTCGGTAACGAACACAACCGAAGAAGATGCATCATCATGCTCTTTTTTCGTTCGGGTTGTGTGGGAATCCTGATATTTCCTTATTCCTTACTCAGACTTATGACAATCATAAGAAAAAGCGGTTCCAGCGTTTCCCGGCTCAGTATAATAAGCGGTTCGGTCAATACATCCATATTATTATCTTGATTAAGGCGTGTCATGGTCGTTACCTGGAGAGAGAGAGAGAAGAAAATAGTTTAGCATGCGCTCTTACAAGATTAGATTGGTTATTATCTTATCTAATCAGGATGGCTCCAACTGTTTTTATCAAATCTTCCTTCAAACCCTGAAATATAAGATTAGCCATGATTAATTGCACCATACAAGTTCACCAATCAGTCAGCCAGGCAGGTATTGATACTCCGAGGGAGTCTCCCCATGCTTTCGCATGAAACTAATTAAATAACCTCGTTTCCACAGGGGTATGACCTCGTTAACACCTTTCTTAGACACCTATTGGATCAGCTAATTGTAAAGTGCAAAACTCTCCCAGGCGTAACACTTACTCGCAGTGGGTATCAGGATCCAACTATCTCATAGAAGGTATGCAATCTCATTGCGAATTTCAACACTTGAAATTCCCAATATCTATTTTTACCCCTAAAGTCCTATGACCTTGACGGAGGCCAACAAACCATAGGCCGATAGTCAAGTTTAACCCATACATTTCGTGATTGAATTAAACCCACATGTTCGACCCTTGATGAAGGCCAACAAAGTCGTACGACTGGCCTAATCCAATCGCATCATATGCGGCAGATAAGCACTAATCAGCTACCGTATACTACGCCTTGACGAAGGCCAACAAACGCAGTACAAATACTAAAATGGTCCTTATCTGAAATGACGGAGGGTTACGACAGGTTTTTAAGAAAACCTTCAGCGTAATGAACTTGATATCGTTGTAGAATTGAGTGATTTGAAAATGAGTGGTTTAAGCTTCGCTTTTAAAATCGAGTAGTTTTCAAAAAAAAATGAGTGGGTTTTAGAATTTGCTAGCTCTTGCTAAAGAGGTCACTCTTGGTGAAAGGATCTGGCTCTTTCATCATCGAATAAGATGCTGGATATTCATAAAAGGAATACCGCTATGTAAAGCAAAAACTAGAGCTACCTTTTTGAAAAATTTGATTCTGCAACATCTTTAGATTTCTTTTTTTTCATTAATCTCATTAATGGCGTCCCATCATTTATGTTTCCTAAACATTACAGAAGAAACGAAAATAGAACGTACGCTTATGCCATCCGCATTTGCCACGGAGCCCCGTCATGCATCGTTAGGTTACTTAACTAACGACAGAGCAGGGGCTGGACTAGCGCGGGTGCAAAATATAAACAATGTTTATTATATATATCATATATATATATATATCATTTGTTTCATGCAGTTATATGATCACATCACAGAACTCAAGCAGTAGAAGTCAACATATGAAATATTGGATATATTAAGAGGTCCGTGTTTTAAATTATGCCAGTAATGAAAAATACGGATTCCACGGTCGTGATAAATAGCCAAACCCACATCCCTAGACCCTTACGAGAGTGGCAAGTAACCCTGCCAATTTTAGAGTTAGGAGACCCGGTCTCGACTTCTCGAGATGACCTCCCACTGGACTGTAGAACCCGGTTACTTGTGCTCCCCGCCTTGGGTCTATCCTAATGCGGAAAAGTAAATAATATACATCAATGGTGACATTATCCTCAACCCGAAAGTGTCCCAATAAAAGAATATTACATACGGTTTATTACATGAATGAAAATGAAAAACTCTGATCTCACGTAAAACCCCCCGGCTATTCAAACACGACGATCCAATATAACATATCACAGCAACACATAAACATCACATGTCATCAACGTAAGTAAATATGCGTATCCCGAATTTCGTTGACATATAGCAACGAGATCGGGGATACACTACATATTACACTTACGGTCGCAGAAAAGAAATGAAAAACTGCAATATTTAGAATCTGCATATCACTTAGACATCATAAATCCGGAATATCACATATTCCGAATTTCATGCATAACCTATAAACCTTGCATTTTAGTCTCGGATTGAAAACACTTTTCAATAACTTAGTCGGGTAATTCAACAAGATTCCCGATTACCAGATCGAATGCTCGTCTGGAACTTTAGTAGATCGTCGCACCCCCGATGCTATCGACGAAGTAAACTTAGGCAGAACACCGTGGCCGCGAGCACCCAAGTGGATGCTTTTGGCAACGGGGTTCTCCTAAAATCACTTGGTCGGGGCTATGGGACGTGGCTATCTAATAGTATATCCCGGCGAGTGTTCGCGTACAATACGAGATTGCGACGGAGTTTTGATCCGAATCAAAACACCGTGGCAATCGATCAAACGAGACTAAACCGATAGATTTACAAAATAATAACTAGTTTTCACAAAACTAATTAAAGTGGATTCCAAATATTGTATCACAAAACATGATAATCTAGACAATATTAAACATTTCGATCGATTCATTAAACACCCACAAATCACAGAGATTTCAACAACTTGAGCCTCAGAAAAACTTCCTAAATAGAGCAGCACAAGAAACAAGATCTCACAACTCGTTAAGAGTACGGCGGAACCGCGAACAAACAATGGTTTGGGACGCGGTTCCGCTGCTCCTTGATGGAGTTAGAGACTCGTATTTCTTGGGGCTCCATCATTTAACCTGCACGATTTTCTGAATATTTTTAATCTGAAAAATATCAACCTTTTTAAAAATGGACAGAAACTAGGTAATTAGCGGGTTTCGAAGTTCGATCGAACACTTTAACGTCGTCTAGACATCCCCTAATGCTCTAGGTTGGCTATGATACCTTGAAAATATGTCTTAGCACCACTACTAGATTTCTAGAGGCATCAAGTATGAAATTTTAAAAAATCTAGTGGGCTAAGCTATACTAACTTAGAATCGAACTAAAGAATTAGGGTTTATAAAGCAAGTAAATAAGTTTTACACTAAGTGAAGAGGATTATAACCTTTGTAGACCAAGTCCTTCACTTTTAAAGCTCCAAGTAGTAGTCTCTACGCTCCAAGCAGTGGTCCCTAGAACTCTTCTTGGCTCCACTTGAAGAAAGGAATGGGTTTACTCACGGATCTTCGAGGCCGAAGATGATCCACCTTGAAATTTCTACAACTCAAGCTAATGCTTCACTAATCAAGTATTAGTGAAGCTAACAACCTAAACTTATGGGCTAGATAAATGTAGGTTGATGAAGTATGAATTTTTCTCACTTTAGAAGTTTATTTCTCTTTTTCTTTTTCTCACTTTAGAAAACCTAGAGAGGAAGAAGAAAAACTTGGGTGAGGAAAATGTCTAGTGATCAAGAGAGAGAGAGAGAGTGAACCATGGTTTAAACATAAGAGTTGGGTGAGAAAATATTTAGAGTAAAAACAAAATTAGTAGGATGAGTCATGGCTTCTACATGCTTCTACAAGTATCTAAGCCATGCTCATTTCCAACTAATTTTGATTTTTCTCTTAATAAATAATCATCTATTTATCTTTAAGTCATGGTGTGAGTCTCATATACCCATGTTCTATGTATAATCTACCATGACACAATAATGATATATATATATATATAACAAGAGAAGAAATTCATTAGTGAGCTAATATTAGTTAATATATATTAGTATATCAAATATACATATATATCAAATTATTAAATCAACACTTGATTCAATAATCCGGTTATATCATATATAACTGACTAATATCATATGAATATGTATATCGAATTATCAAACCAACATTTGATTCAATAAACCGGTTATATCATATGTAACCTAACCGATATCAAATATCGCGAGATTAGAATACGGTATTGATTGAAAGAATTAAAGTTAACCGCAATCAAGACGGTGTCGCTATGCAGCTAGCCGGTTGAGCACGGGTCGATCCACAGGGAGATGGATGTATTTCCTTTCTTGTCTTAGACGAGTCAATAAAGAATTTGTGTATGTTTGTTCGAGACTATCCTATGTGTATTATTTGCAAGTATAAAGTTGTTAAGAAAAAGATACGAAATTGTAAGCTAAAGAAATCCGTACTCAAAACCTTTGAGCCGAGTCTTGACCAATTGAAGCTAGAGCAATCGGAAACAATGTGGATTAGGGGATTTAAGCGCGGTATTCGTGGAATACGGCTTATTTACCCTTGTCCTTCCGTTCTTGTCTCTTGCTTTCGCCTCCGGCCAAACCGAACGCAACCGGTCGCGGTTAGGAATCACCGTTACCTTGTTATGGTAGGGTGCCTAACGGAGCGCTTGCGTATGGTTTGGGCGGAGTTCAATGGAAAATAACGGGAAAAGGAAATGAGAAAAGAAAATCTTAACTTACAATACCGTATTTATTCTTAACAACGAAAGTTACATTCATTCACAAAAAAGAACCAAAAAGAGAGAAAAAAAAGAAAAGAACAAAGAAAAGAAAAGATTACAAGTAATTAAGTGCATGAATATAAATTGCAAGAAAGTAAAACAAGGTAATAAAAAGCAAGTAATAAATAAGCAATAAAAAGAATTAGAAACTAGAGCTCAAGACAAGCATGGGATCAATAGCCAACCCTTAAACTTGCAAGCTCAATCAAGAGGTTGCAAAATCAAGAGAAGGGTAAAGAACTCATGTGAAGTGAAGAACCAATTTCATAAGAAAAATACGACCCTTGAGATCAATAACTAACCCTTAACCTTTCAAGCTCAATGAAGAGGTTGAAAGATCAAGAGAAAGCAAGAATCTCAAGGGGGAGCTAAACTAACAAGAAAGATACAAAAACCCTCATCTTCATTTCATCATCCACTCAAAAAGCTCTCACGACAATTTCATGGAGGAAGAATGAAGAAGAAGAAGAAGAAAGAAACTAAAACCTAACAAAAAGAGGCTAAAGAAGTGCTCCCTTGGTTTGGCTCAGATCCGGGATATTTATAGGAGGGGAAATGTAAACCTAGGGCAACAATCTGCCCCTACAGGAAAAGACCAAACAGCCCCTGCAAAATCATCAGAAGAAGAGCCCACATGGCCGCGGATCCGCGGCCAATACCCCCTATTGGTCGCGGTTCCACGGCCCTTTAGGAGTGTTAGGCTATCATATTTTTGGGGATTCCCTGGTTTGGCTTTTCCTCTTGTTTGAAAACTTTAAACTGCATAAAAGTCTTCCAGAATATCTGCAGATTTCTTAGTCCAAGATTGCTTTCTTTTCTTCACTTTTGACTTTATTTCCCTCGAGCTCCGCGCACCTATTGATTCTTGTGCAGCCCCCTCGTGCTCTGTGCTTGTCCCAGACACGAATGACCACTGCCACATATCTTGTATCTGGAACTGGTACTCGGCACTGGACGGATATGGATGACCGGAACCCGGCTTTTATCTGCTGTGACAGATGTTCTGTATTTTGACGTAACTGTGGAGATTTTGTCTTGATTTACAATATTTGGACTGGAAACCTGTAATCTGTAAACATGTAACAAACACGGATTAAAAGCACCTACCTATAAACACACGAGCGTAAGAATGGGCGGTATAAAATGCAGTATTCTGTTATGAACAAATACCCCCAAACTTAACTTTTGCTCGTCCCGAGCAAAACCAATTATTCACAACAATAAATTCCTAACCGCACTTTCGCAGGGAACGCGATTGCACTGAGCATGTGCAACAAGCCGTTAAACCTCTAGGTGTCCCTAGTAGGAGGAGTGTTGTCTCTTGAGGGTTTTCAGCAGATTACACCCACAAAATCCCGTCAAGCTAGTGTCATAAGTTAACATTGATTCTACTCCTACAGTTTAGTATTTACGTTAGAAATTCTATTATCCTAAGTTAGAAATATCCAACCCTTATGCTTCACACCTCTAATCTATTTAACTTTAGATCATATACGTTCCAAAAAAGTTTAGAAAGATGTTGGTTCTCCTGAGTTTTCCTTCTAAAGTGCGGCCTCAAATTAGGGATTTTTATCACCTTTACAGAAAACACAAGTCTTATTCTTCATTTCTATCTTTTATCCAAACATCGATTGTATACCTCTACGTGTGTGTGTATTTGCACCCCTACACTTTAGAATTCAATTCAAGCTATAATACTCTTGCCCTAATACCTAATACTACTTCTTTTCATTAAGGATGGACGGATTTGCTCACACACCTTTCATGCGACTATTAATGCTTCTTGAGGCACTAACAGCCGATTACTGAATGTGTGAGCTTAAAGCGTAAATAGCAGTTTCCAGGTCTTGACTTTATTATATTTTTCTTTTTCTTTTTCTTTTTCTTTTTCTTTTTCTTTTTCAAGACCGGATATATTTTTCAATATGCTCTTTTGGTGTTTAGCTTTAAATACCGTTTTTTCTTTCATACTAGGCTTTCAGGCAAGAGTATTTCTAGGTATCCTCTACTATCCCAAGTTTCAAGGTACGTGTAGGTGCAGTTGTAGGGTATATACTTTCTAAATTTGAACTCAAGAAAAGAAACTATTTTTCAGACTTATCCTCCAGTAAAGTTTCAATACTTTCCCTTCATCTTGACTTAACTCAGGAACTGAACTCAAGATTACATATTTCTCAAAAAAAACTGTAAGGACGTATACTTACCAAAGTTAGACAGAATGAGGGTTATTTTTAGGGTTTTCAATTCATAAGCCTAGAATTTAGTTATTTCTATCATATCAACTAAACTTTCAGAATAAAAATCTAAGTTACCCTATTAGCTAACTTGATGACAAAGTTTTTATATTTTTTGGAAAATTTTCGATTTTTATGGGTTTTTAAATAAGGTATGCAAATGCGGAATATACAAATGAATGCGAAGGAAGAAAGCTTACCGAGCACACCCCCAAACTTAAACTTGACAGTGCCCTCACTGTCAGGCTATACCAAGAAGGTCAAAATTGCCGGCGCTCCCTAAAAACAAATTATATACAAAACCAAAAAGGAAAACAAAAAATATATACAAAAAAGGAGTCCCCCCCAAACTTAAGTTTAAACAGTGTTTCCACTGTTAAGCGTTGAAGTTCAGGATTAGGGGGGAAAGAACAATGTCAATCTATACAAGGCCTTACACAGGCCAAAAGTTAGTACCAACCATTGAAAGATCTTATCGTGATAAAGCAGTGGCTGGTGAAAGAAGGTGAAGAGGAAGGAAATGGAGAATACGCGAGACCGTATGCAGAGAGAAGCGGGATACGGTCTCGGTATATGAGAGGAAGAAGAATGGCGGAAGGGAAAAAGAAGTGGAATACGAACTTGAGGGTGCAAATGGAGTAAATAGATTAGCACAATTTATGATGACCGATGTGTGAAAAGTGATTGTGCTAATATATTTACCCGTCGAGAAATGGGGTCAAATCCCTCAAGGTTCGTGAGAAACCATGGGTACGCCGAACCTGGTAAACCAGACATATGAAATGAGAGCGAGACGGGTTCTTGCAAGGTCGGAACGATGGAAAGGATGGAGGGAAGTGGTTGAGGAAGGTTATCGGTTAAAGGTTCAGGAGGGTGTACACAGTCAGTGGAAGGAACAGGATGAATTGGAAAATCCGACTCATCATCTAGAACTGTTTCATCCTCAAAAATATCCTCAAAATTCTCCTCAAAGTTAAGCTCATCCATGCATATTTCATCAAAGTCCAGACGCATATGGGGTTCGGGGAAAACATTTAATGACTCGGGATGATGAATTGGAGAGAAAAACTCAGTCAAATCTACAGGTTCATCATCCAAAATAGTCCCAGCGTCAATATCCTTAATCAAGTGAAAGTCAATTTTCTCAGACACCTCATCAAAAGCATGGATTTCAATCAATTCAGGTTCTAAGATGGAGGTGTAGAGGTCAAAAGGATTGGGTGTGGTTTCACTTGGAAGGGACTGTTTACCCCAATCAGAGCAAAGCTATGTTCAAATTCCAAGGCGGGAGAAGAAGCAACGCTTCATCTTCCCCCAATCAGAAATAAAGCTTTGCTTTGAAAATTTAAACTTTAATATTGAAGCAACGCTTCAGATCCCGTGCGCTGCGCGCAATTTGCCACGTGTCAGAAGTTGACTCGGCAGCACAACGCCCAAGGCAGTGCGTCCAATCAGAGCAAGGCTCTTTAAAAAGCAAAAGCAACGCTTAGTTGCGCAAGCGCCGCGCTGCGTGACATGTGTCTGCGCAGTTGCGCAAACACAACTGCGCAAGCGCACTGCTGCGCGACACGTGTCTGCGCAGTTGCGCAAACGCTGTTGCGCAAGTGCACCACAGCGCGCCACGTGTCTGCGCAGTTGCGCAAGCACAACTGCGCAAGCGCACCGCTGCGCGACACGTGTCTGCGCAGTTGCGCAAACACTGTTGCGCACGTGTCTGCACAGTTGCGCAAACACTGTTGCGCAAGTGCACTGCAGCGCGACACGTGTCTGCGCAGTTGCGCAAGCACAACTGCGCAAACGCACCTCTGCGCGACACGTGTCTGCGCAGTTGCGCAAACACTGTTGCGCAAGTGCACCGTTGAGCGACACGTGTCTGCGCAGTTGCGCAAGCTCAGGTGCGCAAGCGCTTCACTGCGCGGCACGTGTCTGCGCAGTTGCGCAAGCACAGCTGCGCAAGCGCCTTACTGCGCGACACGTGTCACGCGCTGGTGAGTTGCGCAACAACAGAATGAAGATTTAAGGAAATTTTTTCTGTTCTTGTTAAAACAAGAAGATTTCTTCTGTAAAACAGGGGCCTTCGGATCAAAGATCCAACGGTGGGGAAAATTCCCCAAATCACTCAGAAAAGATCTTTTTAACAAATTTAACTAATTTTGGAGCACTATAAAAAGGACCCCAGACCCCATTTCAAAGGGAGAGACAATTGGATTAAAAAAAAGAGAAGAGAACTCTTGGAGAACACAAAAAAGAAGGTAAAAACCTTTGAGATAAGAGAAAATTCTCTTAAAGAATAGATCATTGATCTAAAATAAATAAATAAATAAAAATAATAAAAATAGTGCCTTGCACTTGCTATGAACCTCTGGTTCTCCGAGATAGATAGAAAGAAAAGATTTCTTTCTTTTCTTTGATCTAAATTTAGATCAAGAAATTAAAAAGTGCTCTGCACTTCTTTTCTTGAATCTAAAAGATTCTTGGTGCTTTGCACAAATGCAATGCATTACTTGAAGGGCCAGGCCCAAATTAAAAGGACCTAGCAGGCCAAAATAAATTGCAAAGCAATAAAAAGGGCAGAGCCCAAATGAAATTGATGCTCTGCATCATTTATAAAGGGCAGAGCCCAAAACAAATTGATGCCCTGCATCTTTTCTGGGCAAAGCCTAAATAAAAATAAAAACAAATGCAAATAAAATATTGGACATTTTTAACTGGACTTAGCCCAATTGTGGCCATAAGTCCTTAAACTAAATTAACTGAGCAAAACGGCTCTCCTAAACCAATCCACATCCGGTTCAAAGGTACATCTCCGAACTCCTTTGATATCCATCGTTGTAATTCCTCAACGACGTCAAAGAGGTGACGGGTCCCAACGACCACACACCCATATGGACTGCGAGGTCCTTAAACTCGTGGACCGAAACGTCCTTAAACTAATATCGGACCGAGACGTCCCTAAACTAACATCGGACCGAGACGTCCCTAAACTAACGGTGGACCACTATGTCCCTAAACTGGCGATGGACCACCACGTCCCTAAACTGGAAAGTGGACCACTACGTCCCTAAACTGGAACAATAGAGCTTCCAAATGCTCTTTTGCCGGATCTAAACGGTCCCGTTTAAGTTGATCTTAGCCCCAAACACGGCTAACGCATCCTTAGACATTTAAATGAATGATAAAACCCCAGATCAACTCTGGTTCAAGGGTACATCTCTGAACTCCTCTGACACCTATCGTTGTAATTCTTCAACGACGTCAGAGAGGTGACGAGTCCCGACGGCCATAAATGCTATGGACCACTATGTCCCTAAACTGGAACAATAGAGCCCAAATGCTCTTTTATCGGGTCTAAACGATCCCGTTAAGTTGATCTTAGTCTCAAACTGGACTAACGTATCCTTAACAAACGTTTGAGTCGATCTTAGCCTCAAAAATGGCTAACGTATCCTCCAAACAGACTTTAGTCCCAAATTGGAACATGAATCTCCCAAACTGGAACAATAGAGCCCAAACGCTCTTTTGTCGGATCTAAACGATCACGTTAAGTTGATCTTAGTCTCAAACAGGACTATCGTATCCTTAACGAACGTTTAAGTTGATTTTAGCCGCAACGCGACTAATGCATCCTTAAACTAAAAACACCAAACCCAAATCTAAGTAAATACGGATTTGGACTAATCCACGTCCTACGGGCGACGGCATTACTCAGTCTCCGTATACAATCCACGGGCAACCACAAACAAAACAAACACACACGACACGAAGTGAAATTCTGGAGAAGGAGAAAGTTGTTACCGCGATGCGGTAGCGTAATTAACTGCAGGGGCTTGCGCCTGCAGGGAAGAGCGTCCCCACAATCAAAAACCCCTCAAGCGAGGGGGAATCTGACGAAGTCTGCTACATCGGCCGCATCCGTCTAAACCTCCGATACACGATGCCATAAATCAACTTGGCATCTTCGGAGAGGTAGACGGATAAAACCAAATGGCATCTGCCCCGAACCTCAGGCATAGACGTCCTAACGTCTCGGCCGCCGTTCGGAGGGGAACAGATTCTGGCACGTCCGGTGGGACCTCTTCCTCTTTCCACTCCACACTTCGTGTGTCGTGTTCGCGAACAAATCGCGGTTTGCTGTGATTGCCTGTGGATTCAAGGTACTAAGATTTGGTGTCTTGCTCCGTGCAGAAAACAGAAGATCAATGGCTTCGAACTGCATCGTCCGCAGCGATAACTCTCGCTCCGTCATTGCTGGAGGAGTGACTTATGGGCCCCAAGCGGCCTCCCTTTTCAAAATGCCGGTGGAGCAGGTGGCTCAAGCCACCACTGGACTTTTTTTTGGGACCATGCTCCCATCAATGAGCTTCAACGCCCCAATGACATTGCAAGAAGCTCCAAAGAAGTCGGTCTTCGATCGACCCACCACTGCCGCGACACCTCTCAACGGGTCGTCCAACTCCACTGCTTCAGTTTTTAACGGACTAGGCCAGAGCTCTAACAGGCTCATGAAGAAGCCTGCCATACCAGAAGGCGTTATACCGAAGCGGATAGCCATTCCAACTCCCGTTCTTGGTGAAGTCACCAAGGTTGCTTCCCATGTTCGGAAGCCCGCTTCTGACAGGTTGGCCGTCCCCGTTCAACGGACGTCGATCTTTAAAAAGCTGGTACCGGTATATTCTGACCAACACAGGGGGCATGAGGAGGTCACCCCTATAGCTGAAACAACTCCATCAGCACGACATGCCCGACGTCGCTACTGGCGCCGAGTGAGGAAGGCTGGGGGCAACTCCCCCTCTGGACTTACTCCTCCAACTCTAATGGTGGAGATCGATACTGCTGTTCCAACCAGGAACAGCTTTGAGTTGCTGAACTCGGTGCGCAGAAACTCTCCTGCTGCGGTGCTAAAGCGAACTCCTTCATCTGTGAAGAATATTCCAGAGAAGAAGCTAGAGCAGCCCCTTCAACGGCTGTCCTCTAAAATTTACAAAGTCTGGCGACAGGTTCAAGAGTCGGTGATCGATCAGGACTGCCTCCGACGACAGAAAAAGATGAAGGTTCGGCAGGGGAAGGATTACTCTGTCAAACCACAAAAAGCAAAAGCTACTTGGGTGCCCACTACAACGGCTCCTTTAACTCCAATCACTCAAAAAAGGAGGCCGCAAGAAGCCCCTGTGTCTTCGGCAAATCGCAAAGAGACCGAACACAAACGCCCCAAGTCTGGGGGCATGGTGGTGCACACTGTTTATATGGCTTGTGGAAAGGAGGAAAGCCGCACTTCTACGGGCCACCGACCGCTCACCCGATCCGTGACGAAAGCCCAGGAGCAGCAACAGAAGCTTCAGGAGATGATGACTACAATGGCTGCACTCACTGAGCCAAAAGAAAGCTCTGAAACGTCTTCGGATGAGCGTCAAGAACAAGAAACCGACGCTGACTTTTTACGCAGAGTCCTCGAAAAGAGGGACAAAGAAGCTGCAGAGCAGGCGGCTAACATAAAACAGATGGCGCTCCTCTTCAAAGATATGGTAGGGATGATGTTACAGCCGGACCCTCCTGCTGAAGATCCTCCGATCGTCCTTGAAAACGACAGGGAAGAAACGTCAAATCCTCCGCCGGCTCTATCAACAGCCAAGGAGGAGGCAATCTCCAAAGTCGACCTAGACGAATATATAGCTCAGCAGATCCGAGTTCATCAGGCGAATGAAGCGGCTGGGCAAATTGTTAGAACCGGACTACCGTATCCGAGCTGGTATGACCAAATCAATTACCCGCCAGGATATACGATCCCTAAATTCCACGTGTATAAAGGGACAGGGAATCCGCATCAGCATGTCGCTCAATTCAGGGCCTTCTGCGGCAATACTGGAGGCGATGACAAGTTGTTGCTACGTCAATTCGTCGGCAGCTTAGCAGAAACAGCCTTTGAATGGTATTCGGAGCTACCTAACGACTCTGTCAAAACATTTGCAGAGATGGAACTGCTGTTTACACAAAGATTCGCAAGTGCTAGTGAACGCACCCCGATTACAGCACTGATAAATACCAGGATAAGGCCCGGCGAAACGTGGGTCCAATACGCAACACGACGTCTTCAAAATAATAAAATATGATTTTTGGGAAATTTTATAATTTAATATTATTTTAATGAATATTTTAATATTCTGGTATAATTAAATACAGATAAATGGGGAAAAATTATGGAAAATTCTAAAATAAGGTATTTTAAGGAATTGCTTCGTTTTCTGTGCATGCCCCCATTTCCTCTAGTTTTGACCCTGAGTATGTATAGTTTTGACTGATTCCATCTAGGGTGAAATCTGGGTTGATTTTCCTATGTTGGTGTATAATTTGGGACTTGTTTTAGCATGGATTTTGGTATTTGGTGATTCATTCCTGTCGGGTGGCGTTTGGACGTCAACGACAAGTGGATTTTGATTGTGTTTACATACGAGTCGATAGGTTTTTACCTATGCGGGTAGCGTGTGGTATTTTGGTTTCCGATGTGATTTTCATGTGCTTTAGCATTGTGATATACTTGTAGGTACCCCGCGTGATGTTGAGGCAAAGGAGGTGAAGATAGCGACATCGGCTTTGGCACACGAGAAGCAATGTGAGTAGATTTATATCTGTGGGGAGAAGTCGGGTGGATGGCGTATAGCACCCCCGCAGTCCGTGGTGATGTATACGAATACGTATACACACGAATATTTATTATGTGTTGTTTAGGGTTATTGATGGTAATAATGATATTTTGATGATAAGAATATATTGGTTTAGTTTAGTGCGAACCCTAGAGTAGTGGTTGCACTCACACATACATTTACACACATACTTGCATTCATTCTTTCATTTATTAGAGTGCATATGATGGTGCGTATATCTACACATGGGTATGGGACTATGTGTTTATATACTGGATTTGAGGATAGTATTTGGGATTTGAGATGAGTCGATGAGATTGGGCTTGAGGCCAGGAGATCGGTGATGTGATTTGGTTCGTATTGAGATACGACACGATGTTTTAGCGGGTCTTTTGACGTAGTGATTCTTACACCTGCATGCATACATAGAGGGTATCAATATTGTACTAGACGTAGATCAGTACCCCGATCATGACATTTGATAAAGAGGATACCAGATAAATAGTATGATGAATGTGATATTGACCCGTACCCAGATTTGGGATGCCGTACGACGGATTTACGTACAAGCTATATTTTGATGATTGATCCGCACTCTTGACTTGGGATGTCTGATTATTGATAGGGTATCGGATATGATATTATTGAGGCGGGATCACCGACTAATATATATACATGTATGTATATGTATCGACTCAGATGTTAGGCGGTTTCCTCACCCGTAGCTCTACTTGTTAGTTCAGCCGTATAGTTTAGGATGGTTGTTAGATTAGATTAGACTCCTACCTATTTCAAAAACTAACGAATCGTGGGTATTTTAAAAGACAGCCCAAGGGATCCTACGGATATTTCAAAAGACGTATCTTTTCATAAAAACACCGTAGCCCCTATTTTCAAAACCCCATGATTCGTGTTATTTCAAAAGGCACCAATTGTAGAGGTTATTTTAGATTAATGCAGATTAGTTATAGTTGCGTCTAGTATTCAGCTTCCGCTCATTATTGTGGTTCGCATCGCATCGCATGCTTATATTATGTTTCATACTCCATTATTGATGTTATGCTGTTAGGACACCAGCACCATTACCGATGATGCGTATGTACCACGTACACTTACTTGCCGGCTCACACACATCTTCATCGGTAATTGTCATGTCACGTACACCTTAGAAAATATTATTGCATCGACATAGGTTGTTAGCTAATAATTTAGACATGATATTAGTGTACTTGCCTTATATGCTAGATTAGACATTGTAATTATTAGTTGTTACATCATGCATGTTATTATTCATGGATTTTTATGCCTGTATGCACTGTTTACATGCTATTGAGGATTGGATTCGGATTTCCATGAGATTTTCTGGATTTGGGGGAAAACCGCAAAACTTATATAAACTTCTTTTCTCTCTTTAAAATAAAATGTGCGGTTTTCCCATGATGTATGAGTCGTCCACCATGAGTTTGCTGATGGATTTGGAAACCCGATTCGAGGAGACGGATGAACCGTTTCGGGTACATGGTGGACCCGGTAAGGTGCCCCGGGGCAAGAAGCGCGTGGTGATGACGATGTGAGCCTGGCAGGGGAGCACTACCTACCGGTGATTTTACCCGACGCGTCGGATATCCGGAGGATACCGTCGTGGTCTTGAGATGGATGGTAGGGGCCGGTCTGGACTGACGGCGCCCTAGATATTATGATTGAGACATTGGGATTTCGAGATTTCGAGGTACAGAGACTGTGATACAGAGATATCGAGATATTGGGATTACGTTTTGTGCCGATGCTAGGCACTGTTTTATGCTGATTTCATTATGATACCTCAACTAAAAATACAAGGGAAATCTCACTAAATTATGAAAACAGTTTCTTCATTTACATGTATTCTGCTTTCATGCATTCATACCTCATATTCATGACATACTATTACCTGAGGCACTAGCACGAGCACTTGGCACTACATTCACGTATAGAGATTACATTGCCAGTTTAGCATGCTTCAGCTTTATTCATATTGAGGTTTCTTTATATCTGATCGTATTGATCTAGGTTGGGTCATGCATTCGATCTCTGCTTGTAGATATCTTTCTATTCACGAGTTGGCAACTCACCCCCGTTGTGCCCCAGTTCTTGCAGGTTTGCCGTACAGTTCTATAGCGGCATTTCTGGCACACTGCTTCCTTTTGGGTGATTTGCTTGGATAGGTGGGTTCTTTTGTATCAGAACCGCCGTTGTATTTATATTATTCATTGTATCTAGAATATCCATCAACCAAAACTCGTATATTGTTTCAGACCTAGACTAGTGATGTATTATTCGACCATAGAGTCGCGCTTAGTAGTGTTGTGGTTTTCTTGTTGCTTTTGAGCTTTCTTTTGGATTTGATCCTCGCCACTTGGCGTTGTATATTATTGTTGCATGTGTGGTGGTGACCGTCGATTGACGAAGAGCTAGCTCCCGCTTGGGGATGCCTTTATCATTGCATATATTGTTATCCTTGTTATACCCCATTCGGGGCCAGTTTTACACAAGAAACTCTGCCGAAATTTTTAGAAAAGACTGTACTGTTTTTAAAAATGCATATTCGGCTTAGTTATTTAAAAACCTTGATTTCAAACATGTTTTTCTTCACTTCTTTAAACCAGTTTCTTTACTTATTCTTAAAAATGGTTTTAGATTTCTGGGCTTTTGGCTTACTTGGATCAGATGGAGTCCTATAGACTTCATATGGTTCAAGGGCCAGTCACGTGCTCTTTCGGGTCGTGACAAAGTTGGTATCAGAGCGCTAGGTTGACCTTGGTTCGAGTCTAAGTTTGACTATGTGGAGCCTAGGGCGTTTATATATATACGGAACTTAGGCTTGACCTTACGGAACTTAGACTTGGTCGAGGGGGTATTAGACCCGAACTTTCGTCGTGTAGGATGACCCTTGGTTGATGGAATAGGTAACTAAAGTAGAGTGACGTACCGTTGGTATGTTCCGCGGCATACTTACGACACGCCACTCCGCTTAAGGAACCTTAGGATGTACATATTTTCGAGATCAGTGATCCTCTTTATATCCAGGATTATACATCCATTTGAGATCCCCGATTCTATTAGTTTCATGATCATACCTTTATTGATGTTGTTCCTTCCCATGATCATGTATCCACTTTGGATCTGTTGTTTCCTTTCTTGCCATTGATGTGCTCTCCTTGATACTCGATTGAGGTTCCTGTCACCATGTTTGAGGGCAGTTTGGGCTGCTGCTAGGGTTACGGCCGGTGTGAGCTCGTTTGGTACGAGGGCCGACCATTGTGTTTTCTGGTGACATGGGAACGTCTCGAGTTAGTGTTGGTGATTGTGACCTCTAGTGGAGGCGAGTGCTTGGTCTTGCACCGGATGATCGGGCTATTGTTAGAGCTGCCAGTTGAGAGAGGACTGTTGATGTACAGCATACCTTAGAGATTGTGATGTCGCCTACCGTGCAGACAGATGGACCAGCTGTTGCTGAGATTGACAGGATGTCGCTTCCGAAGCTTACGAGCTGAGATTGCCGTAGCTTTCAGGCAGATATGAGACAGATGACAGCTAGTCTACCCGATTTGAGAGACGAAGGTGATTCGTCCGATTTTGCGCCGGAGCGGGCCCTGATGAGTTGAAGATTTCCAGTGTGGAGAGTCTTACTCAGATCTAGAGCAGACCGACTCAGAGATGACCGCCTATGTATTGCCTTTCCTGGAGGATTGAGGCGCTGTTCGGCGTACAGGCGAATAAGCCAGTTGCTGCTGCAAATGACGAGATGTCGCCCAGATGGTTGGAGCTACTGCAGCGTGAGCATATACTTAGAGAGATGATAGCGAGTCGCTAGTCACCTGAGGATGAATGACTAGGACAGGTGGTTCGTTTGTTTACCGATGCGAGGTCATCAGATAGATTGTTTCCAGCTAGAGACGACTTCACGCAGGTTCGTTGAGAGTCGATAGAGACGATCGAATGTCAGGAGCCCATTTTCCAAGTTTAAAGTATACGGAAAGACATGCAGGTGATTCTATGGACTCTCTAGAAGAATGAAACCCTAACTCGACTTAATGACCGTGTGAAAGCCTTTGAACCTTCGGGTTTGCGGCGGTTCCTCGGCGCCATTAGTGAGGCTTGGGTTTGCCTTTCTACGGCTGGACCACCGACGCTGTGGCATGTACTCGATACTATTAAACTGTACCCATGATGTGATCTCTTGGGGGATTATGAGGATCTGACGAGTCGATCGGATGGTTCGACATCTTTCGGATATCGTGATGGGACACTGCTTGGGAGACTCCAGATGCGAGCGTAGCCGTCGGAGCGCAGTTCGTGTAGCCACGATGAGTTAAGTCCGAATCAGTCGACGTTGAGCAAGGTGGAGTAAAGAGTTCGTACGAGATTTCGACGAGATGACGTCCCACTCCGCTGACATTAGAGATGTGATATGCACCCCGAGGCGTGGTATATGGATGTATCTTCCAGAGAGAAGCGCGATAGGTATGCAGCCGTTCCGGAATAAGCTTTAGCTTCAGCATTGGATGATGACTTCCGGGCATTTCGGCAGGATTGAGATTTGAGAAAGGAACCTCGACAGGACCTTTCTGGAGTACGTTACGAGAAGACCTAGACCAGGAGTGGTCGTATTGCGCACACCCAGCAGGACAGAGTTCGGCATTGTCGACGAGGTAGTTGACCATGTTCGGATAAAGGAACTTACCCAGATGCGTTGCAGATTGATCAGGGACGGACGAGTGATGAGTATTCCTCCGATGGTTGGGACGTGTTCCCGAGGACCTGTTCGGCCTGACATCCTCTACAGAATGATGAAGCTACAGAATATGCGATTTCGAGTCCGTGCGAGAGACTTCAGATTGACCGTGGCCGAGAACAGTGCAGTGCGTAGTAGCTTGGCGTGACGTCATAGTGGACGACGATAGAGACAGTTGGAACAAGAGGTTCGTGTGAGACACTGATGAGCTGTCATTGCTTCCCGTCGAGACTAGAGACCTGATATGCTTACAGAGACGTTGGAATGTGACCAGTTTCCGAGAAAATATTGTGCTGAGGACACAGGTGTTTTTGAGCGAGAAGAGGTTGTGCAGGAAGCCAGCCTCTGTACAGATCGGCATAGGCATGATCGGAAGAGACCTTGAGCAGGATTCCTTCCAGGACATTGCTGCAATGATGTTTGCACCCAGGATCAGATGTGTGACGTGCTTTCAGAGAGCCAGAGGCCGACGCCAGTGATACGCTGCCTTACGAGCGGTCGTGAGGATTGACCGAAAGGTGACCAGGAAAGTGCCAGAACGGAATCGTTCCTGTCAGTACTCCTGACCGGGCCGATGAGCCGATGGATTGCGAGATTGGTAATCTACAGGAAAGATCAGGAACCAGAGGCAGAGGACGCCAGCCGCGAGCAAGAGGCAAGTAGATATCTTGCGCAGCTAGCATCGGATGTTCCGGTACCTTCTCGACCCTGAAGGATGGTATACCGACGACGGTAATTATGATTTGTGATTTTGTGATTTGATTATCACGTATCCGTTGCTTTGGATTTCGGTATTTTGGGCGATCTATTCACATGATTTAGTCTTGATGACTGAGTTTCATGATATTTGATTTTGTGCACCATGGTTGCACCTACTGGGTATTTATACCTTGTACATAGTTATTACTCTTGAGCTGTTGATTGCGATTTCATGCCTATTTTATACTGGTGATTTGATTTACGCTTCCAGCAGAGTTTCATGTAATTTTAGTGTTTTGATTTTGCACTCGGTATAGCTTATATGTGCTTGTAGTGTATCGATATGTGTTTTGTGCCCGCAGCTGCACACGTTTATGATTTTCTTCATATCTGGATACACTTGGTGTTGCTGCTTACGTATTTGAGTTATTGCTTGGTATTTGTGCATGGGATGCACCAGTTCTATACTTCGTGCATTTGTCGCACCAGTTTTATGTTTCTTGCGTTTATCGCATCAGATTTATATTTCGTGCCTTTGTTGCACCGGATTTATATTTTGTGCATTACGATTGCACCTGACTTCGATTTGATGCCTTTCGGTATGTCGATTTTGATTGTGATATTGATGTGGATTCTTGCACTCCGTGCTTTTGACTGGACTTACGCATATTCGACGTTGCTATTGGATTTTGTGATTCCGTGCATATTGAGTGCGCAGGGTCTAGATTTTCATTCGTGCATGATGGATGCACCGATTTGGATTTTCGCGCATGTTGGGCGCATGTTTTGAGATACGATTTTGGGGCACACCAGATGCACTAAATCGAGATTCTTCGTGCATGTCAGATGCACCTGTTTTGGCTGCCAGGCACACGTTGCCTATGACAGATGCTTCGTGCACACCCGTTGCACCTAGATGTTGTTTTGTGCACATGTTTAGCACATATATGGATTTTGATTTCCGTGCGCACCAGACGCACAGGGTGGTGTTATGTGATTTTTGGGATTTATTCCTTTTGGAGCAGTACATTTTTATGATGTTGGATATTTGCTTTCATACTGAGCAGGATTAGTCAGTGGGCAGTACCTGGATATATTTTGCATGCATCGATAGTTATCGAAGGGATTTCCGAAAAGCGAGCTATAGTCTCAGTATATACCTACGTGTCCGATATGACACGAAACGTTTTAAAAACAAGGAAACCCTTCTAAACTGTTTTCAAAACGGCGGAACGTACCTATTAAACAAAGGATATATATACACATATATAGTTATTTTCTTATGAGAAACGTCCGCCACTGTGCAGTGTTACGCGCATCGCACAGCGACTTAAAAAGATTTGGCATACATTTGCATCAGCTATTTACATGTATAGATTGGATGTCTACATGTATAGTCTTGGTCCATATCATATTGATTTTGTATTGGATTTGACATTGTGTCGTTACCATGATTCCGATGATTGCGGATGCTTGATGGAGTGTTGCTTTTGAGTTATCTGCTCAGTACTCATGCGCATGCATTGCGCTATGATGTTTTATGTATAGATGATTTCGGAGCCCCGATGACTTGGAATTTGTATTGAAATATTTTAGTATTTGGGGGTTTAAATTTAAATTCGGGGACCGAATTTCTTTAAGGGGGTAGATTGTAACGTCTTCAAAATAATAAAATATGATTTTTGGGAAATTTTATAATTTAATATTATTTTAATGAATATTTTAATATTCTGGTATAATTAAATACAGATAAATGGGGAAAAATTATGGAAAATTCTAAAATAAGGTATTTTAAGGAATTGCTTCGTTTTCTGTGCATGCCCCCATTTCCTCTAGTTTTGACCCTGAGTATGTA
Organism: Agapanthus africanus; assembly: GCA_030015575.1. Lineage (NCBI taxonomy): Eukaryota > Viridiplantae > Streptophyta > Magnoliopsida > Asparagales > Amaryllidaceae > Agapanthus > Agapanthus africanus. The sequence continues at coordinate 449,570 of JASDDO010000253.1, read as the reverse complement.
TAGTTTTGACTGATTCCATCTAGGGTGAAATCTGGGTTGATTTTCCTATGTTGGTGTATAATTTGGGACTTGTTTTAGCATGGATTTTGGTATTTGGTGATTCATTCCTGTCGGGTGGCGTTTGGACGTCAACGACAAGTGGATTTTGATTGTGTTTACATACGAGTCGATAGGTTTTTACCTATGCGGGTAGCGTGTGGTATTTTGGTTTCCGATGTGATTTTCATGTGCTTTAGCATTGTGATATACTTGTAGGTACCCCGCGTGATGTTGAGGCAAAGGAGGTGAAGATAGCGACATCGGCTTTGGCACACGAGAAGCAATGTGAGTAGATTTATATCTGTGGGGAGAAGTCGGGTGGATGGCGTATAGCACCCCCGCAGTCCGTGGTGATGTATACGAATACGTATACACACGAATATTTATTATGTGTTGTTTAGGGTTATTGATGGTAATAATGATATTTTGATGATAAGAATATATTGGTTTAGTTTAGTGCGAACCCTAGAGTAGTGGTTGCACTCACACATACATTTACACACATACTTGCATTCATTCTTTCATTTATTAGAGTGCATATGATGGTGCGTATATCTACACATGGGTATGGGACTATGTGTTTATATACTGGATTTGAGGATAGTATTTGGGATTTGAGATGAGTCGATGAGATTGGGCTTGAGGCCAGGAGATCGGTGATGTGATTTGGTTCGTATTGAGATACGACACGATGTTTTAGCGGGTCTTTTGACGTAGTGATTCTTACACCTGCATGCATACATAGAGGGTATCAATATTGTACTAGACGTAGATCAGTACCCCGATCATGACATTTGATAAAGAGGATACCAGATAAATAGTATGATGAATGTGATATTGACCCGTACCCAGATTTGGGATGCCGTACGACGGATTTACGTACAAGCTATATTTTGATGATTGATCCGCACTCTTGACTTGGGATGTCTGATTATTGATAGGGTATCGGATATGATATTATTGAGGCGGGATCACCGACTAATATATATACATGTATGTATATGTATCGACTCAGATGTTAGGCGGTTTCCTCACCCGTAGCTCTACTTGTTAGTTCAGCCGTATAGTTTAGGATGGTTGTTAGATTAGATTAGACTCCTACCTATTTCAAAAACTAACGAATCGTGGGTATTTTAAAAGACAGCCCAAGGGATCCTACGGATATTTCAAAAGACGTATCTTTTCATAAAAACACCGTAGCCCCTATTTTCAAAACCCCATGATTCGTGTTATTTCAAAAGGCACCAATTGTAGAGGTTATTTTAGATTAATGCAGATTAGTTATAGTTGCGTCTAGTATTCAGCTTCCGCTCATTATTGTGGTTCGCATCGCATCGCATGCTTATATTATGTTTCATACTCCATTATTGATGTTATGCTGTTAGGACACCAGCACCATTACCGATGATGCGTATGTACCACGTACACTTACTTGCCGGCTCACACACATCTTCATCGGTAATTGTCATGTCACGTACACCTTAGAAAATATTATTGCATCGACATAGGTTGTTAGCTAATAATTTAGACATGATATTAGTGTACTTGCCTTATATGCTAGATTAGACATTGTAATTATTAGTTGTTACATCATGCATGTTATTATTCATGGATTTTTATGCCTGTATGCACTGTTTACATGCTATTGAGGATTGGATTCGGATTTCCATGAGATTTTCTGGATTTGGGGGAAAACCGCAAAACTTATATAAACTTCTTTTCTCTCTTTAAAATAAAATGTGCGGTTTTCCCATGATGTATGAGTCGTCCACCATGAGTTTGCTGATGGATTTGGAAACCCGATTCGAGGAGACGGATGAACCGTTTCGGGTACATGGTGGACCCGGTAAGGTGCCCCGGGGCAAGAAGCGCGTGGTGATGACGATGTGAGCCTGGCAGGGGAGCACTACCTACCGGTGATTTTACCCGACGCGTCGGATATCCGGAGGATACCGTCGTGGTCTTGAGATGGATGGTAGGGGCCGGTCTGGACTGACGGCGCCCTAGATATTATGATTGAGACATTGGGATTTCGAGATTTCGAGGTACAGAGACTGTGATACAGAGATATCGAGATATTGGGATTACGTTTTGTGCCGATGCTAGGCACTGTTTTATGCTGATTTCATTATGATACCTCAACTAAAAATACAAGGGAAATCTCACTAAATTATGAAAACAGTTTCTTCATTTACATGTATTCTGCTTTCATGCATTCATACCTCATATTCATGACATACTATTACCTGAGGCACTAGCACGAGCACTTGGCACTACATTCACGTATAGAGATTACATTGCCAGTTTAGCATGCTTCAGCTTTATTCATATTGAGGTTTCTTTATATCTGATCGTATTGATCTAGGTTGGGTCATGCATTCGATCTCTGCTTGTAGATATCTTTCTATTCACGAGTTGGCAACTCACCCCCGTTGTGCCCCAGTTCTTGCAGGTTTGCCGTACAGTTCTATAGCGGCATTTCTGGCACACTGCTTCCTTTTGGGTGATTTGCTTGGATAGGTGGGTTCTTTTGTATCAGAACCGCCGTTGTATTTATATTATTCATTGTATCTAGAATATCCATCAACCAAAACTCGTATATTGTTTCAGACCTAGACTAGTGATGTATTATTCGACCATAGAGTCGCGCTTAGTAGTGTTGCGGTTTTCTTGTTGCTTTTGAGCTTTCTTTTGGATTTGATCCTCGCCACTTGGCGTTGTATATTATTGTTGCATGTGTGGTGGTGACCGTCGATTGACGAAGAGCTAGCTCCCGCTTGGGGATGCCTTTATCATTGCATATATTGTTATCCTTGTTATACCCCATTCGGGGCCAGTTTTACACAAGAAACTCTGCCGAAATTTTTAGAAAAGACTGTACTGTTTTTAAAAATGCATATTCGGCTTAGTTATTTAAAAACCTTGATTTCAAACATGTTTTTCTTCACTTCTTTAAACCAGTTTCTTTACTTATTCTTAAAAATGGTTTTAGATTTCTGGGCTTTTGGCTTACTTGGATCAGATGGAGTCCTATAGACTTCATATGGTTCAAGGGCCAGTCACGTGCTCTTTCGGGTCGTGACAGAAACCTATGGTCGAAATACGAACAACGCATAGAAGAGGCACCTGCGGTAGGCATGTTTGTGGGCACTCTCGATCCGCAGGCGACCATCTCGCAATTCATGATGTTCTTCAGGCCGACCACCTTCCAGGCCTTGATCGACAAATTAGCCCAAATGGACCAGATGGGCCATAGACCGTCTCCTCCAAGACCCGATCCCCGAAATGAGAAAGGAAAAGCGATCATCGTCGCCAACGCTCAGCAACAGTCAAGCAACTCAAAGCCGGTCGCTCGCCAAAACAACGTGCGTCCACGCCCATCCCTCGAAGAGAGGCTAGGACGTCCTTACTCGTTTCCTCAGAATAAAACGAGAAGACTGTTTGAGCTGGCAGTGCGTAACAGACTCATCAATCTGCCAAGTCCAAAGCGACTGTCGCAGCCAGGCGATCTTAATAATCCCAATTATTGCCCTTACCACCAAACGGTAAGTCACCCGATTGAGGATTGTTTCGTCTTTAAGGGATGGATCGAGGATCAATACCTGCAAGGCAAGTTCACGCTGTCTGAAAGCTGGAAGGTAAACCCCCCACAGCCGCACTCTCCAAAGAAGACGGACACGCCGGGGGCAACTTGTTCTTTCGTCGAGGATGAAAACGATGGAGAAAACTTATCGGATGAATCCGAATACTACGTAGCGACTTGTTATGTGATTTCTCATTCACTGACGGATGATGAGGAGGATCCTTGCGCTGAGAAATCAACGGCGGACCCTGAAACAGAAATTCCGCGGCCGTCAGACAAGTTGATCGATGCCTTCCTAAATGAAATTCGTCTGAAAGCAAAAGCCAATCAAGAGCATGAAATGGCCATATTGGAAAGAACCAAGGTATTCCCGTCAAATCAAAAGCCACACACTGCGGGTAAAAACAAATTCGAGACAAGGAAACGGTTCGCCAAAGCTCTATCAGTAGGAATGAAGCTACCGCCCTCTGAAGAAAATGCTTTCTCTGAGGTAGAGGTGCACCCTAACTTCTGTTTATATCATCAGAAGATCATACATCCTACCGAAGACTGCGAATCCTTTAACTGTTGGTGGCAAGGGTATGTCGCTCAAAAGCGACACTCCGACAGAACAAAGTGTGAAGCTTGTGGACATCGAAAAAATGCGATAGATGAGCGCAAAAGAGCCACCGCCGACTGTCATATAGCCGACTTCAAGGGATCACAAATTATCACCTTTGGAAGCGACTCTGACGAAGAAGCTACCCCCAACTCTTCCATCGGGGAATCTATTTCAAAAATAAAGGAATTAAGAAGCTGCGAGAACGTTCAGCCGTGCAATCGCATGCTACTCGGAAAAAATCTCGGCCCCGTAAACAAAGGATCGAACAAAAAGGATAAAAGAAAAGGAAAAAAGGCCCTTGTCGCCAGCACTCACCAACAATCAGGTGACCCTAGACCGGTTGCTTGCCAAAGCAACAAGCGGCAATCCCTCCAGGAAAAGTTGAAACGTCCTTACTCGTTTCCGCAAGATAAAACAAGGGGACTGTTCGAGCTGGCAGTGCGCAACAGACTCATCAATCTGCCGAGTCCAAAACGTCCGTTGTGGCCAGGCGATATTAATAATCCTAATTATTGCCCTTACCACCAAACGGTAGGTCATCTGATCGAGGATTGCTACGTCTTCAAGAACTGGGTTGAAGACCAATACCAACAGGGCAAGTTCGCGTTGTCCGAAATTTGGAAGGTGAACCCGCCACAACCGCATGCTCCGAAAAATATGGACACGCCGGGGGCATCATGCTCATTCATAGAGGAAGCCTAACGGACCACTACGTCCTAAAACTGGATAACGGACCGAAACGTCCTTAAACTAACAACGGACCGAGATGTCCTTAAACTAATGATGGACCGCAATGTCCTAAAACTTGCAAATGACCGAAACGTCTTTAAACTACTACCGCAGCATTCTCAGGCTGACGAGATAAAAAAAATAATAAATAAAAAAAATATAAAAATATAAAATAAAAAAAACGGTATGTCCATAAGCAAAAAGGGCACGGATGAAAACCCGAAAGGGCTCCGTGAGTAAAAACAGCAGGGCTACCGGCGAGTGTTCGTGAAAACCCGAAAGGGCGCGACCTCGTAAAAAAAAAGAGAGAGAAAAAAAAAAAAAAATAAAAGGAATAAAAAAAGGGGTAAGTCCATAAGCAAAATGGGCACGGATGAAAACCTGAAAGGGCTCCGTGAGTAAAAACAGCAGGGCTACCGGCGAGTGTTTGTGAAAACCTGAAAGGGCGCAACCTCGTTAAGAAACACTTATAGGGTCCTCTCGACCCTGTAAGGAGAAACCACCTGCGTGAGATCCTTACGACTCACAAAGGAACAACACACTTAGGGATCCCCACGATTCCTAAGGAGAAAATACACTTGCGAGATCCTCACGACTCGTAAGGAGAACTCTCTTATGGGACCCTCACGGCTCATAAGATTTGAAAGTCTTAAGTTGCAGAAACCTTAATCTGTTCTTAAGCAGCCCCCACAATCTTCGATATTGCCCTACAAGTGGCTCATATTGACCCTTGTATACAATCCACGGGCACGAATAAGTATTTCCCCAACAAAGTCCCATCCGTGACTAGGGATATGCTTGTACAACAAACAACACTTGTAAGTCCTCTCGACTTATAAGGAGAAAACCCTTTTGTAAGATCCTTACGACTTACAAGAGAACATGCACTTAGGAATCCTCACGATTCCCAAGGAGAAAACACACCTACAAGACCCTCACGACTTGTAGGGAGAAATACCTTTGTGAGATCCTTACGGCTCGTGAAGTCAAAAGCCTTAGTCGACAGGACCCTTAACCCTGTTTACTAAGCCACCTTTGTTCAACATCGACAGAGGCAAATGATGATTCGCTCCTAGCAATATCCCAGTTGCAGCGATGCTGATGCCTAAACCGGTATCAAATTCTAAGTCCTTTCAAGGCAAATGATGATTCGCTCCTGACAATATTCCAGTCGCAGCGATACTGATGCCAAGATTGGTATCAGACCCCAAATTCCCTACTCGCAAAAAAAAAAATCAGCGAGCCCAAAAAAAAAATGCATACGAAATAGCCGAAATGATGGGGCAACTTGCAAACAGAATCAGCAAGTAAAAATGTATGCATACGAAATAGCCGAAATGATTGGGCAACTCGCAATAAAAAACAGCGAGTAAAAATAAAATAAACAACCGAAATGATTGGGCAACTCGCAATAAAAAGCAGCGAGTAAAAATAAAGTAAACAGCCGAAATGATTGGGCACCGCGAAAAATAGCCGAAATGATTGGGCAATCGCGACCTTCGCGATATAAAAGCTGAAATGATAGAGCATCGCGGAAAGAATAAAAAAAAATGAAAGAATGAAATTTTTTGCCCTACAGGTGAAATCACATCAATCCCTGTATACAATCCAGGGGCACAGATAAAAAGGGAACAATACCTTCCCAACAGGCTCCACCAGAAAGCGAGGCCAAATCTCGACGGTTCATAGATAACCTAGAGACCATCTCGACATTTGTCGCAATATTACAGACACGATGTCAACAAATGAAGAAAAGGAAGGTCCCTAACTTCAGGGTCTCGACGTCAATATCGACAACTTAAAGATCACCAACGGCGTTTCTCCTCACTCCAACTAGATGCAGACATGACGTCAACAACTGACCTCAGAATCGCAACGAAACGGAACCATGACAAAGTCCCTAGTTCCAAATCTCAATGGCCACGTCTACAGCTTGGAGACCAACAACGGTGTGCCTCCTCATTCCAACAGGACACGGATGTTACACCATCAAGCGGAGCGATGGCAAAATCCCAGCTTCACCTCAGAATCTGTTCCCCTCCGAACGGCGGCCGAGACGTTAGGACGTCCGTGCCTGAGGTTCGGGGCAGATGCTATTTGGTTTTATCCGTCTACCTCTCCGAAGATGCTAAGTTGATTTATGGCACCGTGTATCGGAGGTTTAGACGGATGCGGCCGATATAGCAGACTTCGTCAGATTCCCCCTCAGGATGAGGGGTTTTTGATTGTGGGGACGCTCTTCCCTGCAGGCGCAAGCCCCTGCAGTTAATTACGCTACCGCATCGCGGTAACAACTTTCTCCTTCTCCAGAATTTCACTTCGTGTCGTGTGTGTTTGTTTTGTTTGTGGTTGCCCGTGGATTGTATACGGAGACTGAGTAATGCCGTCGCCCGTAGGACGTGGATTAGTCCAAATCCGTATTTACTTAGATTTGGGTTTGGTGTTTTTAGTTTAAGGATGCATTAGTCGCGTTGCGGCCAAGATCAACTTAAACGTTCGTTAAGGATACGTTAGTCCTGTTTGAGACTAAGATCAACTTAACGTGATCGTTTAGATCCGACAAAAGAGCGTTTGGGCTCTATTGTTCCAGTTTGGGAGATTCATAGTCCAATTTGGGACTAAAGTCTGTTTGAAGGATACGTTAGCCATTTTTGAGGCTAAGATCGACTCAAACGTTTGTTAAGGATACGTTAGTCTAGTTTGAGACTAAGATCAACTTAACGGGACCGTTTAGATCCGACAAAAGAGCATTTGGGCTCTATTGTGCCAGTTTAGGGACGTGGTGGTCCATCGCCAGTTTTAGGGACATGGTGGTCCATTATTAGTTTAGGGACGTTTCGGTCCGTCGCCAGTTTAAGGACGTAGTGGTCCATATTAGTTTAGGGACGTTTCGGTCCGATATTAGTTTAGGGACGTTTCGGTCCGATATTAGTTTAAGGACGTTTCGGTCCCCGAGTTTAAGGACCCCGCAGTCCATATCGATGTATGGTCGTTGGGACCCGTCACCTCTTTGACGTCGTTGAGGAATTACAACGACGGATGTCAAAGGAGTTCGGAGATGTACCCTCGAACCGGATGTAAATTGATTTAGAAGAGCAATTTTGCTCAGTCAATTTAATTTAAGGACTTATGGCCAAAATTGGGCTAAGTCCAGTTGAAATGTTCAACATTTTATTTGCTTTTGCATTGCATTTCTTTTTTTTATTTTTATTTGGGCCTTGCCCAGAAAGGATGCAGAGCATCAATTTGTTTTGGGCTCTGCCCTTTTAGAAATGATGCAAGGCATCAATTTTATTTGGGCTCTGCCCTTGTTTAAAGGATGCAAAGCATCAATTTTTTTGGGCTCTGCCCATTTATTGCCTTGCAATTTATTTTGGCCTGTCAGGTCATTTTGATTTGGGCCTGGCCCTTTAATTAATGCATTGCATTTGTGCGAAATACTGTTAATTTGAGAATGTTTTAGATTCAAGAACCGATGGTTCATAAAACAAGTGCAAGGCACTATTTGATTTAGATCTAAGAAAAAACAAGTTTTTCTTATATCAGAGAACCAAAGGTTCATAGCAAGTGCAAGGCACTATTAATTTAATAACCTTTTAGGTTCAAGAACCGATGGTTCATAAAACAAGTGCAAGGCACTATTTTTACTTATTTATTTATTTATCGTTAAAGATCTATGATCTTGTTCATAAGAGAATTTTCTCTTCTTTAAAAGGTTTTTACCTTTTTTCTTATTCTTCAAGAGTTCTCAAGAGTTCTCTTCTCCCTTTTTTTTTAGCAAGATGTTGATACCTTTGAATTGAGGTCTAGGGTCCTTTTTATAGTGCCCATAAATTAGTTAAAGTTTGTTAAAGAGATTATTCTCTAAGTGATTTGGGGAATTTTCCCCACCGTCGGATCTTTAATCCAAAGGTCTCTGTTTTACAGAAGAAATCTTATTGTTTTAACAAAAACAGAAAAGATTTTCTCAAATCTTTATTCTGTTTTTGCAATAAAGAATTTTATTTATTATTATTTTTTATTTTTTTATTTTTTATTTTTTTTATTTTTTTATTTTTTGCTTGCGCAACTGCGCGTTGACACGTGTCGCGCAACTGCGCAGTTGCGCACTGCGCAGCTGCGTGACACGTGTCGCGCAACTGCGCACTTGCGCAGTTGCGCAGCTGCGTGTCACGTGTCGCGCAACTGCGCAGTTGCGCACTTTTTTTTTTTTTGGTCTCCCTGAGCTTTGCTCTTATAGAGTACGTTACTTCATTTATTTTAATTTTAATTTTCTTTTTAATTTTCAAGACAGAGCTTTGCTCTGATTGGAGAAAAACAGAAGTATTACTTCTGTTCCCACCTTGGAATTTAAACAGAGCTTTGCTCTGATTGAGGTAAACAAATGCCCCCCCACCGTTGCGCTTACGTGGCCTCCTAACGTGAGCGCAGCGGTGGTAGACTCCGAACCATCGCGCCATCTCTTTGAAGCTGAAAGGGCACTTGATGCCTATAAATATGACTTTTGGTCCCTTAGATGATTCTCATCTCTAAAATTTTACTTTCAGAACTCAGAGCCCTGCTCTCTTATTTAAACACTTTTAAAAGTTCAAACTTTTAGAGAATTTTAGGTAAAAATATTAATTTTAATTAAATTAAATCAATTTTAAGAGCATTGCTCTCAATAGATCCCAGATCTAAAGAAGACCCATTTAGGGTTTCACTTAGTAGAGTTTTGCTCTAAGGGGGTCTACAGAAGACTAAGGAGAGCCCTATTAGAGTTCCATTAATAGAGCTTTGCTCTCTAAAAGATTTTCCCTGTATTTTCTCATTTCATTAATGGAGCTTTGCTCCTCCCAAATCATATAGAAGAACTCTTAAGAATTCTTCATGGATCTTGGAAGTTAAATATGGCATTCTCTTCCTCAGTGCATTATATCGTTTTGCTTAATCAGTCTTTCTGATAATTTTGTTGATCCTCTTTCATAGGAACAATGAACGCCCACATGTATACTCTTACGAGATCATCTCTCGTGAGGGCATCCGCCGACTTGGCCGCTCTCAAAATCGGGAGTTCACAAACGAGGAGTGTGCTGAAATAATGAGTCATTTCGACGCATACAACGGTCCACTGCATCCCCGACGTTCCTTTCTTCTTAAATTTATCGTGGGAGCTATCTGGAAAGCGCTTCCCCTATTCTGTTCCGGCGTGCCGCTTAGGGCGTTGGATGCCGCTGAGGACAAGGCGTACTCCGTGTACCTATTGAACCTTATCTCGAAGAGACGGTGAGACAGTCTTATCGACCTCTTGCACAAGGTCTTTCGACAGTCTGACATACTCGCTGCTTATCGGAGGGTGGAAGACATCGGAAGGGACCCTGACGTTTGTGCTCGCGAAAGGAAGCACACTAGGATGGTCTGCGAGGCTTGGAAAGTCATAGATAGGATCGCTTTTGAATTCCTCAATCCATGCCCTGGATCTGAGGTTATTCCATTGTAACTTTCATTTATTATTCTTATGACTGTAAGAACTTCGGGCAATATTAATGGAAATTTTTTTTATACCCCAGCTTGTCTTTATTATATATCTTTTGTCCTGAGTCTTTTTGCCCATGCATGAATGAATACGTCCTGAACGCTTGATCAAACGTAAATCGGGTGTTCTTTCTGTTGCTTTTCCTCTTTCTCAGCATGTCGTAACAATTAGCAGGTAATAGAGTAAGCTTCTTGATTTCTTCACGAGATAGCGAGGGCTTAGGCCGCAGGTTCAGATCTGCTGCCTAAGACTTTTCAACTCTATGAGCCGTGAGGGTCTCATAGAGACTTTTCTTCCTACGGATCGAGAGGATCTCGTAGGTGGGTTTTCTCCTTAGGAATCGTGAGGATTCCTAAGTGTGGTTTTCTCTTATAAGTCGTAAGGATCCTACAAGAGAATTTTTCCCTCTTACGAGTCGAGAGGACTTGTAAGCGGTTGTTTCCCTCCTTGTCGAAGTTCGATGTTGGAGAGTGAGACCCGTGGATGGTATGCAAGAGACCGTTTTGGGCCAACTTGCAGGGTCCCAGTGCTTAGGAAACAGACTTCTTTTATGCCCACTGCCTAAGGCTTTATCTCACGAGTCGAGCCGCCTCGACAATTTTTCACAAGTCGAGACGAATCGAACGTTTCTCGCAAGAACATCTTAACGTCACATTTAACCTCTGCTCTTTACGACAGAAGCCCGTTAAGGTTGGTGGTACTTAGGGTTTTGGCCATCGTACCGTCGCATAAGCTGATATAGTCCTCGATAGGCAATCGTGCTGTTCGAGTAGCCCTGCGACTGTCGTGTCTCTGATCCCTTCGGGGGCTGGACAAGACGTCTTCAAGCAATCCTCCTTGGCAGTTTGACCGTCGGAAGAGCAAGCGCTAGGAATTTGCCATGCCGCTTTTTACTTGAGGTTAGGCTCATTTTGGAGAGCCCCGATGAGTCATAACCACTCCGCGCTGGTGTGGGATGATCTCCGATAGTCTTTCAGGCTTTATATGACTTGCCGTTAAGACCCTGAAGCTAGGAATTTGGCCTTTGCTTCGTTTGCTGGCATTGCGTCCTCTGTATCGAGACGAATGTCATGGTGGGAACTAGGGATTTTGCTGTGGCTCCGTTTGTTTGATGACGTTGCGCCTGCTGTGTCGAGACGAACGTTGGGGTGACATCTCGTCTGCTGTATCGAGACGAACGTCAAGGTGGTGATCACTCTGTGCTGATGCGAGATGATCTCCGATTGTCTTTCCGGTTTTATGTGAGTTACCATAAAGACGTTGAAGCTAGGAATGTGGCCTTCGCTTCATTTGCTTTGTCATGTCTGAATCCCTGCTGGAGGAAGAACGCTGAGGTTGACATTTCGTCTACTGTATCGAGACGAATGTCATGGAGGTGACCACTTCATGTGAGATGGTCTCTGATTGCCTTTCCGGTTTCATGTGAGTTACCGTCAAGACGTTGAAGCTAGGAATGTGGCCTTCGCTTCGTTTGCTTTGTCACGTCCGAATCCCTGTTGGAGGAAGAATGCTAGGGTTGACATTTCGTTTGCTGTATCGAGACGAACGTCAAGGTGGTGACCACTCTGTGCTGGTGCGAGATGATCTCCGATTGTCTTTCCGGTTTTATGTGAGTTACCGTAAAGACATTGAAGCTAGGAATGTGGCCTTCGCTTCGTTTGCTTTGTCATGTCTGAATCTCTGCTGGAGGAAGAACGCTGGGGTGACAACTCGTCTGCTGTATCGAGACGAACGTCAAGGTGGTGACCACTCTGTGCTGGTGCGAGATGATCTCCGATTGTCTTTCCGGTTTTATGTGAGTTACCGTAAAGACATTGAAGCTAGGAATGTGGCCTTCGCTTCGTTTGCTTTGACTGTGTCTGCTGTATCGAGACGAACGTCAAGGTGGTGACCACTCTGTGCTGGTGCGAGATGATCTCCGATTGTCTTTCCGGTTTTATGTGAGTTACCGTAAAGACATTGAAGCTAGGAATGTGGCCTTCGCTTCGTTTGCTTTGACTGTGTCTGCTGTATCGAGACGAATGCTGAGGTGGAGCTGGGATTTTGCCATCACTCCGCTTTGTTTCGACCATGAGGTCTTTTGTTGATGTTGCTTCTGCATCCCGTTGGACTGCGAAGAAACGCCATTGTTGACATCTCGTCTACTGTATCGAGACGGATGTTGAGGTGGAGCTGGGATTTTGCCGTCACTCCGCTTTGCTGATCATGGGGTCTTTGGTTGACGTTGCATCTACATCCTGCTGGACTGCGAAGGAACGCCGTTGTTGACATTGCGTCTGCTGTAACGAGACGAACGCTGAGGTGGAGCTGGGATTTTGCCATCGCTCCGCTTGATGGTGTAACATCTGTGTCCTGCTGGAATGAGGAGGCACGCCGTTGTTGGTCTCCAGGCTGTAGATGTAGCCATTGAGACCCTGAAGCTCGGGATCTTCCTTTTGCTTTGTCTGTTGACATTATGTCTGGGATATTGCGACAAATGTCGAGATGGTCTCTAGGTTATCTATGAACCGTCGAGATTTGGCTTCGCTTTCTGGTGGAGCCTGTTAGGAAGGTATGGTTCCCTCTTTATCTGTGCCCCTGAATTGTATACAGGGATCAATGTGATTTCACCTGTAGGGCAAAAAATTTCATTCTTTCATTTTTTTTATTCTTTCCGCGATGCTTTATCATTTCAGCTTTTATATCGCGAAGGTCGCGATTGCCCAATCATTTCGGCTATTTTTCACGGTGCCCAATCATTTCGGCTGTTTACTTTATTTTTACTCGCTGCTTTTTATTGCGAGTTGCCCAATCTGTTCCCCTCCGAACGGCGGCCGAGACGTTAGGACGTCTATGCCTGAGGTTCGGGGCAGATGCCATTTGGTTTTATCCGTCTACCTCTCCGAAGATGCCAAGTTGATTTATGGCATCGTGTATCGGAGGTTTAGACGGATGCGGCCGATGTAGCAGACTTCGTCAGATTCCCCCTCGCTTGAGGGGTTTTTGATTGTGGGGACGCTCTTCCCTGCAGGCGCAAGCCCCTGCAGTTAATTACGCTACCGCATCGCGGTAACAACTTTCTCCTTCTCCAGAATTTCACTTCGTGTCGTGTGTGTTTGTTTTGTTTGTGGTTTCCCGTGGATTGTATACGGAGACTGAGTAATACCGTCGCCCGTAGGACATGGATTAGTCCAAATCCGTATTTACTTAGATTTGGGTTTGGTGTTTATAATTTAAGGATGCATTAGTCGCGTTGCGGCTAAAATCAACTTAAACGTTCGTTAAGGATACGATAGTCCTGTTTGAGACTAAGATCAACTTAACGTGATCGTTTAGATCCGACAAAAGAGCGTTTGGGCTCTATTGTTCCAGTTTGGGAGATTCATGGTCCAATTTGGGACTAAAGTCTGTTTGGAGGATACGTTAGCCATTTTTGAGGCTAAGATCGACTCAAACGTTTGTTAAGGATACGTTAGTCCAGTTTGAGACTAAGATCAACTTAACGGGATCGTTTAGATCCGACAAAAGAGCATTTGGGCTCTATTGTTCCAGTTTAGGGACATAGTGGTCCATAGCATTTATGGCCGTCGGGACCCGTCACCTCTCTGACGTCGTTGAAGAATTACAACGATAGGTGTCAGAGGAGTTCAGAGATGTACCCTTGAACCAGAGTTGATCTGGGGTTTTATCATTCATTTAAATGTCTAAGGATGCGTTAGCCGTGTTTGGGGCTAAGATCAACTTAAACGGGATTGTTTAGATCCGGCAAAAGAGCATTTGGAAGCTCTATTGTTCCAGTTTAGGGACGTAGTGGTCCACTTTCCAGTTTAGGGACGTGGTGGTCCATCGCCAGTTTAGGGACATAGTGGTCCACCGTTAGTTTAGGGACGTCTCGGTCCGATGTTAGTTTAGGGACGTCTCGGTCCGATATTAGTTTAAGGACGTTTCGGTCCACGAGTTTAAGGACCTCGCAGTCCATATGGGTGTGTGGTCGTTGGGACCCGTCACCTCTTTGACGTCGTTGAGGAATTACAACGATGGATATCAAAGGAGTTCGGAGATGTACCGTTGAACCGGATGTGGATTGGTTTAGGAGAGCCGTTTTGCTCAGTTAATTTAGTTTAAGGACTTATGGCCACAATTGGGCTAAGTCCAGTTAAAAATGTCCAATATTTTATTTGCATTTGTTTTTATTTTTATTTAGGCTTTGCCCAGAAAAGATGCAGGGCATCAATTTGTTTTGGGCTCTGCCCTTTATAAATGATGCAGAGCATCAATTTCATTTGGGCTCTGCCCTTTTTATTGCTTTGCAATTTATTTTGGCCTGCTAGGTCCTTTTAATTTGGGCCTGGCCCTTCAAGTAATGCATTGCATTTGTGCAAAGCACCAAGAATCTTTTAGATTCAAGAAAAGAAGTGCAGAGCACTTTTTAATTTCTTGATCTAAATTTAGATCAAAGAAAACAAAGAAATCTTTTCTTTCTATCTATCTCGGAGAACCAGAGGTTCATAGCAAGTGCAAGGCACTATTTTTATTATTTTTATTTATTTATTTATTTATTTATTTATTGAAGATCACTGATCTTTCTTTTTAGATCAATGATCTATTCTTTAAGAGAATTTTCTCTTATCTCAAAGGTTTTTACCTTCTTTTTTGTGTTCTCCAAGAGTTCTCTTCTCTTTTTTTTTTAATCCAATTGTCTCTCCCTTTGAAATGGGGTCTGGGGTCCTTTTTATAGTGCTCCAAAATTAGTTAAATTTGTTAAAAAGATCTTTTCTGAGTGATTTGGGGAATTTTCCCCACCGTTGGATCTTTGATCCGAAGGCCCCTGTTTTACAGAAGAAATCTTCTTGTTTTAACAAGAACAGAAAAAATTTCCTTAAATCTTCATTCTGTTGTTGCGCAACTCACCAGCGCGTGACACGTGTCGCGCAGTAAGGCGCTTGCGCAGCTGTGCTTGCGCAACTGCGCAGACACGTGTCGCGCAGTGAAGCACTTGCGCAACTGAGCTTGCGCAACTGAGCTTGCGCAACTGCGCAGACACGTGTCGCGCAGCGGTGCGCTTGCGCAACAGTGTTTGCGCAACTGCGCAGACACGTGTCGCGCAGCGGTGCGCTTGCGCAGTTGTTTTTGCTCAACTGCACAGACACGTGGCGCGCTGTGGTGCACTTGCGCAACAGCGTTTGCGCAACAGCGTTTGCGCAACTGCGCAGACACGTGTCGCGCAGCAGTGCGCTTGCGCAGTTGTGTTTGCGCAACTGCGCAGACACATGTCACGCAGCGCGGCGCTTGCGCAACTGATCGTTGCTTTTGCTTTTTAAAGAGCCTTGCTCTGATTGGACGCACTGCCTTGGGCGTTGTGCTGCCGAGTCAACTTCTGACACGTGGCAAATTGCGCACAGCGCACGGGATCTGAAGCGTTGCTTCAATATTAAAGTTTAAATTTTCAAAGCAAAGCTTTATTTCTGATTGGGGGAAGATGAAGCGTTGCTTCTTCTCCCGTCTTGGAATTTGAACATAGGTTTGCTCTGATTGGGGTAAACAAATGCCCCCCCACCGCTGCGCTTACGTGGCCTCCAAACGCAAGCGCAACGGTGGCAGAATCCGAACCGTCGCGGCACCTTTTGGCAGTTGAAGAGGCGATTGTTGCCTATAAATAGGACCTTCGGTCCTCAAAAAATTCTTTACCACTTCAAGAATTTTGACTCAGAGCCTTGCTCTTGCTTAAGAATTTTCAGAGCCTTGCTCTTGATTTTTTTCCAAGAACTCCAGAGTTCATAACCATCATAGGTAAAAATTAAATTAAATTAAATTAAAGCTGTTTAATAGAGCCTTGCTCTCCATAGATCCCTGATCTAAAGAAAACCCATTTAGGGTTTCATTTAGCAGAGCTTTGCTCTAAAGAGGTCCAAAGAGAACTCAGGAGAATCCTGTTAGGGTTCCATTAATAGAGCTTTGCTCTATAAAAGATTTTTTCTTATATCTTCTTAATTAATGGAGCTTTGCTCCTCCCAAATTATATGGCACTTGAGAATATTATTATTATTATATCATTTTTTTTCCAGAGCGGAGCTCTCAATATTCTCAGGGAATTTTCCTCAAATTCTCCTCATAACTGATTTTGACTGGTGTCGCTCCTGTCTGCAGAGCATTGCTCTCGAGGAGTTTAACTTTTAACTTTCTGTATTTTCTTGTTTGTCAATATCCCTGTATTATTTTCTTCAGGTATTATGGCGGTGCGTCTATACAGCTTGCACGAGTTCATCACTTATGAGGATATCCGTGTACAGGGCCGTCAACAGAACCAGGAGTTTACGGACGCTCAATGTGCAGAGGTCATGGGTCGCCTGAATGCCAGCGGTGGCTGGCTGCTACCTCGTCGTTCGGCCCTCTTGAAAGTCGTGCTGGGGGCAATATGGAGAGCACTCCCAGGTCTTCACGAGGCCTTACCGCTCAATGCGCTAGATGATGCCGAAGACAAGGTGCATTCAGTGTACCTGACGGGACTGATTTCGAAGAAACGGAGAAACAACCTCGTTGACATCCTACATCAAATCTTTCAGCAGACGACGATTGTTGCTGCTTATCGAAGGCCGGAGGGGCTTGCCAATGATATCGACACCGAGGAGCGCGAGAGGCTGCGCATAAGAATAATTAGAAAGGCCAGAAGAACTTTGGACGGCCTTACTTTTGAATTCCTCAATCCCTGCCCCGGATCTGAAGTCATTCCATTGTAATAATGTTTTCCTTTTACTGCTTTTCATAATTGTAAGAATTTTTGCCAATATGAATGGAAACTTTTTATTTCAGCTTCTCTTATTTCTCGTCCTGAGTTTTCTGTCCATGCATAAATGAATGCGTCACGCATGCCAGATCAAATGTAGACCGGATATTCTTTCTGTTGCTTTTCATCTTTCTCAGCATGTCGTCACAATTAGCAGGTAATAGAGTAAGCTTCTTGATTTCTCCACGAGATAGCAAGGGCTTAGGCCGCAGGTTCAGATCTGCTGCCTAAGACTTTTCAACTCTATGAGCCGTGAGGGTCTCATAGAGACTTTTCTCCCTACGGATCGAGAGGATCTCGTAGGTGGGTTTTTCTCCTAAAGAATCGTGAGGATTCCTAAGTGTGGTTTTCTCTTGTAAGTCATAAGGATCCTACAAGAGAATTTTTCCCTCTTACGAGTCGAGAGGACTTGTAAGCGGTTGTTTCCCTCCTTGTCGAAGTTCGATGTCGGAGGGTGAGACCCGTGGATGGTATGCAAAAGACCGTTTTGGGCCAACTTGCAGGGTCCCAATGCTTAGGAAACAGGCTTCTTTTATGCCCACTGCCTAAGGCTTCATCTCACGAGTCGAGCCGCCTCGACAATTTTTCACAAGTCGAGACGAATCGAACGTTTCTCGCAAGAACATCTTAACGTCGCATTTAACCTCTGCTCTTTACGACAGAAGCCCGTTAAGGTTGGTGGTACTTAGGGTTTTGGCCATCGTACTGTCGCATAAGCTGATATAGTCCTCGATAGGCAATCGTGCTGTTCGAGTAGCCCTGCGACTGCCGTGTCTCTGATCCCTTCGGGGGCTGGACAAGACGTCTTCAAGCAATCATCCTTGGCAGTTTGACCGTCGGAAGAGCAAGTGCTAGGAATTTGCCATGCCGCTTTTTACTTGAGGTTAGGCTCATTTTGGAGAGCCCCGATGAGTCATAACCACTCCGCGCTGGTGTGGGGATGATCTCCGATAGTCTTTCGGGCTTTATATGAGTTGCCGTCAAGACCCTGAAGCTAGGAATTTGGCCTTTGCTTCGTTTGCTGGCATTACGTCTGCTGTATCGGGACGAATGTTGCGGTGGGAACTAGGAATTTTGCCGTGGCTCCGTTTGTTTGATGACGTTGCGTCTGCTGTGTCGAGACGAACGTTGGGGTGACATCTCGTCTGCTGTATCGAGACGGACGTCGAGGTTGTCTCTAGGTTGCTGGTGAACCGTCGAGGTTTGGAACTAGGGATTTTGCCGTGGCTCCATTCGTTTAATAACGTTGCGTATGCTGTGTCGAGATGAACGTTGGGGTGACATCTCGTCTGCTGTATCGAGACGGACGTCGAGGTGGTGACCATTCTGTGCTGGTGCGAGATGATCTCCGATTGTCTTTCCGGTTTTATGTGAGTTACCGTAAAGACGTTGAAGCTAGGAATGTGGCCTTCGCTTCGTTTGCTTTGTCATGTCTGAATCCCTGCTGGAGGAAGAACGCTGGGGCGACAACTCGTCTGCTGTATCGAAACGAACGTCAAGGTGGTGACCACTCTGTGCTGGTGCGAGATGATCTCCGATTGTCTTTTCGGTTTTATGTGAGTTACCGTAAAGACGTTGAAGCTAGGAATTTGGCCTTCGCTTCGTTTGCTTTGGCGCGTCCGAATCCTGTTGGGGGAAGAACGCTGGGGTTGACATTTCGTCTGCTGTATCGAGACGAACGTCAAGGTGGTGACCACTCTGTGCTGATGCGAGATGATCTCCGATTGTCTTTCCGGTTTTATGTGAGTTACCGTAAATACGTTGAAGCTAGGAATGTGGCCTTCGCTTCATTTGCTTTGTCATGTCTGAATCCCTGCTGGAGGAAGAACGCTGAGGTTGACATTTCGTCTACTGTATCGAGATGAACGTCAAGGAGGTGACCACTTCATGTGAGATGGTCTCCGATTGTCTTTCCAGTTTTATGTGAGTTACCGTAAAGACGTTGAAGCTAGGAATGTGGCCTTCGCTTCGTTTGCTTACACTGCGTCTGGTGTATTGAGACGAATGCTGAGGTGGAGCTGGGATTTTGCCATCACTCCGCTTTGTTTCGACCATGGGTCTTTTGTTAACTTTGCATGTACACCCCGCTGGGCTGTGAAGGAACGCCGTTGTTGACATTGCGTCTGTTGTAACGAGACGAATGCTAAGGTGGAGTTGGGATTTTGCCGTTACTCTGCTTTGTTTCGACCGTGAGGTCTTTTGTTGACGTTGCATCTGCCTCCAGCTGGACTGCGGAGGAACGCTGTTGTTGACATTGCGTTTACTGTATCGAGACGAATGCTGAGGTGAAGCTGGGATTTTGCCATCGCTCCGCTTTGTTTCGACCATGGGGTCTTTTGTTGACGTTGCATCTGCCTCCAGCTGGACTGCGGAGGAACGCTGTTGTTGACATTGCGTTTACTATATCGAGACGAATGCTGAGGTGAAGCTGGGATTTTGCCATCGCTCCGCTTGATGGTGTAACATCCGTGTCATGTTGGAATGAGGAGGCACCCCGTTGTTGGTCTCCAGGCTGTAGACGTGGCCATTGAGATTTGGAACTAGGGACTTTGTCATGGTTCCGTTTCGTTGCGATTCTGAGGTCAGTTGTTGACGTCATGTCTGCATCTAGTTGGAGTGAGGAGAAACGCCGTTGGTGATCTTTAAGTTGTCGATATTGACGTCGAGACCCTGAAGTTAGGGACCTTCCTTTGCTTCATTTGTTGACATCATGTCTGTAATATTGCGACAAATGTCGAGATGGTCTCTAGGTTATCTATGAACCGTCGAGATTTGGCTTCGCTTTCTGGTGGAGCCTGTTGGGAAGGTATTGTTCCCTTTTTATCTGTGCCCCTGGATTGTATACAGGGATCGATGTGATTTCACCTGTAGGGCAAAAAATTTCATTCTTTCATTATTTTTTATTCTTTCCGCGATGCTCTATCATTTCAGCTTTTATATCGCGAAGGTCGCGATTGCCCAATCATTTCGGCTATTTTTCGCGGTGCCCAATCATTTCGGCTGTTTACTTTATTTTTACTCGCTGCTTTTTATTGCGAGTTGCCCAATCATTTCGGTTGTTTATTTTATTTTTACTCGCTGTTTTTTATTGCGAGTTGCCCAATCATTTCGGCTATTTCGTATGCATACATTTTTACGTGCTGATTCTGTTTGCAAGTTGCCCCATCATTTCGGCTATTTCGTATGCATTTTTTTTTGGGCTCGCTGATTTTTTTTTTTTTGCGAGTAGGGAATTTGGGGTCTGATACCAATCTTGGCATCAGTATCGCTGCGACTGGAATATTGTCAGGAGCGAATCATCATTTGCCTTGAAAGGACTTGGAATTTGATACCGGTTTAGGCATCAGCATCGCTGCAACTGGGATATTGCTAGGAGCGAATCATCATTTGCCTCTGTCGATGTTGAACAAAGGTGGCTTAGTAAACAGGGTTAAGGGTCCTGTCGACTAAGGCTTTTGACTTCACGAGCCGTAAGGATCTCACAAAGGTATTTCTCCCTACAAGTCGTGAGGGTCTTGTAGGTGTGTTTTCTCCTTGGGAATCGTGAGGATTTCTAAGTGCATGTTCTCTTGTAAGTCGTAAGGATCTTACAAAAGGGTTTTCTCCTTATAAGTCGAGAGGACTTACAAGTGTTGTTTGTTGTACAAGCATATCCCTAGTCACGGATGGGACTTTGTTGGGGAAATACTTATTCGTGCCCGTGGATTGTATACAAGGGTCAATATGAGCCACTTGTAGGGCAATATCGAAGATTGTGGGGGCTGCTTAAGAACAGATTAAGGTTTCTGCAACTTAAGACTTTCAAATCTTATGAGCCGTGAGGGTCCCATAAGAGAGTTCTCCTTACGAGTCGTGAGGATCTCGCAAGTGTATTTTCTCCTTAGGAATCGTGGGGATCCCTAAGTGTGTTGTTCCTTTGTGAGTCGTAAGGATCTCACGCAGGTGGTTTCTCCTTACAGGGTCGAGAGGACCCTATAAGTGTTTCTTAACGAGGTTGCGCCCTTTCATGTTTTCACAAACACTCGCCGGTAGCCCTGCTGTTTTTACTCACGGAGCCCTTTCAGGTTTTCATCCGTGCCCATTTTGCTTATGGACTTACCCCTTTTTTTTATTCCTTTTATTTTTTTTTATTTTTATTTTTTTTCTCTATTTTTTTTTTACGAGGTCGCGCCCTTTCGGGTTTTCACGAACACTCGCCGGTAGCCCTGCTGTTTTTACTCACGGAGCCCTTTCGGGTTTTCATCCGTGCCCTTTTTGCTTATGGACATACCGTTTTTTTTTATTTTATATTTTTTTATTTTTTTTATTTATTTTTTTTTTTATCTCGTCAGCCTGAGAATGCTGCGGTAGTAGTTTAAAGACGTTTCGGTCATTTGCAAGTTTTAGGACATTGCGGTCCATCATTAGTTTAAGGACATCTCGGTCCGTTGTTAGTTTAAGGACGTTTCGGTCCGTTATCCAGTTTTAGGACGTAGTGGTCCGTTAGGCTTCCTCTATGAATGAGCATGATGCCCCCGGCGTGTCCATATTTTTCGGAGCATGCGGTTGTGGCGGGTTCACCTTCCAAATTTCGGACAACGCGAACTTGCCCTGTTGGTATTGGTCTTCAACCCAGTTCTTGAAGACGTAGCAATCCTCGATCAGATGACCTATCGTTTGGTGGTAAGGGCAATAATTAGGATTATTAATATCGCCTGGCCACAACGGACGTTTTGGACTCGGCAGATTGATGAGTCTGTTGCGCACTGCCAGCTCGAACAGTCCCCTTGTTTTATCTTGCGGAAACGAGTAAGGACGTTTCAACTTTTCCTGGAGGGATTGCCGCTTGTTGCTTTGGCAAGCAACCGGTCTAGGGTCACCTGATTGTTGGTGAGTGCTGGCGACAAGGGCCTTTTTTCCTTTTCTTTTATCCTTTTTGTTCGATCCTTTGTTTACGGGGCCGAGATTTTTTCCGAGTAGCATGCGATTGCACGGCTGAACGTTCTCGCAGCTTCTCAATTCCTTTATTTTTGAAATAGATTCCCCGATGGAAGAGTTGGGGGTAGCTTCTTCGTCAGAGTCGCTTCCAAAGGTGATAATTTGTGATCCCTTGAAGTCGGCTATATTACAGTCTGCGGTGGCTCTTTTGCGCTCATCTATCGCATTTTTTCGATGTCCACAAGCTTCACACATTGTTCTGTCGGAGTGTCGCTTTTGAGCGACATACCCTTGCCACCAACAGTTAAAGGATTCGCAGTCTTCGGTAGGATGTATGATCTTCTGATGATATAAACAGAAGTTAGGGTGCACCTCTACCTCAGAGAAAGCATTTTCTTCAGAGGGCGGTAGCTTCATTCCTACTGATAGAGCTTTGGCGAACCGTTTCCTTGTCTCGAATTTGTTTTTACCCGCAGTGTGTGGCTTTTGATTTGACGGGAATACCTTGGTTCTTTCCAATATGGCCATTTCATGCTCTTGATTGGCTTTTGCTTTCAGACGAATTTCATTTAGGAAGGCATCGATCAACTTGTCTGACGGCCGCGGAATTTCTGTTTCAGGGTCCGCCGTTGATTTCTCAGCGCAAGGATCCTCCTCATCATCCGTCAGTGAATGAGAAATCACATAACAAGTCGCTACGTAGTATTCGGATTCATCCGATAAGTTTTCTCCATCGTTTTCATCCTCGACGAAAGAACAAGTTGCCCCCGGCGTGTCCGTCTTCTTTGGAGAGTGCGGCTGTGGGGGGTTTACCTTCCAGCTTTCAGACAGCGTGAACTTGCCTTGCAGGTATTGATCCTCGATCCATCCCTTAAAGACGAAACAATCCTCAATCGGGTGACTTACCGTTTGGTGGTAAGGGCAATAATTGGGATTATTAAGATCGCCTGGCTGCGACAGTCGCTTTGGACTTGGCAGATTGATGAGTCTGTTACGCACTGCCAGCTCAAACAGTCTTCTCGTTTTATTCTGAGGAAACGGGTAAGGACGTCCTAGCCTCTCTTCGAGGGATGGGCGTGGACGCACGTTGTTTTGGCGAGCGACCGGCTTTGAGTTGCTTGACTGTTGCTGAGCGTTGGCGACGATGATCGCTTTTCCTTTCTCATTTCGGGGATCGGGTCTTGGAGGAGACGGTCTATGGCCCATCTGGTCCATTTGGGCTAATTTGTCGATCAAGGCCTGGAAGGTGGTCGGCCTGAAGAACATCATGAATTGCGAGATGGTCGCCTGCGGATCGAGAGTGCCCACAAACATGCCTACCGCAGGTGCCTCTTCTATGCGTTGTTCGCATTTCGACCATAGGTTTCGCCATCGTGTTGCGTATTGGACCCACGTTTCGCCGGGCCTTATCCTGGCATTTATCAGTGCTGTAATCGGGGTGCGTTCACTAGCACTTGCGAATCTTTGTGTAAACAGCAGTTCCATCTCTGCAAATGTTTTGACAGAGTCGTTAGGTAGCTCCGAATACCATTCAAAGGCTGTTTCTGCTAAGCTGCCGACGAATTGACGTAGCAACAACTTGTCATCGCCTCCAGTATTGCCGCAGAAGGCCCTGAATTGAGCGACATGCTGATGCGGATTCCCTGTCCCTTTATACACGTGGAATTTAGGGATCGTATATCCTGGCGGGTAATTGATTTGGTCATACCAGCTCGGATACGGTAGTCCGGTTCTAACAATTTGCCCAGCCGCTTCATTCGCCTGATGAACTCGGATCTGCTGAGCTATATATTCGTCTAGGTCGACTTTGGAGATTGCCTCCTCCTTGGCTGTTGATAGAGCCGGCGGAGGATTTGACGTTTCTTCCCTGTCGTTTTCAAGGACGATCGGAGGATCTTCAGCAGGAGGGTCCGGCTGTAACATCATCCCTACCATATCTTTGAAGAGGAGCGCCATCTGTTTTATGTTAGCCGCCTGCTCTGCAGCTTCTTTGTCCCTCTTTTCGAGGACTCTGCGTAAAAAGTCAGCGTCGGTTTCTTGTTCTTGACGCTCATCCGAAGACGTTTCAGAGCTTTCTTTTGGCTCAGTGAGTGCAGCCATTGTAGTCATCATCTCCTGAAGCTTCTGTTGCTGCTCCTGGGCTTTCGTCACGGATCGGGTGAGTGGTCGGTGGCCCGTAGAAGTGCGGCTTTCCTCCTTTCCAGAAGCCATATAAACAGTGTGCACCACCATGCCCCCAGACTTGGGGCGTTTGTGTTCGGTGTCTTTGCGATTTGCCGAAGACACAGGGGCTTCTTGCGGCCTCCTTTTTTGAGTGATTGGAGTTAAGGGAGCCGTTGTAGTGGGCACCCAAGTAGCTTTTGCTTTTTGTGGTTTGACAGAGTAATCCTTCCCCTGCCGAACCTTCATCTTTTTCTGTCGTCGGAGGCAGTCCTGATCGATCACCGACTCTTGAACCTGTCGCCAGACTTTGTAAATTTTAGAGGACAGCCGTTGAAGGGGCTGCTCTAGCTTCTTCTCTGGAATATTCTTCACAGATGAAGGAGTTCGCTTTAGCACCGCAGCAGGAGAGTTTCTGCGCACCGAGTTCAGCAACTCAAAGCTGTTCCTGGTTGGAACAGCAGTATCGATCTCCACCATTAGAGTTGGAGGAGTAAGTCCAGAGGGGGAGTTGCCCCCAGCCTTCCTCACTCGGCGCCAGTAGCGACGTCGGGCATGTCGTGCTGATGGAGTTGTTTCAGCTATAGGGGTGACCTCCTCATGCCCCCTGTGTTGGTCAGAATATACCGGTACCAGCTTTTTAAAGATCGACGTCCGTTGAACGGGGACGGCCAACCTGTCAGAAGCGGGCTTCCGAACATGGGAAGCAACCTTGGTGACTTCGCCAAGAACGGGAGTTGGAATGGCTATCCGCTTCGGTATAACGCCTTCTGGTATGGCAGGCTTCTTCATGAGCCTGTTAGAGCTCTGGCCTAGTCCGTTAAAAACTGAAGCAGTGGAGTTGGACGACCCGTTGAGAGGTGTCGCGGCAGTGGTGGGTCGATCGAAGACCGACTTCTTTGGAGCTTCTTGCAATGTCATTGGGGCGTTGAAGCTCATTGATGGGAGCATGGTCCCAAAAAAAAGTCCAGTGGTGGCTTGAGCCACCTGCTCCACCGGCATTTTGAAAAGGGAGGCCGCTTGGGGCCCATAAGTCACTCCTCCAGCAATGACGGAGCGAGAGTTATCGCTGCGGACGATGCAGTTCGAAGCCATTGATCTTCTGTTTTCTGCACGGAGCAAGACACCAAATCTTAGTACCTTGAATCCACAGGCAATCACAGCAAACCGCGATTTGTTCGCGAACACGACACACGAAGTGTGGAGTGGAAAGAGGAAGAGGTCCCACCGTGCGTGCCAGAATCTGTTCCCCTCCGAACGGCGGCCGAGACGTTAGGACGTCCGTGCCTGAGGTTCGGGGCAGATGCTATTTGGTTTTATCCGTCTACCTCTCCGAAGATGCTAAGTTGATTTATGGCACCGTGTATCGGAGGTTTAGACGGATGCGGCCGATATAGCAGACTTCGTCAGATTCCCCCTCAGGATGAGGGGTTTTTGATTGTGGGGACGCTCTTCCCTGCAGGCGCAAGCCCCTGCAGTTAATTACGCTACCGTATCGCGGTAACAACTTTCTCCTTCTCCAGAATTTCACTTCGTGTCGTGTGTGTTTGTTTTGTTTGTGGTTGCCCGTGGATTGTATACGGAGACTGAGTAATGCCGTCGCCCGTAGGACGTGGATTAGTCCAAATCCGTATTTACTTAGATTTGGGTTTGGTGTTTTTAGTTTAAGGATGCATTAGTCGCGTTGCGGCCAAGATCAACTTAAACGTTCGTTAAGGATACGTTAGTCCTGTTTGAGACTAAGATCAACTTAACGTGATCGTTTAGATCCGACAAAAGAGCGTTTGGGCTCTATTGTTCTAGTTTGGGAGATTCATAGTCCAATTTGGGACTAAAGTCTGTTTGAAGAATACGTTAGCCATTTTTGAGGCTAAGATCGACTCAAACGTTTGTTAAGGATACGTTAGTCTAGTTTGAGACTAAGATCAACTTAACGGGACCGTTTAGATCCGACAAAAGAGCATTTGGGCTCTATTGTGCCAGTTTAGGGACGTGGTGGTCCATCGCCAGTTTTAGGGACATGGTGGTCCATTATTAGTTTAAGGACGTTTCGGTCCGTCGCCAGTTTAAGGACGTAGTGGTCCATATTAGTTTAGGGACGTTTCGGTCCGATATTAGTTTAAGAACGTTTCGGTCCACGAGTTTAAGGACCCCGCAGTCCATATCGATGTATGGTCGTTGGGACCCGTCACCTCTTTGACGTCGTTGAGGAATTACAACGACGGATGTCAAAGGAGTTCGGAGATGTACCCTCGAACCGGATGTAAATTGATTTAGAAGAGCAATTTTGCTCAGTCAATTTAATTTAAGGACTTATGGCTAAAATTGGGCTAAGTCCAGTTGAAATGTTCAACATTTTATTTGCTTTTGCATTGCATTTCTTTTTTTTATTTTTATTTGGGCCTTGCCCAGAAAGGATGCAGAGCATCAATTTGTTTTGGGCTCTGCCCTTTTAGAAATGATGCAAGGCATCAATTTTATTTGGGCTCTGCCCTTGTTTAAAGGATGCAAAGCATCAATTTATTTGGGCTCTGCCCATTTATTGCCTTGCAATTTATTTTGGCCTGTCAGGTCATTTTGATTTGGGCCTGGCCCTTTAATTAATGCATTGCATTTGTGCGAAATACTGTTAATTTGAGAATGTTTTAGATTCAAGAACCGATGGTTCATAAAACAAGTGCAAGGCACTATTTGATTTAGATCTAAGAAAAAACAAGTTTTTCTTATATCAGAGAACCAAAGGTTCATAGCAAGTGCAAGGCACTATTAATTTAATAACCTTTTAGGTTCAAGAACCGATGGTTCATAAAACAAGTGCAAGGCACTATTTTTACTTATTTATTTATTTATCGTTAAAGATCTATGATCTAGTTCATAAGAGAATTTTCTCTTCTTTAAAAGGTTTTTACCTTTTTTCTTATTCTTCAAGAGTTCTCAAGAGTTCTCTTCTCCCTTTTTTTTAGCAAGATGTTGATGCCTTTGAATTGAGGTCTAGGGTCCTTTTTATAATGCCCATAAATTAGTTAAAGTTTGTTAAAGAGATTATTCTCTAAGTGATTTGGGGAATTTTCCCCACCGTCGGATCTTTAATCCAAAGGTCTCTGTTTTACAGAAGAAATCTTATTGTTTTAACAAAAACATAAAAGATTTTCTCAAATCTTTATTCTGTTTTTGCAATAAAGAATTTTATTTATTATTATTTTTTTTTTTTGCTTGCGCAACTGCGCGTTGACACGTGTCGCGCACTGCGCAGTTGCGCAGTTGCGCACTGCGCAGCTGCGTGACACGTGTCGCGCAACTGCGCAGTTGCGCAGCTGCGTGACACGTGTCGCGCAACTGCGCACTTGCGTAGTTGCGCACTGCGCAGATGCGCACTGCGCAGCTGCGTGACACGTGTCGCGCAACTGCACACTTGCACAGCTGCGCAGCTGCGTGACACGTGTCGCGCAACTGCGCAGTTGCGCACTTTTTTTTTCTTTGGTCTCCCTGAGCTTTGCTCTTATAGAGTACGTTACTTCATTTATTTTAATTTTAATTTTCTTTTTAATTTTCAAGACAGAGCTTTGCTCTGATTGGAGAAAAACAGAAGTATTACTTCTGTTCCTACCTTGGAATTTAAACAGAGCTTTGCTCTGATTGAGGTAAACAGGGACCCTTCATAATCAGGTAAATCAAATACTACAAAGTCGCACAACTCATTAATCATTCTATCTTCAATTGATAAAGCATGTGGGATACTCGATAGACTTTCAAAACAGGAGTTGTGGGATTCAATTTGGGACGGGTAGGTTTGATTTGGAAGGGGGTACATCTCACTCTCTCCACTCAAATTCACAGCTTGTCCTTCCGCTTCTTCATACATTGGAAAATTTGGAGCTAGTTGGAAACTAGCTACCGGGTCAGTAGGTTGTATGAGAGCGGCCATGGACGCATTCAAATCCATCATCTGTTGGCTTGACGCTACCCTAAAGTCTTCTAATGACTGTTCCAGACTAGACATGGGCTGTGAAGGGGTTTCAGTAAAAGATTCAAAGTTGTTTGGATACTGAAAATTCCCAAAAGGCTGTGTAGAAGCAATGTCTAGGGAAGGTGCAAAAGTTGGGTAGGACTGGTAGGAATTGAATGGTTGGACAGGGGTAGGATCAACAGTTGGATAAGAAGGTGAATGAAATTGTTGATCCCAAGAATTTGAAGTGGTGAAAGGAGTGAAAGATCGGCTACGGGATTGTTCAATACGTTCAACGATGGACAAAGGACGACTTGCAGAAGGGGTATCAACATAAGCGGGTGCGGGAGGTTGAAAAGGTTGATACAAAGTGGAATGAGGAGTGCAAGTGTTTGTCCTAGACGCTGCTATACGATCTTTCAGTGAAACTTTGGGCATGGAGGGGTCGTTCGATGTTCGGCCAAAGCAAGAACCGTAAGAAGTAATGTCTGGTTGTGGGTACCAAAGTTCGGCAAGAGTTTTGCGAGGTGGAGTACCCATGATACGAAGAGAGAAAGAAAGAAAGGCAGAGAAAAGGAGGGGAAAAAGAATGTGATATTTTTAATTTTTTTTTAGTTATTAAAAGAATGAAATATACACAAAAAAAATATGGACAAAAACAATCACGACACAAAAATACCACAC
Organism: Agapanthus africanus; assembly: GCA_030015575.1. Taxonomy (NCBI): domain Eukaryota; kingdom Viridiplantae; phylum Streptophyta; class Magnoliopsida; order Asparagales; family Amaryllidaceae; genus Agapanthus; species Agapanthus africanus. The sequence goes on along the minus strand of JASDDO010000253.1, from coordinate 420,633 downwards.
CCCTAATCGTTCTAGGGTTCACCTAGGTCAACTAGACCTGCTCCAGAACTTGATTGTCGAAGTAAAACTGTGTCGAGAAACAGGCTCAAGATACACTGATCACGAGGCCAGGTAAGTGCAGAGATAAGGGGAGGTTTTCCAACGCTTTCGCGAAGTTCCTTAATTAAATAACCCTTTCTCTTTTGGCGGTTTCGTCGTTAACACTTTCCTAGACACCCCGTAAACAATATACCGTTAAGCGAGGTTCTAAACACAATTAACTTCTCCTGGTGAGCGCGAAGTCCTTAAGGCTTAAAGTCTAATTTGTTTTAAAATTTGTGCGGGTAATCGTTATGCTCAAGTTCGTGATTTGTGGGCCACGGAAAAGGTGATGAAATCCTTTACCGTATGTTGTGGGGTTCGCTTGCCCTTAAGTCCGTATTAATGTATGCAATGCACAATTCAATAAAAATTCTATAAAGAATCAAAAAATTGTTTTTTTAGTTTAAGCGCGGCACTGCAACAAATACGGGTTAGTCAATTTTTAGCGTTTGCTAGCAAACTTGCAAAGAATCCTGCAAAGAATGGTATATTGGATGCGTCGGATTTAAGAAGAAGGTGTTAGTAAAGTATGTACCGTTAAGTTTTGGGTTAGGGAACCCCCGTTGAATCAAATCCGGTAAGCTTGAAAAGTTCGCTTGCGCGGGTCAAACTACCCGGATCTTTGGCACTGTACTTTGCAATCACCTTAACCTTGAATGTACACTTTGCTCCCCACAATCGCAGTTTGCAAATGCGCAAAAATCTGCACTCTTGCCCACAAAAATGTTATCCAAAAAAAAACAAAAAGAATATTTTTTTTTATAAATATATACAAAAAGAATATTAACCCGAATAACAAGAAAGAAAATACGCTACCGTCTCCCCGGCAACGGCGCCATTTGATTGAAAGAATTAAAGTTAACCGCAATCAAGACGGTGTCGCTATGCAGCTAGCCGGTTGAGCACGGGTCGATCCACAGGGAGATGGATGTATTTCCTTTCTTGTCTTAGACGAGTCAATAAAGAATTTGTGTATGTTTGTTCGAGACTATCCTATGTGTATTATTTGCAAGTATAAAGTTGTTAAGAAAAAGATACGAAATTGTAAGCTAAAGAAATCCGTACTCAAAACCTTTGAGCCGAGTCTTGACCAATTGAAGCTAGAGCAATCGGCAACAACGTAGATTAGGGGATTTAAGCGCGGTATTCGTGGAATACGGCTTATTTACCCTTGTCCTTCCGTTCTTGTCTCTTGCTTTCGCCTCCGGCCAAACCGAACGCAACCGGTCGCGGTTAGGAATCACCATTACCTTGTTAGGGTAGGGTGCCTAACGGAGCGCTTGCGTATGGTTTGGGCGGAGTTCAATGGAAAATAACGGGAAAAGGAAATGAGAAAAGAAAATCTTAACTTACAATACCGTATTTATTCTTAACAACGATAATTACATTCATTCACAAAAAAGAACCAAAAAGAGAGAACAAAAAGAAAAGAACAAAGAAAAGAAAAGATTACAAGTAATTAAGTGCATGAATATAAATTGCAAGAAAGTAAAACAAGGTAATAAAAAGCAAGTAATAAATAAGCAATAAAAAGAATTAGAAACTAGAGCTCAAGACAAGCATGGGATCAATAACCAACCCTTAAACTTGCAAGCTCAATCAAGAGGTTGCAAGATCAAGAGAAGGGTAAAGAACTCATGTGAAGTGAAGAACCAATTCCATAAGAAAAATACGACCCTTGAGATCAATAACTAACCCTTAACCTTTCAAGCTCAATGAAGAGGTTGAAAGATCAAGAGAAAGCAAGAATCTCAAGGGGGAGCTAAACTAACAAGAAAGATACAAAAACCCTCATCTTCATTTCATCATCCACTCAAAAAGCTCTCACGACAATTTCATGGAGGAAGAATGAAGAAGAAGAAGAAGAAAGAAACTAAAACCTAACAAAAAGAGGCTAAAGAAGTGCTCCCTTGGTTTGGCTCAGATCCGGGGTATTTATAGGAGGGGAAATGTAAACCTAGGGCAACAATCTGCCCCTACAGGAAAAGACCAAACAGCCCCTGCAAAATCATCAGAAGAAGAGCCCACATGGCCGCGGATCTGCGGCCAATACCCCCTATTGGCCGCGGTTCCGCGGCCCTTTAGGAGTGTTAGGCTATCATATTTTTGGGGATTCCCTGGTTTGGCTTTTCCTCTTGTTTGAAAACTTTAAACTGCACAAAAGTCTTCCAGAATATCTGCAGATTTCTTAGTCCAAGATTGCTTTCTTTTCTTCACTTTTGACTTTATTTCCCTCGAGCTCCGCGCACCCATTGATTCTTGTGCAGCCCCTCTCGTGCTCTGTGCTTGTTCCAGACACGAATGACCACTGTCACATATCTTGTATCTGGAACTGGTACTCGGCACTGGACGGATATGGATGACCGGAACCCGGCTTTTATCTGCTGTGACAGATGTTCTGTATTTTGACGTAACTGTGGAGATTTTGTCTTGATTTACAATATTTGGACTGGAAACCTGTAATCTGTAAACATGTAACAAACACGGATTAAAAGCACCTACCTATAAACACACGAGCGTAAGAATGGGCGGTATAAAATGCAGTATTCTGTTATGAACAAGTATCACATACTCGTATTTAATCAAGCTCCCGCACATATTACCATATGTACCCTACTTCGTTTCGCTTGAGCTAGGAAACCTCTGTGTGGGACTCTAAAGACTCGTCAATACGCCAGCAGTAGGTAATGATCGCATCAGTCACCTACAAGCCGTCAGCGGTATTAGCTGGATGTAACAACTACCCAGGTATTGAGCGAATAGAAGATCAACAAGCAAACTTGTCCAAACTCCTATGAAGCCTATAAGTAACACTTACCGTACAGTCCAGTCTCTTCGTCTGATATGTCGCATATCGGGGAATCGTCAGACCCCAGTAACTTGATAAGTCATGCCGATGTGTGGCCTATAACCTTTCAAGAAACTACTGGTAACACTTACCTATAAATCTCATCAGCCCTGGCCAGATACTTGATGTTATAGCCAATCGAGCATAGCGCAACATCAACTCCCAATACCGGGAGAGATGAGACCCCTCCTATCGCTCACTGCCTCCATGTGACTCGGGACTGTACCCAAAATCCACTTGTTTGTACGACTCCTTTGAGCCGTGGTAGGGAGGAAATCAAAGCACAGTGGGAACCACACAAGGCTCTATGACGATCTCGGCTCTACAGACTAATACCAGTGTCACCAGAGAACTTCTATCTAATGATAGGTTTGGTACCATCTAGGAGTTCTCGGCAAGTCCTGTTCGATGTACCCATTCTCTAATGAGCACCTGTGTACAATTTTTGATGTCAAACACCAATGGTTGTGGGATCAACCATCGCCCCCATACAGGGTCAAGAAACGTACACACTAGTCTACTCTGAAATATCGATGCCCTGTCTCGATACTCCCTCGACTAGGAATGGTTAAAGGATGTGCTTGCGGACTACTCAAGCCCTACCAGTATGATCTACATCATAGTCCTTGTAGTCAATGCTAACATCCTAAGGGCTTTATCAACATGTATCAGAGAGACGGAATAATATAAGTGTACATGTTAAGATAAGGTGCAACCAGATAGCATAAGTAAGAAATTCCTCTATATATATATGTCCAAGCATCCACTAAAATATACAATAATGGCCTCTAGGGCATATATATGACTAACAATTAATTCACATTTATATATGTAATGATTATACTCTTATCTAGGTCTGATGACGACGCCCGGAGCAGCGAGGGGCGAAAGGAGCACCAGCCGTGGCAGAGGCAGAGTGGCTCTACCGCCCGGGGAGCTGCGTAGGGAGCTCCAGAGGGCTGGTCTTGCACCCCAATTCGTATCCCCTTCGGATGACTCCTTCCGTGTGAACTTTGCTACACCTCCAGGTATATTGCACGCATATTCATTTTGAATGTAATATTATAGATATACACGCATATTTATTTTAAAATTACTTATATAGTCAATGTTTAATTGTCTAGCTGTAGGTGGTGCGTCCACATCAGAGGCAGAGGCCACTACCGTACCTGCAGGTATGTTTATATATTCTACAGTGCATACATATTTATTTAGAATGTTTTATCATAAATATACACACATTTTTTTGCTCTTAATTCGATAATCAACTTTTGATTGTCTAGCTGTAGATGGTGCCTCCACATCCCGGGAAGAGGCCACCACCGCACATGCGAGTATGTTTATATATCCTATATTGCATGCATATTGGTTTAGAATGTTATATCATAAATATACACACATTCTTTTTGCACTTAGATAATCAATTTTTGATTGTCTAGTTGTAGGTGGTGCCTCCACATCTCGGGCTGAGGCCACCACTGCACCTGCGGGTATATTTCTATATCCTATATTGCATGCATATTGATCTAGATTATTATATTATAGATATACACATTCTTTTTGCAATTACTTATATAAAATTACATATTAATCTATTTTTAATTGTCTAATTATAGATGGTGCATCCACATCTGGCGCAAAGGCCACTCCCGCCACTTCCGTACCCTCCGCTCAGTCTGTAGGTTAGTATTCTTAAATATAAAATATTTATTCATTTTACATATTCTCTAAGAATAACCATGAATTTCATGTAATTTTATCGTCAATGTTTATTTTCTAGTTGGAGGGAATGCGTCCACGTCCGAGTCATTGGCTGTTCCTCACCGGAGGAACTATCGTCCCTCTCGTGCTGCTGCCCAAGCCCTGGCTCCTGCTGCTGTCGCCGGAGGTATACATCGCACTTCAATTTTCGTTAATCCTTGATTTTTTAATACTGTTTTTCTTAATATTGCTTGTCTTGATATTTCTTATAGATGCAGGGCAGCCCCATTCCGAGAGGGGGACTCGAGGGCCGAATCAGTCACTCAGGCCGAGACCCGATAGAGCTAGGGGAGGCACCATTCCCCCTTTTCTTTACCCCCGATTATCGCTATACTGACGATTATGCCGAGAGATTCGGCCGGTATATGGGGAATGAGAGCCACATCCAAAAGAATTATCCATTTCATGTTGAGTGGGGCGATCAGCACCGGCGCTCATTTTCCCTCTTCTGGGATCAAGCTCAGGTATTAATATATATTTTCATTTAAATTTTCAAATAAATTTATTATTATTTAACACTTGTAATTTAAGAACATTATTTTTTTGTATTTGCAGTTGGATTACGACTTTCAGCCTGTACCCAACCCTGATCATCTTGATAGAGTGCTCGATCTTCACGCTCTTTACTTGGGCCTCATGAAGAACATGCAATCTAAGGTCCGATATAATAGAAATGAGCTGAAGATCGATTGTTATTTGGTATGGCTGGCAACCCTTGAGGCAGAGAGAGCGACTTTCCTATATTCTCCGGCCTTTGCCAGAGTCGACGTAAATACATGGCCTCTCTTGTGCCAATATTATGACTCTGAGCGCAAACTGATTTGAAATTTAAATATAATTCATTATTTAGTATATATATATTTTTTTGTTGCTTAATTAGAAAACTAAATCTGATGTGTGTTGTGTAGAAACACATGCATACAAAATAGCCGTAGGGGCGGGTTTTGTTCCTACACATTTCTCCGTAGGGACAAATTATCAGAATATCTGATATTTTGTCCCTACGGGGAAATGTGTAGGGCAAAATTTTCCCCTTCGGATTAATCCGGAAGGGCATTTATCAGGCCCTACGGATAAATACGTAAGGGCATTTATCCGTAGGGGCACGTATTTTATTTTATAAACAGATAAATTAAATAAAGATTATGTCCTTACGACAAGTATTTTATTTTATAAACAGATGAATTAAATAAAGATTATGTCCCTATGGAATAATCCATAGGGATAAATGTCTCTACGGAGTAAAGTGTTGGGGCAATTATCACTCCGTAGAGGCATGTTCAGGATGAAAACTTGCACCTGCGGCTTTTGGACCCATGGAGGAATTTTATGTCCCTACGGAGATATCTATAGTGACAAGTAATTATTGTAGTAGTGAAAATCAAGATATTATGAAATATAACATATATGATAATATCTACGTACATGCATCGCATGTGCATAACACTAGCTTTTAAAATTAAACAAGCAAGGTGCCCCACGCACATGCTTGAGGCACGATTTTTTCCCCGAAAATGTAGGGTCTAAGCAAAATTTCCTCAGAATTTAGAAAGGTGAAGAAATGGCCAAATGCTAATTTACATGGAATCCAAGGGGCGGAATCAAAATTTCTAGGGATTTTTCTTGATATATTCTAAGTTGGAAGAACCAAATGGAAATTCACCTGGAATCCAGGGTATGGAGTCAAAATTTCCAGGCGTATTCCAAGTTGGATGGGCCAAATGCGAATTAACTTAGAATCCGAGGGGCTGAGGCTAATTTTCCCGCTAAACTTAAAGAGCTGCCGAAGAATTGTTGCTCTGGACCATAGTCACAAATTCGTCGTTCTACTATAATTCGGTGAGGTCGAAAATTCGGATTCAGAGAACTATTCGGAAAAAAATCGGCAGGTATTCGGGAAAGATTCGGTAAGTGTTCGGAAAATGTTCGGAAAAGATTTCGAGCAAGAAATTAATATATGAGACGCTAGGTTTCCATTTTGTGAATTATTCGCTATTTTTTGAATTATTCGCCGTTTTCAAATAATTCGGGAATTATTTGCGAATAATTCGTGAATTATTCGACCCATTCGGCAATGGCGATTAAATCGGAGATTAAATCGGCTGATCAAAAATTCCCGAATTATTCGCGAATTCGACGAATAATTCGCGAATTATATGACTATGGTTGCGACTAGCTTTAGTATATGTTATATGGGCCAAATGCGAATTACCTTAGAATCCGAGAGGCTGAGGCTAATTTTCCTGCTAAACGCCAAAAAATAGACTGAAGAATTGATGCGCCTAGTTTTAGAATATCTATACTACTATATAATGCAAATGGACTTAGCTAGAAGCCGCCCTCTTCTTTTTAAAAAAATAAAGATAAAAAAGAAAAATTCTTCATTCTTAAGACATCCACATCATCATACAAAGAGACAAAAATAATTAATTGTTATGTTAAAAAAAAAATTTAAAGTCTCCACATTATCAAAGAAAAAGACAAAAATAATTAAACTTTTCCATTTCTTGAAAAACAAAGAAAAAATGAATTTTCTAGAAGTTGAGACAAAAAAGAACATTGCAGAAATTAGTTTGAATTCCAAATTCAATCTACACTATACTCAAACTTAAGACAAAAAAAAACTTTTTAGAAGTTATTTTAATTTTATCACTTTTCAAATTCTACTTTCATTTATTTATAACTAACTTCTTTTACTTAAATATGGTAAATAAATATTATAATATCTTCTAGATTACTCTTGATCCAAGTTACTAAAATGACTATTTTATTCACTTATTAACATTCAACATAAGTTTACACCAAAAGCCCCTCCACCTCTACCCCCATTTTATATTTATCCACAGGTTCAAGAATTTTTTTATACTCTAAATAGGATAAAGTTACAAACGTGCATCGCACGTGCAAAATGCTAGTACTACGTGAAAGACAAAAAGGTCGAGTTCCTGTTTGATTCTAATAAATTATTTGAAATTCGCCATTTTTTGTTTGCAAATTATTACTAGTATAAGTATAGGAGACAAGTATTGATTTAGAAAAATTCAAAAATATTTGGCTTTTTACACACTGATTTTAAATCCTAACCTCCTGTATTATCATCCCATCAAATAAAATCTAGACAACAGAACCACCGACACATTAAAAACATATTTTGCAAAATATGTAACAACAAAATGGACAAAATGTTGCAACATCAATTACTAACCGCAAATGGCAAATAATAGTAAGCTTTGAGACCAAAATTAACAGCCCTTTATTTATTTACACTGGATATATGAAAAAACTAAATGTTTATAGCAAAAAGAGACTAAAAAGGAACAAACAGCATGGCCAACTATAAGTTTCCTCAAAGCACTCATATAGATACAACTGGCAACCAAACCAAAAGATTAAGGAAAGTGCCAAATTTAGGGTTTAATTTGAATGATTCTGTATTGTTGGGGGTATTAACATAAGAGAAATTTTGTAGACCACTTCCTCTGGCAAAATGACTGGATCCTATCACAAACCTCAGCTAAGAGATCATCAGGAGCTCCAAAGAACAACCTCACCCAATTCTTCAACCCTAAAACAGTGCCTAAACAAAGACATATTACACAAAATTAGAACCATAACACACATGGAAATAATAGATTACAACAACAACAACAAGCCTTCATCCCAAATTCTTGGGGTCGGCTGTATAGGTCATTCTCTTCCATTCTGCTCTGTTAACGACCGTCTCCTAGCGTAAATTAACAATTAACATATCATTTTTAATTGTCTCTATCCAAGTTCTAGATCTGCCCCTATTCCTGGATGCATCGTGAAGTACAATATTGTCACTTTTCTAACCGGGACATCGATTGGTCTCCGTTGCACATGTTTAAACCATCTTAATCGGTTCTCTGGCGTCTTATACTTTATAAGGGCCGCCTCTAACTTGTTACGAATACATTCATGAGAAGGAATAATAAATTTAAAATAAAAATAAAAATAAAAATAAAAGTTGGTTGTTAATTTTATCAAGAAGATGGCCTTGTTTGGTGTAATTCCATAAACATGACTGCAAAAATCCAATTATGTCGCGGAAAGAATGTTCTCTCAAATATGAAGAGAATCTCAAATTCTTGTGGTTTCGATCTACTTTCTATTTAAGGGTAAATTTCACCAACATACCCTTAACTATAGCTCTAATAAACTAAACTACCTATAAGATTTTTTCACAGTAGACTACCGCAAACTTTGGTCTTAAGGCAGCTAAATTTCGACTAAAATACCCTAAATGTAGCTATTCAAGGTAACTTACAGATTATTGAAAAGAGCAATAGTAAAGGGTATTTAAGTGAAATTTACCTTCCTATCGAAGATATCATGCTTTTTGGAAATTACTGTATGTGCAGGAGAACTTTAAACTTAAACTTGATAGTTCTCAATTTAGTGCTAAAATTGAAAATAAAATATTATGTAAGGTTCGGAAATTCTAATCTTACCTGGCAAAACCAAAACAGACTCTTCTTTCATCAACTCTCTAGCAAACTCCATATCATTTCTGATGCCAACAAGTTGAGTTGTGTCTACCTCTACCTGCCACCAAATTAACAGAGTCACACCTAAATAAAATTATATTAAGGATTTTGGGGAAAAAGAAACAGTCGTAATTTTTCATTTTTAAGTGAGTGTTTGGACTAGTATGAATTTCTTATTTTCATTCTATATACATTTTGAAACAAAACAATCGATTAATGTTAGGATTCTTAATTTTCTGATTTCCAATTCAATGAAAATCTAAAGAAATGGGCTAGATTGGTCAAAATTCTTACCATCATGAACATGGAACCCATAGGCTTTGAATGACATTTGAGTCCTTCTATTTGATTTATTCTCTCGTAAAGAGTATCCGCTGACGACTCGAGTATCGTAAGAACATTCTTATGAAACTCTTCATGAGAATCTGATATGATAGCAGGAACTGCAGCCTGTTGTAAAATTAACAGACATTAACACCGTCTATAAATAAATGTAATTAAAAAAACGGAGAGAAAGGATTATAGTTAAACCTGGATTACAGAAGCCGGACCTGATGTTACATTCATAAGCATTTCCATCGCATTCCTCACCTATACCAACAAAAGAAATGAGAATGGTTTCACATCGACTTTCTATTTTAGAATTTTAGAGCATCAAAATAAAGATATCTACCTTCCTACAAGGTTTTGTTAAACTTTAACATACTGCTTTAAAATTCTTTGGGCTGAAAATGATTCTCAAGAAATTATTCTAATTTGCACAATATATACACATATAAATCCTTTATTGCTATAAAGTTTAACAAAACCTTGCAGAAAGGTATCTGTGACTTCTTTCACCTTTGAAATATTTTCTTCACTTTATGTCATATTAAGTTCACAATAGGCAAAATGAGGTATATCCTCATACCATCATCACTATATATAGCAACCTAAAGCAACACTGAAGGACTCGATTTATCATTGCTAATCCATAAATAAAAGTCAATGCAGCATTCTAATCGATCGTGATTCAACCAGCCAACAAAATCTCTAACAAACATCTATCAATATAAATCATAATTATCCAAATTTAAGAAAATGAGTAAATTTATGAAGATTTTGATGCCTTTACTTGTTTAAGGAATCCACGAGGATCGCATATGGCTACCCATCCAAGACGCCATCCTGGAACCATCCATCGCTTTGACAACGATCCGATGTTAATGATCGGCGCCAAGTGAGCGAAAGATACCATCGGTACATATTTGCAACCCTCAAACACCATATGCCCATAAACCTCATCAGCAATAAGTGGTATATTCAACGATCCAGCAGTTTCAGCTATCTTCAAAACAAATTTTTTTTTTAAAAATCAGGGAAAATGAAAAACCAACAATTTTAAACTCAATTTTTTCACATGGGCATTTCATCAAACACCAGACTTCAACCAAATAAGAAGATCCATGTGGATTATTAGAATCAACCACAACCAACCCAAAAGCGTTCTCACCAACCAAACACCATTAAACTTGATTTAGACCATACCCATTAAAGAAACAGCACAAAAGACCCAAACATTTCACAGGGGCATTTCATCAAACACCTGGCCTGCATCAAAAAGAGGTTACCTCAAAGAGGTGACGAGACGAGTAGACGGCGCCGCAGGGGTTGTTGGGGTTGATGACGACGAGGGCGATGGTGTCTTCGTCGGCCAAGGCTCGGACCTGGTCGAGGTCGGCCTCCCAATCCCTGAGGGGCTGGAGGTCGTAGTACCTGATCTCGATGCCCAGCACGTCGCATGCGGACTCGTACGGAGGGAAGCCAGGGCGGGGGAGGAGCACGTTGCATCCCGCCGTCGCCAGCGCCGTCAGAGACACGTGGATGGCCTGCGTGCCGCCAGCTGTCAGGAACACGTCGGACTCGCTGAACTTGTGCGGGACCCCCTTCGATAGGTACTCTGCCACCGCCCTGATGTTTGCATGATACATGGAAGAAAAGAAGGGGGGACTGAGTTGCTAGTTCATGGCACGTGCGTTAAATAAAATTTACTAAATTAAAATTCCTACGAGTTTGTTTCGCACTGAACTTGTCTGACTGCAGTTAGGTTCGGCTCACCTTTGGCATCAGATCCAGTTCAGCACATTAACGGTTCGAAGCTCATAAACAAGCACAAGTTTGGTTCGATCGAGTTCGTCGGTCTTGCGGCTCGTCAACCAAAATTGCCGAAATATATCAATGCAAAAGAGACAATAAAAAAAGGTTTTCTAAATTTATTTTTGGTGTGGCCGTGTGGGTATTAGGTATGCGTAAGCTAGATACATTTCTATTTGGATTGCCTATTTGTGTATTTGGAAATTAAATTTTACATTAAAATATATAAAATATGATATGATACGTGCAGGAACCGGCTTGGATTCGCTCACTAAGAGTTTGTTCAAGTTCTGCTTGTTGATAAATGAGTCAAACTTGAACAAAATAAAAACACTAACCAGCCAAATTCAAGCATGCTAACAACAAGTGTTTGTGTTGTGTGTGTATGTGAGTGAGTGAGAGAGGGAGAGAGAGGTCTGCATCATGAAATTTGTTGATGTAAGATACGAGATTTGTATTGGCACAATTTATGTGGGTCTCAATGAACAGCAGATCATAAACACAAAAAAACATAAGCCTCTTGCTTGTCCTATGGGACTCGTCAAAGTGTTTGACAACTCTTTTGACGAGTCTCATTCTCATTTAATTGGGTCGCCCTCATTTTTTCGGATCCAAAAAATCCCATACTATTTGATGGGGGACTACACTTCAAATGTTTATTTCTGCTACAATCACCAATTTTTTTATGCATATTGTAAGAATATATGGCAATTACTAGAAATTAAGTTGTTCTGGGAGTGAAAGAGAGAAATCGATCCTATGGCCCCTTTGGGAATAGCATGCTGAGACATTGGTTTGGACGAAAATGGGGCGAGGGTGGACCGCAGCAACCCATGACTACAGTCCCCTGAACTCTCCCTGTACCTCTTGTGCTTATCTTTCTTTGCTCCCTTTTGATGTTTTGACTCAACATGCATGATTATGATCTTGTTCGCTCTATCGAGAACAATTACAAAATACTTATTTCTCTTCTTCTTCTTCTAAACCAAAAAAGAAGAAACATTATAGAGCTTACATTGTTTGTAGAGATCAACTCACCACATGCATGCATGAATGTCTAGCTTGACCAAACTCTAGATAAGGATGCATTCTCCTTCACATGAACTCAACCACAACCAATAAAATTTTCTTCATTTTTTCCAAGAGAAAAGAAAGATAAGCAGAAATATAAAAGAAAAAGAAAAAGAAAAGATAAACTGCTCAGAATATTAAATAAATAAGTAAGTAAATGCATTACCGACGGGCGTATCCAAAGCCAAAGGACGGAGCGTAGCAATCGAGCTCCCCCGACGCCACCGTCGCAACAAGCGCGTTGGTAAATCCCTTCTTCCCCTCTCCAAAACAACCATGAGAAGATGCATCACCAAGCGCTAAAGAAATCATTTTCTTCTCGGGATTCGCGCACGAGGTAAGTTCTGTAACAACCCCTCTTATGGAGAGCCTAATTGGCAAAAGCCCCGGATTGCATTTTGCGATTTTCACCTTGCCATTTGCATGGATTGCAGCTTTGTTCTCACTCGAGATCGAAATCTATATATCAAAGAATGCAAAAAAGCAAATTCTTAAGAGATCAATAGTATGCATGGAACAAATTAAAGCATAATCCAATAATTAGTTGATAAATGGTTGGATTTTATCCGCGCACGCTTTGCACTAACAAAAATAAAAGCAAATGGTCTTGTTGAGAGAAGAGAGTTTTGCTTACTTGTGTTGTAGGTGCCATGAGAGAGTGAGAGAGGGGAGAGAGGGGATGGGTGGGGGGTGGCGAGGGGATAAACACTTGGTTCATTTGCAATGAAACGTGGAGGGCTGTATATAGATTATCGAAGATAAATAAAGAGAAACTATTTACTTCTTGGAATATTTGGAAGTGATGGGAGAAAGGCCAAGTGGTACCATGAGCATCCAAAATAAGTGCGTAAATTTTAATTAACTGAATTTCCATAATTAAGCTTCATCTATGCGTCATGAGAAGTTGGCAACTATAAATACTTTGTGATGCATGTAAGAATTTACATAACTCAAATATTTTGATTTTTTTTTGTTTTGTTGTTTGAAATTTGAATAGCTATCTTTGGTTATTATATGTATATAATAGTGTTCGAAATGTATAAATCTTTCATATGGATTATGCAACCACTCCACCCTGTCACTACTACAAATAAGGGTTGTCCCTACGGATATAGCCATAGGGACAAGAAAATATCCTGTGGATACAAATGCCGTAGGTGCAAGTTGAAGCCCTGAACTTGCCCCTACAGATTTCTGTGTAGGTCCCGTTTGTCCTACGGAATAGCCCGTAGGGACAAAAAATTTATTTTATTTACGGCTTTTTAAAATAGATTATTTGTACTTACGGATGAATCCGTAGAGCTAAGTGATAGCCCCAACAGATACATGCGTAGGTACATATCCGTAGGGGCAAAATATCAGGAATCCTGATATTTTGCCCCTACGGATAACTGGATAGGGGGCATTAGTTTGCCCCTACGAATATATCCGTAGGGACAAGCCCAACCCCCTGATACTGAGATCACAGGGGAAAATATCAGTTATTCTGATATTTTGCCCCTACGGATTAATCCGTAGGGGCAACGTGTGTACCTACGGATTAATCCGTAGGTACATATTATCAGTTTTTTAAAGAAAAATGGCTGCCAGTTTTTTTTAAAAAAATGTGTTGTCTATTTTTTTCTCGCCCTGTGCACAATAATATATACATCAATCAAATATAAAATTAATCATCACACAACATATATCGCAGTATTCATAATCACATCTCACCCATATAATATACAAAAGAAACCAAAAAACAGAATATGATATAAATATAAACACCGTAGGACCACCAATATCAATATCCTTCAAAATGTAGTACAATATGTATCATATAAATAAATACATGTTTCAAAAAATAAGAATCAAAAAGCTACCCTAGCTCGGTCCAGCTCCACCTCTGATAAACGCTAGAATCTGGCGTGCCTGCTCCTCGGTCAATAAATCATGCAATTCGAAGCGTGCGGGAGTCTGAGCGGGCTGTGGAGCTGGCGATGTGGTCTGCGCAGCCGCCGTCGAGGTAGTGGCTTGCGGAGCCGCGACTGCGGGAGTCTGAGCGGGCGGTGGAGCTATAGGAGCTGTCTGCGGAACCGCAGCCGATGTAGTGGCTTGCGGAGCCGCAGCTGAAGGAGATGCATGTAGAGGCTCGGCCGATGTACCCTGTCGCGTCTGGACTTAACGTGTGTAATAAGCGTGTAAGAACTGTGTATTATTCGAATTCGTATCATTATCAAGTTATTTCGAAACCCCATTGGGACATCTAGTTTGGAAAACCGTAGTTCATTTTAATTAGATATATATGTATGATTAATCAAAGCTAAGTCTACAACCAAATAAGCTCAGGGTACGTACTAATATTGGATATATTGATATCTATAATATGACATGATATTTTACTATTAAGTAGTATACATACTAGCATCTCCTTCAACTCCTGAACGGTGGCCTTCAAGCTCTCCAGTTCCTGCTGGACACGTCGCTCACTGGAGACGGAGGAAGTAACCACCGGGATGGAGTCCAAGCTCATATGGGCCCTACTAGGGCCCAGTCCCCGGCCTCTCTCCCAACCTCCGTGGTGCCCTCCGTGTGCGGCGTTCAGGATGGGGTCAGCAGCCTCGGATCGCTCTGTCCGGTAAAATCGATCCCCGATGTCTCGGCCCGCTCAATCACCCGCTCCTACACCCACATTAAGCAGTAAAATATAAATATAAAATTTAAATTTGAACCTTCCAAAACTAAAATTTTAAATAGGAGTTGAATAAATATTAACACTTACGCAATACTCATGGGTAGCGACGTCGGGATATCGAAGCTCGCCCGTGGCGGGATCTGTCGAGGTGCCGTGGACGGCAAGATATGCGGACAGCACGCTCGGTGTACCACTTTGCGCCAGGGTCTGAGTTGTCTGCAATATTAGAAAATAACTCTTAATATTAGATATATTAGAAAATAACTCTTAATATTGCATTATATCACAAAGGCCGGTCTATTGTAATTTACCGATAACTCCATGGCTCGAGTAATATTCCTCGAGCCACTTGTATAAGTGGGGCGACCCCTCTTCGCCGACTTCCTATTCTCTGTATTTTGAGCGGCCTATTTCTGCACAACGCATTCACATTTAGTTTTCTAATTAAGGAACACAAAAAAATAAATTATATCCTAAATAATGAATTACATTTAAAATACATACATGTTTGCGTTGAGAGTCGAAATATTCGCACAATAGAGGCTATGTCTCTACGTCGACTCTCGCAAAGGCCGTAGTAGATAGGGGGGCCGCTCTCTCTGCCTCGGGGTCGCCATCCACAGGGAGTAGCAGTCGGCCTTCAGCTCATTCCTGTTGTATCGGACCTTGGTCTGCATGTTCTTCATCAGGCCATTGTACAGAGCATGAAGGTCGAGCATCCTCCCAGGGTGATCAGGGTCGGGTACAGGCTGAAAATCGTAATCCAACTGAAAATACAAAAAAAAAACATTGTTATTAGATTGCAAGTGTTAATAATAAATATATTGGATAAATCAAATGAAAATATATATTAATACCCGAGCCTGATCAAAGAAGAGGGCGTATGAGCGCCGGTGCTGCTCGCCCCACTCAACGTGAAGTGGATAGTTCTTCACGAGCCGGCTCCCATCCCCCATATACTGGCCGAACCTCTCGGCATGAGGACCGGTATAGCGATAGTCAAGGGTAAAAAAGAGGGGGAATACTGCCTCCCCCCTAGCTCTGTCAGGCTTCAGCCTATGGGACTGATTCGGGCCTCGAGTCCCCCTCTGGGGATAGGGAGGCCCTGCGTCTGCAAGAAATATCAAGACAATCAATGTCACGCCCCGCTTCCCAAAATACGGAATACGAGGGGTTGACAAGGCCAGCCATGCTCCTACGGTCAAGGAAATGTCCTGCCGTAGTCACACTTCGGCTTCTAGTTTTACATGGTAAACAGTAAATGATACGCAGGTAATGAGAAATGCAGTAACTGAATGAAACAATGTAAAGAACTGACCTGATGGGAAACAAAAGGGTATAACCCTGGATAGCTAATCAAGATGTCCGTGATGTACGTCTAGTCCCGGTCCAGGCTAAATTTTCTCCTCACACTGAGCATGCATACTCAGGTCGTCAGAGCGACACAATAGCAATATAATATATAAATTCATGTGATAACTCTAACAGTGATAATAAATATATATAACAGTAAATCGATGACGGTATAGGTATGAACATACAGTAATCAATGCAGTGGAACAGTAAAAGCAGTAGAATGATATGCCACGTATGTCAACACAGTAAGTATGTATATCGATGTTATCATCCCTATCAGTCTCTAAGTCTCACTGTACAGGTCACTAAACTTATTGTCAGTCTAAGTGTGAGAGTCAACCACTCGCGAGTGTCCTCCACCCAAGGGTAGGACCCAGGGCAAGGGACCACGGGCCCAACATGCAACTCACGGTAATGATCATGTACCCTGTAAATCTCCATATATCTCCCCAAAATTATTGTTTCAGGATCATGTCTTCCAACGACTCTTCCTCTATCTCCACTCCCCAGAATCAGACCGTTGAGATTTTGAGTGTACTGCAAGGTTTAAAGGAAGCCCAGGAGCGAACAAACGACTTGTTAGCTGAAGGACTGAGAAGGCAGGTGAGTCAGGCACCAGCGGGAGTCCCCAATCATAAAGGGATCCCGTTAGACGAGGAAAAGAGAAGAAGAGGAAGCGCCAATTTGTTTCCCCGCGACAGAAGCAGCAGAAATACCCCATGTTGTGGGTACTGTATGAGGCCAGGACATCTTCAGAGGGATTGTCGCCGCGCCCAAGGGAAATGTCTGATTTGCGGATCCAGCGAACATCTTATCAACGGCTGCCCAAAAAGGAAGGAGCTACAAGGAGGAGACTCGTCCACACTCCCCACTTCTGCCAAGTGATGATTATAGCGTAGTTCGAACTTTGAGAATAAGGCGGACCCAACCCAGGATTCAACTCGCGTGACAAGAATGCAGCGGTCTAGAAATCAAAGAAGAATTTTCATGTTTCCTAATTTCAGTAATAATGTTGTCATGACTACCCCAAGTTTACTCGTAAAACTGCAATTTTCTTGTACCTGAAAACCGTTAAAATCGTCATAAATTGTATACACACTGGAATGATGCGTTCGAGGGCTTAAATCGAAGATGACTCGACGAAGTATAATCCTATGTAAATTTCTAATTGTTTCTGTACTTAAACTGTGATAATATTTGGATCGGAGTGCGAATCTGGAATGCAGTCCAGAGCGACTCTGTTTACTGTGTGCTGTCCTGTAATGGGTACCACATTGTTTATTTAACTCGTAGGTTGCGGAACTCCGCTGTTTTATATGGAGATATATGGAGATTTACAGGGTACATGATTATTACCGTGAGTTACATGTTGGGCCCGTGGTCCCTTGCCCTTGGGTTCTACTCTTGGGTGGAGGACACTCGCGAGTGGTTGACTCTCACACTTGGACTGACGATAGGTTTAGTGACCTGTACAGTGAGACTTAGAGACTGATAGGGATGATAGCATCGATATACATACTTACTGTGTTGACATACGTGGCATATCATTTTACTGCTTTACTGTTCCGCTGTATTGATTACTGCATGTTCATACCTATACCGTCATTGATTTACTGTTATATATATATCTATTATCACTGTTAGAATTGTCACATGAATTCATATATTATATTGCTATTGTGTCGCTCTGACGACCTGAGTATGCATGCTCAGTGTGAGGAGAGGATTTAGCCTGGACCGGGACTAGACGTACATCACGGACATCTTGATTAGCTATCCAGGGTTATACTTTTTTGTTTCCCATCAGGTCAGTTCCCTACATTGTTCTGTTCAGTTACTGCATTTCTTATTACCTGCGCATTATTTACTGTTTACCATGTATAACTAGAAGCCGAAGTGTGACTACGGCAGGACATTTCCTTGACCGTAGGAGCATGGCTGGCCTTGTCAACCCCTCGTATTCCATATTTTGGGAAGCGGGGCGTGACATGGTTTAGTTGGTATCAGAGCCCAGGTTTTGCTTCGATCGGGATTGCAGTTTTCCGTGTAGAGCTTGACAATCTAAGACGTCCCTCAGTCTAGATTGTAAACTTGATATCCTTGATCCATACTCACATTAAGTGTTCTTCTATCCATTCACTAGGTTTTCAGGTGACTTGGCAAAGTTTCGTGGTTGTAATTGTGAACTACATCACGGTTACACTACCATACTCTGTTTAAGTGACTTAGATTCATACAGTTGATTTTCCCATTTGTAAAGAAATTAATCACATCTGATATTCTTGAATCTTTGTCCAATCCATATTATATTTGATTCTTATAGCTTGTGCCTCATATCATCTTCAAAATTATTGTTTCAGGATCATGTCTCGCAACGACTCTTCCTCTATCTCCACTTCCCAGAATCAGAACATTGAGGTTCTGGGTGTACTGCAAGGTCTGAAGGAAGCCCAGGAGCGAACGAACGACTTGTTAGCTGATGGACTGAAAAGGCAGGTGAATCAGGCACCAGCGGGAGTCTCCAATCATAAAGGGATCCCCGTTAGACGAGGAAAAGAGAAGAAGATGAAGCGCCAATTTGTTTCCCCGCGACAGAAACAGCAGAAGACCCCGTGTTTTGGGTACTGTAAGAGGCCAGGACATCTCAGAGGGATTGTCGCCGCGCCTAAGGGAAATGTCTGATTTGCGGATCCAGCGAACATCTCATCAACGGTTGCCTAAAAAGGAAGGAGCTACAAGGAGGAGACTCGTCCACACTCCCCACTTCTGCCAAGTGATGATTATTGCGTAGTTCGAACTTTGAGAATAAGGCGGACCCAGCCCAGGATCCAACTCGCGTGACGAAAATGCAGCGGTGTAGCAATCAAAGAAGAATTTTCATGTTTTCTAATTTCAGTGATAATGTTGTCATCCTCTTAAAAATATTTCCTTCCGTTTGAAATCTTGTATCTGTCGAATTTTTAGTTGAATGCAATAAAACTTGAATCGTAATATATTCTCTAGTTCTTCCCCTTATTCATACTATTCATTATCACAGCATTTTAATCTTGATTTTCAGTTCCTGCCACCGCATATCTTTCTATACTTCGTACACTTAACTATTTTCTTGATGTGTTCTATTGTCTAATCATGACTTTTTCTTTTCAGGCCATGGCCCACCCTGGAGCAGCGCCGCATCTAGATAAGGATGCACAGTCATGCGTCTCCTTAGACCACACGTTGATGAGTTCTGACGATGAGATCAACGGCCCCCAGGTCAATCTCGGAAACAACGATTCAGAGGACGAAGGAGCAGCTGCCCCAGGGTTTGACATGATAGGCGATTCAGACGAAGAGGAAGGAGACCCTGAAGAGAACCCGATAGAGGAAGATCCCGAGGAAGACCCCATAGAAGAAAATCCAGTGGAGGAAAACCCCATGGAAGAGAATCCAGGAGAAGAGAATCACATGGAATCGGACCTCGATGAAGAAGCTCCATCTGAGGAAGAAGGACCAGAAGATCAAGACCCTGCTGTGGAAGAACTCCCAATGGCGATCCCTGCGAGGCGATATGGAAACGGACGTCCCTACCTAAGTGCGCGAGCTTACCGCAACCTGCTGAACCTTCACAACCGCGACTGACGGGATTCCTTTTTGATGTTGTTTTATCTGGCCAAATAAATCTATGTATAGATTAGGGCCACATTCGTTTTGAGAATGCTTTGTTTAAAATTTTCTAGAATGAAATAAATTGTTGATTTCGCTAATCTATCGATCTTCTTAGTTCCCTTGAAGCTTGATTATTCCTTCTACACAATTATTTTCCTACTGAGGTCTGTTCACCCCTACTCCTTACATTGCCTTAACCCTCACTCAGATTAACAAGTACCACACCCGATCTTTTGAGGTTCACCCCCATCCTTTGTCTGCGCCTCGTTTGAGATCCTTCTGGGAGGAGAAAATTTTAGAGAAACTTGATAGTTCGCTAACCCTTCAAATTCTTGATTCATAGGATGTACCGACCGTTATCCTCCCCATACTTTTTCCCTTGTAGTCCTTTGTTGCCCACCCTTACTTCCTGTGCTGACCCGATCCCAATCTCCTTGATCTTCAGCCTAAAGCCGCCACATTCCGACCTTCTGAATGAGCCACACTTCCTTGTAATCCTTACCCTAGCTAGCCTTATATATATTTTCCTGTTACCCTAAATATATTTAGGAACATTATTATTCGAAAATTTGGTTTTCATTATTTTGTGTTTATCGAAGAGTGCGTGTTATTGACTATTTAGTTTTATGTATTTTAAGCACACCACTATTATCCTCAGTTTTTAGTAGCGCAACCTTACACCGCGCATATTTTGTTCCATGATTCTTATTTTCACTATATGAGTTTTCTAAGTTATTTGATCGATACATTATCCTAAAATGTTTTAATCTACCGATAAATCTTTCACTACTTTATTATCGTTACTTCATTCTCGGGTATTGTGCCTATGATTACTATTATGAATGGCGGTATCTTATACTTTTATTTCTGTGGTGCTACTTTTGATATACTGATATGTGCATATAATTGGGTTTCGATTTTATCGAGCACGCCTCGAATATTACTATTCGTAATGGTTATTTATATTCCCGTATACATGTAGTTTGCCTTTATAGTTGTTTCCTGCCTTATACTTATTTAGACCTATTCTTGTGTATGTTGTTTTTATACAGTATATACCTTCAAAAATTTCATCTGCCTATTTCAAGTAAAGCATTATGTGTTAGTTTGCAATATAATAGCTTTCGATTATGTTTGTATAACTTATCGCTTATTTTTAAATTTCGAGGACGAAATTTTTGTAAGGGTGGTATGATGTAATACCCGGTTCTTTTATATACGCCTAAATCCGTATTTCTCTTTAAACTATAAATTTTGTTATTTTAAGTATTTGATTATTCTAAAAGAAACTCCATTAAATCCTAAAACATCGTTTTTCTCTTTTTAAATTCACTCAACCCATTCCTTTTATTGAAATTAAACCCAAAACAAACCTTGTGTATATTTTTCGTCTAAAGTCAGCCCCTGAACCTAAACCCTAGTTCCAAATATATATATATATATATATATATATATATATATATATATATATATATATATATCCTAAACCAAAACCACAGCCTATTCTTCCCCATTTCATTCCTTTAAGCTCGGCCCCCTTCTTCTTATTTATTCTTTGATTTTAAAATCTTTGGCCCGTCCCAACTCCCTCAGCCGCGCCCAGAGCTTCAGCTCCAATTTTTATTTAATTCTTAAAATCTTCTGGCCCAGCCCACTCACTCCAGCCCGCGCCTCCAACCCGACCTGGCCCGCTTCGCCCACTCCTTCTTCTCCAACGGCTATATCTTTTCCCTCGCTCGCGACCCCTTCCTTCACCGTAACCCACGCCGCCTCTTCCGCCCACGCCTGCGTCCTTGTCGGCCACGCTCGCGCGCGTTACTCCCACGACGCGCGCCTCAATCTCTCCTCGCGATCACCCCCACGCCTCTCCCTCTCTCTCTCAGTTCCCTCTTTCTCAATCTCTATCTCCCCCTGTTTTCTCACTCTCTCTCTCCCTCTCTCCCTTTCCTCTGTTTTCTCTCTCTCTCACTGATCTCTCATCTCTCTCTTTAAAATCTCTCTCTCTCTCTCACTGATCTCTCACTTTCTCTCTCTCTAACTCTTTCTCTCTCTAACTTTTTCTCTCTCTCAATATCTCTCTCCCTCTGCAATCCCTCACCATCGGCCTCGATACACCAACGACCACCACCCTCGTCGTCAAGACCCCAGCAACCAAGCCGCTGCCGAGACTCGAGTTCGAGCCAAGTCAAGTTGTCGTGCCGCGCGTGTGTCGCGATCGTGCCATTGCCGTTGTCGTACCGTCATCGACACGTCGCTAGGCAAGTATTTTACTTGCTTACATGCTATATACTCAAGTTACAATCTTAGATTACTTAGATCATAAAGTTACAATTTTAGATCAATTAGGTGTCATACCTGTTCGATGTGTGTTCCCAATGGAAATACTTGTCTATTTTGACGGAACTGGATGGTTTATATTGGCCCTTGTAGTGATGGATATCTTGTGCAAGTTTCGCTGGAAAATATGACTGTTAACGACTAAAACGACTACCCCCAAGTTTACTCATAAAACTAGAATTTTCTTGTACCTGAAAACCGTTAAAATCGCCATAAATTGTATACACACTGGAATGATGCGTTCAAGGACTTAAATCGAATCCGACTCGACGAAATATAATCCTATGTAAATTTCTAATTGTTTCTGTCTTAAACTGTGACAATATTTGGATCAGAGTGCGACTCTGGACTGCAGTCCAGAGCGACTCTGTTTACTGTGTGCTGTCCCGTAATGGGTACCACACTGGTTCTTTAACTCGTAGGTTGTGGAACTCCACTGTTTATTATAGGTCAATCTGTTAGCTAGACAACACAAGTGGTTTCATCCTGTTTCGTTATCGTTTGATATTTAATCTGTAATTTAATAGATGTGGACGTATAACAGTCCCAACAGAATCAGAATTTCCATACTAGTATTGAACAGTGTATATCTCCTGATGTATAGATGCGATTGAAGATCCGTCTATTGCGTTGAAAACCTTACTTAAAACCCTAGATTTCATTCAACTGTAGCGTCGATAAAATATGATCCAAACTAGGATTAAAATGCGTTGCGAAACGGACTTTCGATTCTGAAACCGGATTTCCAGCCATGAACGCTTAAAATGAAATGGCTATAGTTAATGATCCTGGAACCCGATTGGCATGAAACCAAATTCACTGGATAGATAACTGAACATACCATTTATTCCCCGTTCATTGTTTCACTAAACTATAACCGTATGATTTATGATAAATTATGCAAGTGCTAGATTATGGATTCATGATACCCTAATCATGCCTTACATACTGTTTACGCATCATATCATACACATGTCACTGCATTGATAACCTAGTGATAACGTGCATTACCCAGTGTTAGGTATTAGTGATGATTGTGGCAAGTACGTTAGTGTTCGTGTATCAGTGAATAAGTGAAAGTGATACGTACTTGTACACAATCAGTGAACCTTATGATTCTATTGCATTGTCGACGTCTATGGGACACGTGTACGTGTAACTATAAGTGGTATGTGACACTTATGGAACCTCTTGCACGGGTGTCACAGATAAGACATCAGCCTCTGCCATTATCTATGTATTAGTCGGGACGTGCTTGATGGAGGTCCTGCCTCCAATTCTCGCGCAGACTTGTCACAGACCAACTGGTATTTAGGGTTATGGTTAGCGATTGATGTAGACCACGGGGTGTGGGGTAGTTTGAGTGTGAGTTCAACAGAATCTCGGGAGTCCCTTGCCGGCTTATATATATGGAGATATATGGAGATTTACAGGGTACATGATTATTACCGTGAGTTACATGTTGGGCCCGTGGTCCCTTGCTCTTGGGTTCTACCCTTGGGTGGAGGACACTCGCGAGTGGTTGACTCTCACACTTGGACTGACGATAGGTTTAGTGACCTGTACAGTGAGACTTAGAGACTGATAGGGATGATAGCATTGATATACATACTTACTGTGTTGATATACGTGGCATATCATTCTACTGCTTTACTGTTCCGCTGCATTGATTACTGCATGTTCATACATATACCGTCATTGATTTACTGTTATATATATATCTATTATCACTGTTAGACTTGTCACATGAATTCATATATTATATTGCTATTGTGTCGCTCTGACGACCTGAGTATGCATGCTTAGTGTGAGGAGAGGATTTAGCCTGGACCGGGACAAGACGTACAACACGGACATCTTGATTAGCTATCCAGGGTTATACCCTTTTGTTTCCCATCAGGTCAGTTCCTTACATTGTTTCGTTCAGTTACTGCATTTCTCATATCCTGCGCATCATTGACTGTTTACCATGTATAACTAGAAGCCGAAGTGTGACTACGGCAGGACATTTCCTTGACCGTAGAAGCATGGCTGGCCTTGTCAACCCCTCGTATTCTGACAAGGCCAGCCATGCTCCTACGGTCAAGGAAATGTCCTTCCGTAGTCACACTTCGGCTTCTAGTTTTACATGGTAAACAGTCAATGATGCGCAGGTAATGATAAATGCAGTAACTGAATGAAACAATGTAAAGAACTGACCTGATGGGAAACAAAAGGGTATAACTCTGGATAGCTAATCAAGGTGTCCGTGATATGCGTCTGGTCCTGGTCCAGGGTAAATCTTCTCCTCACACTGAGCATGCATACTCAGGTCGTCAGAGCGACACAATAGCAATATAATATATGAATTCATGTGATAATTCTAACAGTGATAATAGATATATATAACAGTAAATCAATGACGGTATAGATATGAGCATGCAGTAATCAATGCAGCGGAACAGTAAAAGCAGTAGAATGATATGCCACGTATGTCAAACACAGTAAGTATGTATATCGATGCTATCATCCCTATCAGTCTCTAAGTCTCACTGTACAGGTCACTAAACCTATCGTCAGTCCAAGTGTGAGAGTCAACCACTCGCGAGTGTCCTCCACCCAAGGGTAGAACCAAAGGGCAAGGGACCACGGGCCCAACATGTAACTCACGGTAATAATCATGTACCATGTAAATCTCCATATATATTAGAAGGCAAGGGACTCCCGAGATTCTGTTGAACTCACACTCAAACTACCCCACACCCCGCGGTCTACATCAAATGCCAACCATAACCCTAAATGCCAATCGGTCTGTGACAAATCTGCACGAGAACTGGAGGCAGGACCTCCATCAAGCACGTCCCGACTAATACCTAAGATAAATGGCAGAGTCTAATGTCTTATCTGTGACACCCATGCAAGAGCTTCCATAAGTGTCCCATACCACTTATAGTCATACGTACACGCGTCCCACAGACGTCGACAATGCACTAGAATAATAAGGTTCGCTGATTGTGTACAAGTACGTATCACTTCCACTTATTCACTTATACACGATCACTAACGTACTTGCCACAATCATCACTAATACCTAACACTGGGTAATGCACATTATCACTAAGTTATCAACGCAGTGACATGTGTATGATATGATGCGTAAACAGTATGTAAAGCATGATTAGTGTATCATGAATCCATAATCTACCACTTGCATAATTTATCATAAATAATACGGTTATATTTAGTGAAACAATGAATAGGGAATAAATGGTATGTTCAGTTATCTATCCAGCGAATTTGGTTTCATGCCAATCGGGTTCCAGGATCATTAACTATAGCCATTTCATTTTAAGCGTTCACGGCTGGAAATCCGGTTTCAGAATCGGAAGTCCGTTTCGCAACGCATTTTAATCCCAGTTGGGATCATATTTTAGCGACACTATAGTTGAATGAAATCTAGGGTTTTCAGTAAGGTTTTCAACGCAACAGACGGATCTTCAATCTCCTCTGTACGTCAGGGGATATACACTATTCAATACTAGTATGTAAATTCTGATTCTGTTGGGACTGTTATACGTCCACATCTATTAAATTACAGATTAAATATAAAACGATAACGAAACAGGATGAAACCACTTGTGTTGTCTAGCTAACAGATTCACCTATAATAAACAGCAGAGTTCCACAACCTAAGAGTTAAAGAAACGGTGTGGTACCCATTACGGAACAGCACACAGTAAACAGAGTCGCTCTGGACTGCAGTCCAGAGTCGCACTCCTATCCAAATATTGTCACAGTTTAAGTACAGAAACAATTAGAAATTTATATAGGGTTATAGTTCGTCGAGTCTTCTTCGATTTAAGCCCTCGAACGCATCATTTCAGTATGTATACAATTTATGACGATTTTAACGGTTTTCAGGTACAAGAAAATTCCAGTTTTACGAGTAAACTTGGGGTAGTCGTTTTAGTCGTTAACGGTCATATTTTCCAGCGAAACTTGCACAAGATATTCATCACTACAAGGGACAATATAAACCATCCAGTTCCGTCAAATTTGATAAGTATTCTCATTGGGAACACACATCGAACAGGTATGGCACATAATTGATCTAAATTGTAACTTTAGGATCTATGTAATCTAAGATTGTAACTTGAGTATATAGCATGTAAGCAAGTAAAATACTTTTCTGGCGACGTGTCGACGACGGTACGGCAACGACAACGGCAACGTCACGATCGCGACACACGCGCGGCACGGCAACTTGACTTGGCTCGAACTCGAGTCTCGGCAGCGGCGACTTGGTTGCTGGGGTCTTGACGGCGAGGGTGGTGGTCGTTGGTGTGGGGTTGCTCGCTGTGGTGGTGGCCGGAAGAGGGAGTGTTAGACAGAGAGAGAGAGAGAGGGAACTGAGAGAGAGAGAGAGAGAGAGAGAGTACTGAGAAAGAGAGAGAGAGAGTACTGAGAAAGGGAGGGAACAGAGAGAGATTGAGAAAGAGAGAGAGAGAAGGTGACAGAAGGAGGGAGTGAGGAAGAGAGAGAGTGATAGGTGGAATGATGATGATGATGGGGATGAAGGGAGCCCACTGAGGCGGTTCAGGCTCGCCGGCGTCGGGGTATGGGTGGCTGAGCTCGGGTGTGCAGGGGTTGGGGTTCTGGCGAGGTAGGCTCTGGTGAGGGGGTGCAGGTGAGGGTGAGGTTGAAGGGAACAGAGACAGAGGGGACTCGGTGGTGGTATCGCGGTGGTCGGAGTTGTAGAGGGTGTTGATGGTGGGTTCAGAGAGGTGCCGGCGGTGATGGGTGCAAGGGTGGTCGGTTGCGGGTGATGGAGTCTACGATGGAGAAAGCTAAGGATGCAGGTGCTCGGTGTAGGGAGGAGAGATGGTGGAGGTCGGAGCTCCGGCGAGGGGAGCGGGTGAGGGAAATGGAGTGCAAGGGACACGGTTCGTGAGTGCAGGGGAGAGGGGAGGTGAGGAGGAAGGAAAGAGAGAGAAGGAGAAGACGTGGGGGAGAGAAGGAGAGACGAGGGTCGCACGTCGTGGGGAGTAACGGCGCGCGAGCGTGGCCGACAAGAGCGCGAGCGTGGGTGAAGGAGGCGGCGGAGAAGGCGGATCGCGCGTTGAAGGAGGTGAGCTGGAAATTGGGAGAGAGCCGTTGGGAAGATGGAGAAGGCGGGTCGGGTAGGGTGTAACGGGTGCGGGTTGAGGGGGACTGGGCCGGGCCAGTCCGAGTTGGGCCAGGGATTTAGATGGAAATTAAATGGGGAAAAATAAATGGAGTGGGTCGGTGATGCTGCTGGGCCAGCTTAAAAATAAAAGAGTTTCTTTTATAAAATTGAGGGGATGGGCTCGGGGATTTGTTTTGGGTTTTAAAAATAATTTAAGTTATAAAAGAATGGGCTGAGGATTTGGGTTTACATTTAAAATTTTGTTGTTAACTTGGCTAAGGAAATAATCAAAAACTGAAATGGAGTTCTGGACCGAAATCGAGGTTTATATAAATGGGAAAAGAAAATAAGGGATTGGAATTAGGGTTTGAGAAAATAGCGGGGGAAAATGGACTGGGAGTTTAGGGTTTAATGGAGTTTCGAATATAAATAAATAATTATAAATAAATTTTATAGGTGGAAAAAGAAATACGGATATAGGCGTATAAAAAGGAGCTGGGTATTACATCTTACCACTCTTACAAAAATTTCGTCCTCGAAATTTAAAACTAAACGATAAGCTAAATAATAATTCGCGAAAAGTTACCACATGAACACTAACACTTAGTAATTTACTTAAAACGGTTGGATAAAATTTTGACGATATATTTTATTTAAGAACAACATACAAAAGGATAGATCTAAATAAGTATATGGCAGGAAAAACTATAAAAGCAACTACATGTATACGAAAATAATAACAATAACGAACAATGATATTCGAGGCGTACTCAATAAAATCGAAACTCAAATATGTGCACGTATCAGTATATCAAAAGTAGCACCGCAGAATAAAAGTATAAGATACAGTCATTTGTAATAGTAATCATAGGCACAATACCCGAAAATGAAGTAACGATAATAAAGTAGTGAAAAATTTGTCGGTAGGTTAAAACATTTTAGGATGATGTATCGATCAAATAGTTTTGAATTAACTTAGAAAACTCACATAGCGAAAATGGGGAACATGGAACAAAATATGCGCGGTGTAAGGTTGCGTTACTGAAAATGAGGATAATAGTAGTGCGCTTAAAATACATAAAACTAAGTAGTCAATAGCACGCACTCTTCGAAAATACAAGATAAAGAAAACCAAACTTTCGAATAATAATGTCCCTAAATATAGTTAGGGTAATGGAGGAAAACACAAGTATGTATAGGGCTACCTGGGGTAAGGATTACAAAGAAGTGTGGCTCAAACAAAAGGTCGGGGTGTGACGGCTTGAGACTAAAGGTCAAAGAGATCGGGGTCGGGTCAGTGCATGAAATAGAGGTGAGCAACAAAGGACTACAAGGGGGAAAGTATGAGGAGGATAACGGTCGGTACATCCTATGAATCAAGAATTTGAAGGGTTAGCGAACTCGGAAGTTCCTCTAAAATTTTCTCCTCCCAGAAGGAATCTCAAACGAGGCATAGACGAAGGATAAAGGGTGGACCTCTAAAAGATTGGGTGCGGTGCTAGTTAATCTCAGTGAGGGTTAAAACAATGTAAGGAGTAGGGGTGAACAGATCTCAGTAGGAAAAATAATTGTATTGAAGAGATAATCAAGTTTCAAGGGGACTAAGAAGATCGATAGATTAGCGAACTCAACAATTTATTTTATTCCAGAAGATTTTAAACAAAGCATTCTCAAGGATGAAAGGTGGCCCTAAACTATACACAGATTTATTTGGCCAGCAAGGACAACAGCTAAAAAAAAAATATAATCCCGTCAGTCGCGGTTGTGGAGATTCCGCAGGTTGCGGTAGGCTCGCGCACTCAGGTAGGGACGTCCGTTTCCATATCGCCTCGCAGGGATCGCCATTGGGAGTTCTTCCACAGCAGGGTCTTGATCTTCTGGTCCTTCTTCCTCGGATGGAGCTTCTTCATCGAGGTCCGATTCCATGTGATTCTCTTCTCCTGGATTCTCTTCCATGAGGTTTTCCTCCACTGGATTTTCTTCTATCGGGTCTTCCTCGGGATCTTCTTCTATCTGGTTCTCTTCAGGGTCTCCTTCCTCTTCGTCGGAATCGCCTATCATGTCAAACTCTGGGGCGGCTGCTCCTTCGTCTTCGGAATCGCTGTTTTCACCAATGACTTGGGGACCGTTGATCTCATCGTCAGAACTTATCAGCGTGCGGTCTGAGGAAACGCATGACTGTGCATCCTCATCTAGATGCGGCGCTGCTCCAGGGTGGGCCATGGCCTGAAAGAAAGAGTCATGATTAGACAATGGAATACATCAGGAAAATAGCTAAGTGTACGAAGTATGGAAAGATATGCGGTGGCAGGAATTGAAAAAATCAAGATTAAAATGTTGTGCTAATGAATAGTATGAATAAGGGAAAGGACAAGAGAATGATACATATATTACGATTCAAATTTTATTGCATTTAACTAAAAGTTCAACGGATACAAGATTTCAAACGGAAAGAAATATTCATAAGAGGATAACAACATTATTACTGAAAGTAGAAAACATGAAAATTCTTCTTTGACTACTAGAACGTTGCATTCTCGTCGCGTGAGTTGAATCCTGTGCTGGGTCCGCCTTATCCTCGATGTTTGAACTACGCAATAATCATCACTTGGCAGAAGTGGAGAGTGTGGATGAGTCTCCTCCTTGTAGCTCCTTCCTTTTTGGGCAGCCGTTGATGAGATGTTCGCTGGATCCGCAAATCAGACATTTCCCATGGGCGCGGCGACAATCCTTCTGAAGATGTCCTGGCCTCTTACAGTACCCACAACATGGGGTCTTCTGCTGCTTCTGTCGCGGGGAAACAAACTGGTGCTTCATCTTCTTCTCTTTTCCTCGCCTAACAGGGATCCCTTTACAATTTGAGACTCCCGCTGGTGCCTGATTCGTCTGCCTTCTCAGTCTTTCAGCTAACAAGTCGTTCGTTTGCTCCTAGGCTTCCTTCAGACCTTGTAGTACACTCAGAATCTCAATGTTCTGATTCTGGGGAGTGGAGATAGATGAAGAGTCGTTAGAAGACATGATCCTGAAACAATAATTTTGAGGATGATATAAGGCACAAGCTATAAGAATCAAAATATAATATGGATTTAACAAAGATTCAAGAATATCAGATGTGATGAAATTCATTACAAGTGGAAAATCAACGGTAGGATTCTAAGTCACTTAAACAGAGTATGGTAGTGCAATTACACCCACGTAACCTTGCCAAGTCACCCGAAACCCTAGCGAATGGATAGCAGAACACTTAATGTGAATAAAGATCAAGAATAACAAGTTTACAACCTAGACCAAGGGATGTCTTAGATTGTCAAGCTATACACGGAAAACTGCAATCCCAATCGAAGCAAAACCTGGGCTCTGATACCAACTAAACCATGTCACGCCCCGCTTCCCAAAATATAGAATACGAGGGGTTGACAAGGTCAGCCATGCTCCTACGGTCAAGGAAATGTCCTGCCGTGGTCACACTTCGGCTTCTAGTTTTACATGGTAAACAGTCAATGATGCGCAGGTAATGAGAAATGCAGTAACTGAATGAAACAATGTAAAGAACTGACCTGATGGGAAATAAAAGGGTATAACTCTGGATAGCTAATCAAGGTGTCTGTGATATGCGTCTGGTCCTGGTCCAGGCTAAATCTTCTCCTCACACTGAGCATGCATACTCAGGTCGTCAGAGCGACACAATAGCAATATAATATATGAATTCATGTGATAATTCTAATAGTGATAATAGATATATATAACAGTAAATCAATGACGGTATAGGTATGAACATGCAGTAATCAATGCAGCGGAACAGTAAAAGCAGTAGAATGATATGCCACGTATGTCAACACAGTAAGTATGTATATCGATACTATCATCCCTATCAGTCTCTAAGTCTCACTGTACAGGTCACTAAACCTATCGTCAGTCCAAGTGTGAGAGTCAACCACTCGCGAGTGTCCTCCACCCAAGGGTAGAACCCAAGGGCAAGGGACCACGGGCCCAACATGTAACTCACGGTAATAATCATGTACCATGTAAATCTTCATATATCTCCATATATATATATAAGCCGGTAAGGGACTCCCGAGATTCTGTTGAACTCACACTCAAACTACCCCACGGTCTACATCAAATGCCAACCATAACCCTAAATACCAATCGGTCTGTGACAAGTCTGCGCGAGAACTGAAGGCAGGACCTCCATCAAGCACGTCCCGACTAATACCTAAGATAAATGGCAGAATCTGATGTCTTATTTGTGACACCCATGAAAGAGCTTCCATAAGTGTCCCATACCACTTATAGTCACACGTACACGCGTCCCACAGACGTCGACTGTCATGCCCCGCTTCCCAGAGTACGCTAGATTGGGCACGTGACATAGCCAACCATGCTACCTGTGGGTAGGAAGTATCCATCCACAGTCACATTACGGCTGTAGTGATATCAAGAACAAGATAAAACTATCTAAAACATGTCCATAATCCAGAATAACAGGAGTCAATAATAAATAAATGCGGAAGCAAATGATCCAATAGAAATAACTGAAAAGTATGTCCCATAATGCAGGCTCACATCTGGAAATAAATGCAGGAAATAAAACTAACTACTACTGAACTCACAGCTCAGCCTGTTGGCTGAAGTACTCCTGCTCGGACTGCGATAGCGATACAGAATATGGGCCATGCAAAACCCAGACGTCAGCACGTCATGTCATCAAGTAATATAATATGAACAGTGTAGCAGGCAATGTAATATGAACATGAACAAAACGAGAGTAGCAATAATGTGAAACAAGCAGTGCAGGGTAGTGTGCAGTGGGTAACTAAACTGTTCTATCAGGTTTTCTATTCTAGAGTCTTTGAAACCAAATTGATGACTCATCAATGTAACTCAATAATATCCCGTGCATGCCCGGGACTACGGTCAAGACCCTCGGGGCTGAATCTGAGATGTGCCACTAGGCAGTAACATGTAGCAGAATAGACGAGTGATGCCAGCATCATCACTCCGGGGCTGGCCTAGCCCGTAAGATTGATCAGAACAGGCATCGAACTGTTGAGTTACAAGTCAGGTTTTACCTTTGATTTCCCCATACCCCCAAGTTATGTATGTCGGGTCAGGTATTCAGTAATCAAGAACTAATGCCAACACAGGATCAGGTAAAAGCAGGTTTGTCTGGATAGACAACAGGAACGGTCCATGAGGACTACATGTCAGGTTTGTTGGCATTAGACACAAGATCAAGTAACGGGTCGGGTCATGGTACATCAGGTCTAGTCAACAGTATACGGTACCATGTCAGGTATATCAATATATATATATATATGTGTGTGTGTGTGTGTGTGTAGTAATGTCGGGTCAAGATGTAAACAATATCGTGGGTGTACTCACAATCAGATATATAATCAAACATGGGTATTAACAACATGAGATAAGCAATGAATTAAGTAATAAGCAGTTTCATTCAATTTTCAATACAGATATCAATTTGTTACAGAGATGATTAGAAGAGTGCAGTAAGACAAATATAGCCGTTTAGTCGTGTTAACATGTTTAAGAACCCTTAGAGGTGCAATGATTTATGTACGGTTCAGTACAGCTATTTCAGGTTAAAAGCATACGAGTGTCCGAATGGAACAGAACTACAGGGATAAATACCATAAGCTACATTAACATTATAAATGTGATTAAACAGGTAAATATGGTGATTTGTTTCAATTTGCAACTATAGGTTCCATGTTTAACAGTAAAATGCTATAATGCAATATTGTACCGGAAATGGGAAGCGATCGTACCAAGTTAAATTTACAAGTTTTGGGGTGTCATAATATATATATGTAAATATTGTATAGCATGTAGCAAGGGGTACTTGCCTCTACGGGTCGCGAACCGGGAAAAACGGAACGTAAACGTCGGCGGGGAAAACTCGCGACGGGCGCACGGTTCACGGATTGAACCCAAACAACGAATAATGGAACCACGCGGATCGGGATACCTCGCTGGAACGTCGGATCACGTCGTCGGCATCGCCGGATTCCGGCAAGAATGAGAACAGTGAATTGTCAAGAACTTTGCAACAAGAAAGGAATGAAGAAGAAGAGGAGGAGGCTTACGAGGGCTGCTCTGTTGTTACAGAGAGGAGATGCGAGAACGACGACGAGGTCGACGTCTCCGGCGGTGGCCTACAGTGACCGCGGGGGAAAAACTGCCGATCAAGAATGCATTAGCCGAGAAAGAAAGAAGAAGGGAATAGAGGAGGGAAGTATCTTACCGAGGGGTGTGCTTGCGAGGCCGGGGACACGGGAACGGGGTCATCGGCGGCGACAGATGGCGACCCGACGGGTGCTCGGATGGCTGCAGGTGGCTGTAGCGCTGGTCGGGGTGAGCAAGCACTCGGGAGTCGATGAGAGAGAGGGCGAGGACGGTGAGGGAACTACGAGGACGATGGCGGAGGCGACGACGAGGTGATCGTCAGCGGCGAAACGCTGGAACGGTTGCAGGTGGCTGCGGCGGCTAGGGCAAGGTCGCGGTGAGGGTGCAGGCGCACGGGAAAGGAGGAAGAGGTGGCCTAGCCGCGACGAGGGCACGGAGACGACTAGCCCGGCGGTGTTGGTGCCGGCGACGGGGTTGCGGCGGCGACGGGGGACGAGGCGGCCGGGGGTTCGCTGGCTCATGATGGGTTTCTGTGTTCTTTTTTTAAAATAAATAAAGGAGGGGGAAAAATTAATATAAGAGAGAGAGAATAAAGTTAGATAGAGAGAGAGATTTAAGGGGTAGAGAGAGAGGATAGAGAAAGAGAGAGAGAGAGAAAGAGATATGAAAGATAGAGAGAGACACGGAGATTAGGAGAGAGAGAGAGAAGTGGAGAGAGAAGGTGGGGCCCGCGGGAGATTTAAAAGGAAAATGATTGGTGAAATAACTATAGAAGGTTAGGAAATTATATACAAGATTTATAATATCTGGGGGGAACAGTAATATATATAGTTTAAGAAAAATATTCGAAGGTTATAAGAATATTAAAATTTGGGATTTTGGCACTAAATAAAACATTTTCAAATCGCGCCCGAGTCGGGTCCAAAAATTTGAAATTGAAATAATAGGATTTTAAGCGGGTTCCAAATTTTAAAATTAAGTGTTTTATGATTAAAAAGTATACCCCCAAAACGGACACATGTACGCGCGCGTAGCCATCCAAACTCGCCCGTTTCACTGAACGGGACGAGAACACGATGCACGGACGCTACAACGGGGTTAGGGGTGTCAAGTAGGCCAAGATGAATATTTTTAATTTTATTTTAGATGCCAAAATTTATTATATGTAGAAATGACTTTGCCGGGTAAATTTTACAGTAAGCCACAAACAAACAAGATAAATGAAATGAGTACTACATTATGCTCAAACAGTAACTGAAAATAGTAGCATTGGGCTCGGGTGTTACATTATACCCAATTACAAAAAGAATTTCGTCCTCGAAATTCCAAGAATACAAAGATGGATAACTACAAGAAAAGGTGAGGAAACTTCTGCCGGATTTCATCTTCTCGTTCCCAAGTGGACTCTCCATGCGAGCGATTACCCCAAGAAACAAGCATAAGAGGGATCACCTTGTTCTTAAGAACCTTTTCCCCTCGATCCACAATTTCAACCGATCGCTCCTCAAAAGTCAAGTCTTCTCGTACTGTTAACTCCGAATGATCCAAAACGTGTGTTTCATCTCGAACATACTTACGGAGTTGAGATACGTGAAACTCATTATGCACACTTGCCAAGGACTGCGGTAACGCCAAACGGTACGCTACCTCACCAACACGCTCCAAGATCTTAAAGGGTCCAACGAATCGAGGACTAAGCTTTCCTCGACTTCCAAATCGAATCACCCCTCTAGTCGGTGATATCTTCAAGAACACCAAATCACCCACGGCGAACTCTAGAGGTCTTCTTGACGTGTCTGCCCAACTCTTCTGTCGGTCTTGAGCTGCCTTCATATGATTTCTGATAGTGTTAACCTTCTCAACGGTCTGCACAACTAAATCTGGTCCCAATAATCTTCATTCACCGATATCATCCCAACAAACAGGTGAACGGCACTTACGACCATACAAAGCTTCAAATGGAGCCATCTGGATAGTTGCCTGAAAACTGTTGTTGTAAGAAAACTCCACCAAATGTAGATGATCCTCCCACGAACCCTTGAAGTCCAACATGCATGCTCTCAACATATCTTCAAGAGTTTGGATCGTTCTCTCCGACTGACAATCAGTTTGAGGATGATAAGCTGTGCTAAACCTCAATCGAGTCCCCAAACTTTCCTGTAAACTCCGCCAAAAGTGTGATAAGAACCGAGTGTCCCGATCGGACACGATGCTCACCGGTACTCCATGCAATCTTACAATCTCCTGCATGTACCGCTCTGCCAAAGTCTCTGTTGATTGACCAACCCGAAAAGGAATAAAGTGAGCTGCCTTGGTCAACCGATCAACAATCATCCATACAGCATTGTTGCCTTTTGGACTCCGCGGTAAAGCCGTCACGAAATCCATGGTTATGTGTTCCCACTTCTACTGAGGAATCGGAAGTGGTTGCAATAAACCAGCAACCCTTTGATGTTCAGCCTTAACTTGCTGACACACCAAGCACTTAGCCACAAAGCGAGCAATCTCTCGTTTCATGCCTTCCCACCAGAAATGCTGTCGAATATCTTGGTACATCTTTGTGCCCCTGGATGTATAGAATAAGCTGAACTGTGTGCCTCCTTCATAAGCTCTTCACGAATATCTCCCTTTGGCACACACAAACGGCTACCGTACCTCAACGAACCATCTTCGTGGATCAATAAATCTGTTCGTAGTCCGGCTTCAACCTGCTCTCGAAACTTTTGCAGTCTAGGATCCTGCGATTGAGCTGCTTTAATATTCTCGATCAATGACGAATGTACTTGCAGCTGCTACAACTGTCCCGCAAAATGTGGTAGCACAACCTCCAAGTCAAATCTTCGAAAGTCTGCAACGATCTCCTTCTGCGTAGTTAACACCTGAATTGCTGGTAACCGACTAAGCGCATCCGGCACGACGTTTACCTTCCCTGGATGGTACTTAAGATCAAGATCGTAGTCAGCCATCAGCTCCAACCATCTACGCTGTCTCAAATTCAGCTCCTTCTGTGTGAACACATACTTCAAGCTCTTATGATCTGTAAAAACTTCGACCCTTTCGCCTAAAAGGTAGTGTCTCCAAATCTTCAGAGCGAAGATCACAGCCGCAAGCTCCAAGTCATGAGTTGGATAATTCTTCTCATGGGTCTTCAATTTTCTCGATGCGTACGCTACAACTTTCCCATGCTGCATCAAAACACATCCCAATCCTTTCCCAGATGTGTCTCTGTGAATCACCAATCCTCCGGAATTGTCTGGCACGGTCAGAATAGGGGCGGTTATCAACTTCTGCTTCAACGTCTCAAAAGCTAACGCACACTTATCCGTCCATACAAAAGGTACCTCCTTGCGCATAAGCTTGGTTAACGGCTCTGCCAGACGAGCAAAGTTCTTCACAAATCTCCTGTAGTATCCGGCTAATCCAAGGAAACTTCTTATCCCAGCAACATTCTTTGGAATAGGCCAATCTTGAACTGCTGCAATCTTTTCTGGATCGACGGCAATGCCATCGCCAGACACAACATGCCCCAAAAACATTACTTCTTCCAGCCAAAACTCGCATTTACTCATCTTCGCATACAAT
Source organism: Agapanthus africanus (assembly GCA_030015575.1). NCBI lineage: Eukaryota > Viridiplantae > Streptophyta > Magnoliopsida > Asparagales > Amaryllidaceae > Agapanthus > Agapanthus africanus. The sequence goes on along the minus strand of JASDDO010000253.1, from coordinate 383,341 downwards.
TTCTCCTGTCTCAACGTGTGCAGTGCGATCTTCAAATGCTCAGCATGCTCCTCAAAACTCTTCGAGTAAACCAGAATATCGTCAATGAATACCACAATGAACTGATCCAAGAACGGTGAAAAGATTCGGTTCATCAAGTCCATGAATACTGCCGGCGCATTCGTTACTCAGAAGGGCATCACTAAGTATTCGTAATGTCCGTACCGAGTTCGAAACGCCGTCTTGCAAATATCTTCTGCTTTCACTCGAACCTGATGATATCCGGATCGCAAATCCAGCTTCGAGAATACCCTCGCGCCACTAAGCTGCTCAAAAACTTCTCCAATGCGAGGGATTGGGTACTTGTTCTTAATAGTCACCCGGTTTAATTCTCGATAGTCGATGCACATCCTTCTTGTGCCATCCTTCTTCTTTACGAGAAGAACTGGAGCTCCCCAAGGCGAGTTACTGCTTCGAATCCAGCCCTTTTCAAGCAATTCAGCAACCTGTTTCTTGACTTCTTCCAACTCTACTGGTGCCATTGGATAATATGCTTTGGATACTGGCGCTGCACCAGGAATAAGATCAATTGCGAACTCTACGTCTCGCTTCGGCGGTAAACCCGATATATCTTCAAACACATCCATAAAATCGCGAACAACCGCCGGCTCTTCACCACTATCAACTTCCATCGATGGAAGGATATCATTTGTCGGCCTAGCCCTAAACTCGACTGGCCCGACAGAACTGCTTCCTTACCGCAACTGCTGTCTGCTGCAAACTCCCTTTCATCCTAGATAGACTATGCTGTTCTCGGCTGCCGCAAGTACTGGTGAGAAAGTGGTCAAACCCAGGGAGACAATCTGCCTCTGGATGTCCACGTCCAAGCTGCGCATAAACCTCCGTGCCCTGTCTGCATCGTTGGAAACTAAAGGTCCGGCGACTCTACTGAATCTTGTCCATTCTGCTGCGTGCACATCTACGGGTGCTCCCTTCTGCTTTAGCCCGATAAATTTCTCTTCCATTTCCTCCCGTGCAGTCTGCGTGATGAACTTTTCCAGGAAACTCTTTGAGAAATCCGCCCACTTGATCGGCTTGGGCAAATGGTTCTCCTCTACAAGCCATCATTCTCGGGCGTAGTCCACTAACTGAATGCGTACCACATCAACTCTTTTGTCATCAGGAATCTGTGCCGCGATAAGCAAATTCTCCATGTCAACTAGCCACTGCTCTGCTGGCAACGGCTCCTCCAAACCAGTAAATGTAGACGGACCCAATCGCCTGAAATCCGCCACGGTCCCAACTCGATCAACTGGTTTAGCTTCAACCTTGCCTACAGACTGCTGGACGGTCCGTAAACCTTCCTGGAATGATTCTTCTTGCTGCTGGATCAGCCCGGTCTGTCTCTTTTGATTCTCCAGCATTCCCCTTATCACTCCAAGCATGGCGGTTTCGTCCACACGCCTCTGGTACATCTTCAAATTCCTATCTGCCATATTACTGAACTCAAAACACCCAACATTAGCATGATGATAGATTCTGAATTTAGATCCAGGCTAGAACTCCAAGATACTTAAATAGAGTACCGCATTGTAACTATGCCGCGGAATCATAGCCACAATTACTCAACTCCACCCAAGTTGCCTAAGTCCTAGAGATAACAAGAAATCAGGTTTTTCGAGTCGATATGCAAAGGAAGTTTGCACATCGTAAAAGATATAATCAGGACGAATGTGATTCAAGAATGGTAAACGGCAAAGTGGCAGGACATGTTTCCTAAACACGGGTATTCTGATTCGTGTATTGGGTACAATACCCAACTACAAAAGAATCAACCCAACTAACCTATGGCTATGATACCAAAAGAACCATGTCACGCCCCGCTTCCCAGAGTACGCTAGATTGGGCACGTGACATAGCCAACCATGCTACCTGTGGGTAGGAAGTATCCATCCACAGTCACATTACGGCTGTAGTGATATCAAGAACAAGATAAAACTATCTAAAACATGTCCATAATCCAAAATAACAGGAGTCAATAATAAATAAATGCGGAAGCAAATGATCCAATGCAAATAACTGAAAAGTATGTCCCATAATGCGGGCTCACATCTGGAAATAAATGCAGGAAATAAAACTAACTACTACTGAACTCACAGCTCAGCCTGCTGGCTGAAGTACTCCTGCTCGGACTGCGACAGCGATACAGAATCAGGGCCATGCAAAACCCAGACGTCAGTGCGTCATGTCATCAAGTAATATAATATGAACAGTGTAGCAGGCAATGTAATATGAACATGAACAAAACGAGAGTAGCAATAATGTGAAACAAGCAGTGCAGGGTAGTGTGCAGTGGGTAACTAAACTGTTCCATCAGGTTTTCTATTCTAGAGTCTTTGAAACCAAATTGATGAATCATCGATGTAACTCAATAGTATCCTGTGCATGCCCGGGACCACGGTCAAGACCCTCGGGGCTGAATCCGAGACGTGCGGCTAGGCAGTAACAGGTAGCAGAATAGGCGAGTGATGTCAGCATCATCACTCCGGGGCTGGCCTGGCCCGTAAGACTGATCAGAACAGGTATCGAATTGTTGAGTTACAAGTCAGGTTTCACCTTTGATTTCCCCATACCCCCAAGTTATGTATGTCGAGTCAGGTATTCAGTAATCAAGAACTAATGCCAACACAGGATCAGGTAAAAGCAGGTTTGTCTGGATAGACAACAGGAACGGTCCATGAGGACTACATGTCAGGTTTGTTGGCATTAGACACAAGATCAGGTAACGGGTCGGGTCATGGTACATCAGGTCAAGTCAACAGTATACGGTACCATGTCAGGTATATCAATATATATATATGTGTGTGTAGCAATGTCGGGTCAAGATGTAAACAATATCGTGGGTGTGCTCACAATCGGATATATAATCAAACATGGGTATTAACAACATGAGATAAGCAATGAATTAAGTAATAAGCAGTTTCATTCAATTTGCAATACAGATATCAATTTGTTACAGAGATGATTACAAGAGTGCAGTAATACAAATATAGCCGTTTAGTCATGTTAACAGGTTTAAGAACCCTTAGAGGTGCAATGATTTATGTACGGTTCAGTACAGCTATTTCAGGTTAAAAGCATACGAGTGTCCGAATGGAACAGAACTACAGGGATAAATGCCATAAGCTACATTAACATTATAAATGTGATTAAACAGGTAAATATGGTGATTTGTTTCAATTTGCAACTGTAGGTTCCATGTTTAACAGTAAAATGCTATAATGCAATATTGTACCGGAAATGGGAAGCGATCGTACCAAGTTAAATTTACAAGTTTTGGGGTGTCATAATATATATATGTAAATATTGTATAGCTTGTAGCAAGGGGTACTTGCCTTTACGGGTCGCGAACCGGGAAAAACGGAACGTAAACGTCGGCGGGGAAAACTCGCGAGGGGCGCACGGTTCACGGATTGAACCCAAACAACGAACAATGGAACCACACGGATCGGGGTACCTCGCTGGAACGTCGGATCACGTCGTCGGCATCGCCGGATTCCGGCGAGAATGAGAACAGTGAATTGTCAAGAACTTTGCAACAAGAAAGGAATGAAGAAGAAGAAGAGGAGGCTTACGGGGGCTGCTCTGTTGTTACAGAGAGGAGACGCGAGAACGACGACGAGGTCGACGGCTCCGGCGGTGGCCTACAGTGACCGCGGGGGAAAAACTGCCGATCAAGAATGTATTAGCCGAGAAAGAAAGAAGAAGGGAAGAGAGAAGGGAAGTATCTTACCGAGGGGTGTGCTTGCGAGGCCGGGGACACGGGAACGGGGTCGTCAGCGGCGACAGATGGCGGCCCGACGGGTGCTCGGATGGCTGCAGGTGGCTGTAGCGCTGGTCGGGGTGTGCAAGCGCTCGGAAGTCGATGAGAGAGAGGGCGAGGACGGTGAGGGAACGACGAGGACGATGGCGGAGGCGACGACGAGGGGATCGTCGACGGCGAGACGCTGGAACGATTGTAGGTGGCTGCGGCGGCTAGGGCAAGGTCGCGGTGAGGGTGCAGGCGCACGGGAAAGGAGGAAGAGGTGGCCTAGCCGCGACGAGGGCGCGGAGACGACTAGCCCGGCGGTGTTGGTGCCGGCGACGGGGGACGAGGCGGCCGGGGGTTCGCTGGCTCGTGATGGGTCTCTGTGTTCTTTTTTTAAAAAAAATAAAGGAGGGGGAAAAATTAATATAAGAGAGAGAGAGAGAATAAAGTTAGATAGAGAGAGAGATTTGAGGGGCAGAGAGAGAGGAAAGAGAAAGAGATAGAGAGAGAGAGATATATAAGAGATAGAGAGAGACAGAGGTTAGGAGAGAGAGAGAGAAGTGGAGAGAGAAGGTGGGGCCCGCGGGAGATTTAAAAGGAAAATGATTGGTGAAATAACTGTAGGAGGTAAGGAAATTATATACATGATTTAGAATATCTGGGGGGGAACAGTAATATATATAGTTTAAGAAAAATATTCGAAGGTTATAAGGATATTAAAATTTGGGATTTTGGCGCTAAATAAAACATTTTCAAATCGCGCCCGGGTCGGGTCCAAAAATTTGAAATTGAAATAATAGGATTTTAAGCGGGTTCCAAATTTTAAAATTAAGTGTTTTATGATTAAAAAGTATACCCCCAAAACGGACACATGTACGCGCGCGTAGCCATCCAAACTCGCCCGTTTCACTGAACGGGACGAGAACACGATGCACGGACGCTACAACGGGGTTAGGGGTGTCAAGTAGGCCAAGATGAATATTTTTAATTTTATTTTAGATGCCAAAATTTGATATATATAGAAATGACTTTGCCGGGTAAATTTTACAGTAAGGCACAAACAAACAAGATAAATGAAATGAGTACTACATTATGCTCAAACAGTAACTGAAAATAGTAGCATTGGGCTCGGGTGTTACATCGTCAATGCACTAGAATAATAAGGTTCGCTGATTGTGTACAAGTACGTATCACTTCCACTTATTCACTTATACACGATCACTAACGTACTTGCCACAATCATCACTAATACCTAACACTGGGTAATGCACATTATCACTAAGTTATCAATGCAGTGACATGTGTATGATATGATGCGTAAACAGTATGTAAGGCATGCTTAGGGTATCATGAATCCATAATCTACCACTTGCATAATTTATCATAAATCATACGGTTATAGTTTAGTGAAACGATGAACGGGGAATAAATGGTATGTTCAGTTATCTATCTAGCGAATTTGGTTTCATGCCAATCGGGTTCCAGGATCATTAACTATAGCCATTTCATTTTAAGCGTTCACGGCTGGAAATCCGGTTTCAGAATCGGAAGTCCGTTTCGCAACGCATTTTAATCCCAGTTGGGATCATATTTTAGCGACGCTACAGTTGAATGAAATCTAGGGTTTTCAGTATGGTTTTCAATGCAACAGACGGATCTTCAATCGCGTCTGTATGTCAGGGGATATACACTGTTCAATACTAGTATGTAAATTCTGATTCTGTTGGGACTGTTATACGTCCACATCTATTAAATTACAGATTAAATATCAAACGATAACGAAACAGGATGAAACCACTTGTGTTGTCTAGATAACAGATTCACATATAATAAACAGTGGAGTTCCGCAACCTACGAATTAAAGAAACAGTGTGGTACCCATTACGGGACAGCACACAGTAAACAGAGTCGCTCTGGACTGCAGTCCAGAGTCGCACTCCGATCCAAATATTGTCACAGTTTAAGTAAAGAAACAATTATAAATTTACATAGGGTTATATTTCGTTGAGTCGGCTTCGATTTAAGCCTTCGAACGCATCATTCCAGTGTGTATACAATTTATGGCGATTTTAACGGTTTTCAGGTACAAGAAAATTCCAGTTTTACTAGTAAACTTGGGGTAGTCGTTTTAGTCGTTAACGGTCATATTTTCCAGCGAAACTTGCACAAGATATTCATCACTACAAGGGACAATATAAACCATCCAGTTCCGTCAAATTTGATAAGTATTCTCATTGGAAACACACATCGAACAGGTATGGCACATAATTGATCGAAATTGTAACTTTATGATCTATGTAATCTAAGATTGTAACTTGAGTATATAGCATGTAATCAAGTAAAATACTTGCCTGGCGACGTTTTGACGATGGTAAGGCAACGGCAACGGCACGATCGCGACACACACGCGGCACGACAACTTGACTTGGCTCGAACACGAATCTCGGCAGCGGCGGCTTGGTTGCTGGGGTCTTGACGGCGAGGGTGGTGGTCGTTGGTGTGGGGTTGCTCGCTGTGGTGGTGGCCAGAAGAGGGAGTGTTAGACAGAGAGAGAGAGAGAGGGAACTGAGAGAGAGAGAGAGAGAGAGTACTGAGAAAGAGAGAGAGAGGAATGAGAGGGAACAGAGAGAGATTGAGAAAGAGAGAGAGAGAGAAGGTGACAGAAGGAGGGAGTGAGGAATAGAGAGAGTGATAGGGGAATAATGATGATGATAGGGATGAAAGGAGTCGACTGAGGCGGTTCAGGCTCGCCGGCGTCGGGGTATGGATGGCTGAGCTCGGGTGTGCAGGGGTTGGGGTTCTAGCGAGGTAGGCTCTGGTGAGGGGGTGCAGGTGAGGGTGGGGTTGAAGGGAACAGAGACAGAGGGGGCTCGGTGGTGGTATCGCGGTGGTCGGAGTTGTAGAGGGTGTTGATGGTGGGTTCAGAGAGGTGCCGGCGGCGATGGGTGCAAGGGTGGTCGGTTGCGGGTGATGGAGTCGACGATGGAGAAAGCTAAGGATGCAGGTGCTCGGTGTAGGGAGGAGAGATGGTGGAGGTCGGAGCTCCGGCGAGGGGAGCGGGTGAGGGAAATGGAGTGCAAGGGACACGGTTCGTGGGTGCAGGGGAGAGGGGAGGTGAGGAGGAAGGAAAGAGAGAGAGGGAGAAGACGTGGGGGAGAGAAGGAGAGACGAGGGTCGCACATCGTGGGGAGTAACGGCGCGCGAGCGTGGCCGACAAGAGCGCGAGCGTGGGCGAAGGAGGCGGCGGAGAAGGCGGATCGCGCGTTGAAGGAGGTGAGCGGGAAATTGGGAGAGAGCCGTTGGGAAGATGGAGAAGGCGGGTCGGGTAGGGTGTAACGGGTGCGGGTTGAGGGGGACTGGGCCGGGCCAGTCCGAGTTGGGCCAGGGATTTAGAGGGAAATTAAATGGGGAAAAATAAATGGAGTGGGCCGGTGATGCTGCTGGGCCGGCTTAAAAATAAAAGAGTTTCTTTTATAAAATTGAGGGGATAGGCTCGGGGATTTGTTTTGGGTTTTAAAAATAATTTAAGTTATAAAAGAATGGGCTGAGGATTTGGGTTTACATTTAAAATTTTGTTTTTAACTTGGCTAAGGAAATAATCAAAAAATGAAATGGAGTTCTGGACCGAAATCGAGGTTTATATAAATGGGAAAAGAAAATAAGTGATTGGAATTAGGGTTTGAGAAAATAGCGGGGGAAAATGGATTGGGAGTTTAGGGTTTAATGGAGTTTCGAAAATAAATAAATAATTATAAATAAATTTTATAGGTGGAAAAAGAAATACGGATATAGGCGTATAAAAAGGGGCTGGACTGTTATATATATCTATTATCACTGTTAGAATTGTCACATGAATTCATATATTATATTGCTATTGTGTCGCTCTGACGACCTGAGTATGCATGCTCAGTGTGAGGAGAGGATTTAGCCTGGACTGGGACTAGACGTACATCACGGACATCTTGATTAGCTATCCAGGGTTATACCCTTTTGTTTCCCATCAGGTCAGTTCCTTGCATTGTTCTGTTCAGTTACTGCATTTCTCATTACCTGCGCATTATTTACTGTTTACCATGTATAACTAGAAGCCGAAGTGTTACTACGGCTGGACATTTCCTTGACCGTAGGAGCATGGCTGGCCTTGTCAACCCCTCATATTCCGTATTTTGGGAAGCGGGGCGTGACATGGTTTAGTTGGTATCAAAGCCATGTTTTAGAATTCTAAGGAAACGCATGACTGTGCATCCTCATCTAGATGCGGCGCTGCTCCAGGGTAGGCCATGGCCTGAAAAGAAAGAGTCATGATTAGACAGTGGAATACATCAAGAAAATAGCTAAGTGTACGAAGTATAGAAAGATATACGGTGGCAGGAACTGAAAAAATCAGGATAAAAATGCTGTGATAATGAATAGTATGAAAAGGAGAAAGACAAGAGAACGATACATACATTACGATTCAAAGTTTTTATTTCATTCAACTAAAAGTTCGACGGATACAATTTTTCAAACGGAAAGAAATGTTTATAAGAGAATGACAACATTACTACTGAAAGTAGAAAACATGAAAAATCCTTCTTTGATTACTAGACCGCTGCATTCTTGTCACGCGAGTTGAATCCTGGGTTGGGTCCGCCTTATTCTCAAAGTTCGAACCACGCCATAATCATCACTTGGCAGAAGTGGGGAGTGTGGACGAGTCTTCTCCTTGTAGCTCCTTCCTTTTTGGGCAGCCGTTGATAAGATGTTCGCTGGATCCGCAAATCAGACATTTCCCTTGGGCGCGGCGACAATCCCTCTGAAGATGTCCTGGCCTCATACAGTACCCACAATATGGGGTCTTCTGCTGCTTCTGTCGCGGGGAAACAAATTGGCGCTTCATTTTCTTCTCTTTTCCTCGTCTAACGGGGATCCCTTTATGATTGGAGACTCCCACTGGTGCCAGACTCACCTGCCTTCTCAGTCCTTCAGCTAACAAGTCGTTTGTTCGCTCCTGGGCTTCCTTTAAACCTTGCAGTACACTCAGGATCTCAACAGTCTGATTCTGGGAAGTGGAGATAGAAGAAGAGTCGTTGGAAGACATGATCCTGAAACAATAATTTTGGGGATGATATAAGGCACAAGCTATACGAATCAAAATATAATATGGATTGGACAAAGATTCAAGAGTATCAGATGTGATGAAATTTCATTACAAGTGGAAAATCAACTGTATGACTCTAAGTCACTTAAACAGAGTATGGTAGTGTAACCGTGATGTAGTTCACAATTACAACCACGCAACTTTGCAAAGTCACCCGAAACCCTAGCGAATGGATAGCGGAACACACAATGTGAATATGGATCAAGGATATCAAGTTTACAATCTAGACTGAGGGATGTCTTAGATTGTCAAGCTCTACATGGAAAACTGCAATCCCGATAGAAGCAAAACCTAAGCTCTGATACCAACTAAACCATGTCACGCCCCGCTTTCCAAAATACGGAATACGAGGGGTTGACAAGGCCAGCCATGCTCCTACGGTCAAGGAAATGTCCTGCCGTAGTCACACTTCGGCTTCTAGTTTTACATGGTAAACATTAAATGATGCGCAGGTAATGAGAAATGCAGTAACTAAATGAAACAATGTAAAGAACTGACCTGATGGGAAACAAAAGGGTATAACCCTGGATAGCTAATCAAGATGTCCGTGATGTATGTCTAGTCCCGGTCCAGGCTAAATCTTCTCCTCACACTGAGCATGCATACTCAGATCGTCAGAGCGACACAATAGCAATATAATATATAAATGCATGTGATAACTCTAACAGTGATAATAAATATATATAACAGTAAATCGATGACGGTATAGGTATGAACATACAGTAATCAATGCAGTGGAACAGTAAAAGTAGTAGAATGATATGCCACGTATGTCAACATAGTAAGTATGTATATCGATGTTATCATCCCTATCAGTCTCTAAGTCTCACTGTACAGGTCACTAAACCTATCGTCAGTCTAAGTGTGAGAGTCAACCACTCGCGAGTGTCCTCCACCCAAGGGTAGGATCCAAGGGCAAGGGACCACGGGCCCAACATGTAACTCACGGTAATAATCATGTACCCTGTAAATCTCCATATATCTCCCCAAAATTATTGTTTCAGGATCATTTCTTCCAACGACTCTTCCTTTATTTCCACTCCACAGAATCAGACTGTTGAGATCCTGAGTGTACTGCAAGGTTTAAAGGAAGCCCAGGAGCGAACAAACGACTTGTTAGCTGAAGGATTGAGAAGGCAGGTGAGTCAGGCACCAGCGAGAGTCTCCAATCATAAAGGGATCCCCGTTAGACGAGGAAAAGAGAAGAAGATGAAGCGCCAATTTGTTTCCCCGCGACAGAAGCAGCAGAAGACCCCATGTTGTGGGTACTGTATGAGGCCAGGACATCTTCAGAGGGATTGTCGCTGCGCCCAAGGGAAATGTCTGATTTGCGGATCCAGCGAACATCTTATCAACGGCTGCCCAAAAAGGAAGGAGCTACAAGGAGAAGACTCGTCCACACTCCCCACTTCTGCCAAGTGATGATTATGGCGTAGTTCGAACTTTGAGAATAAGGCGGACCCAACCCAGGATTCAACTCGCGTGACAAGAATGCAGCGGTCTAGTAATCAAAGAAGGATTTTCATGTTTTCTAATTTCAGTAGTAATGTTGTCATTCTCTTATAAACATTTCTTTCCGTTTGAAAACTTGTATCTGTCGAACTTTTAGTTGAATGAAATAAAAACTTTGAATCGTAATGTATGTATCATTCTCTTGTCTTTCTCCTTTTCATACTATTCATTATCACAGCATTTTTATCCTGATTTTTTCAGTTCCTGCCACCGTATATCTTTCTATACTTCGTACACTTAGCTATTTTCTTAATGTATTCTACTGTCTAATCATGACTCTTTCTTTTCAGGCCATGGCCCACCCTGGAGCAGCGCCGCATCTAGATGAGGATGCACAGTCATGCGTTTCCTTAGACTGCACGCTGATGAGTTCTGATGATGAGATCAACGATCCCCAGGCCATTTTCGGGAACAGCGATTCCAAAGACGAAGGAGCAGTCGCCCCAGAGTTTAACATGATAGACGATTCCGACGAAGAGGAAGGAAACCCTGAAGAGAACTCGATAGAGAAAGATCCCGAGGAAGACCCAATAGAAGAAAATCCAGTTGAGGAAAATCCCGTGGAAGAAAATCCAGAAGAAGAGAATCACATGGAATCAGACCTCGATGAAGATGCTCCAGCCGAGGAAGAAGTACCAGAAGGACAAGACCCTGCTGTGGAAGAACTCCCAATGGCGGTCCCCGCGAGGCGCTATGGAAATGGACGCCCCTACCTGAGCGCGCAAGCCTACCGCAACCTGCTGAATCTCCACAACCGCGACTGACGGGATTTCTTTTAGATGTTGTCTTATCTGGCCAAATAAATCTGTGTATAGCTTAGGGCAACCTTTCGTCTTTGAGAATGCTTTGTTTAAAATCTTCTGGAATAAAATAAATTGCTGAGTTCGCTAATCTTTTGATCTTCTTAGTTCACTTGCTACTTGATTATTTCTTCTATATAATTATTTTCTCTACTGAGATCTGTCCACCCCTACTCCTTACATTGCCTTAACCCTCACTGAGATTAACAAGTACCACACCCGATCTTTTTGAGGTCCACCCTCCATCCTTCGTCTGTGCCTCGTTTGAGATCCTTCTGGGAGGAGAAAATTTTAGAGGAACTTCCGAGTTCGCTAACCCTTCAAATTCTTGATTCATAGGATGTACTGACCGTTATCCTCCCCATACTTTTTCTCTTGTAGTCCTTTGTTGCTCACCCTTACTTCCTGTGTTGACCCGATCCCAATCTCCTTGATCTTCAGCCTAAAGCCGCCACACTCCGACCTTCTATTGAACTCACACTCAAACTACCCCACACCCGTGGTCTACATCAAACGCTAACCATAACCCTAAATACCAGTCGGTCTGTGACAAGTCTGCGCGAGAACTGGAGGCAGGACCTCCATCAAGCACGTCCCGACTAATACCTAAGATAAATGGCAGTGTCTGGTGCCTTATCTGTGACACCCATGCAAGAGTTTCCATAAGTGTCCCATACCACTTATAGTCACACGTACACGCGTCCCACAGACGTCGACAATGCAATAGAATCATAAGGTTCACTGATTGTGTATAAGTACGTATCACTTTCACTTAATCACTGATACACGAACACTAACTTACTTGCCACAATCATCACTAATACCTAACACTGGGTAATGCACATTATCACTAAGTTATCAATGCAGTGACATATGTATGTTATGATGTGTAAACAACATGTAAAGCATGATTAGGGTGTCATAAATCAATAATCTACCACTTGCATAATTTATCATAAATCATACGGTTACAGTTTAGTGAAACGATGAACGGGGAATAAATAGTATGTTCAGTTATCTATCCAGCGAATTTAGTTTCACGCCAATCGGGTTTCAGGATCATTAGTTATAGCCATTTCATTTTAAGCGTTCACGGCTGGAAATCCGGTTTCAGAATCGGAAGTCCGTTTCGCAACGCATTTTAATCCCAGTTGGGACCAGATTTTAGTGATGCTACAGTTGAATGGAATCTAGGGTTTTCAGTAAAGTTTTCAAAGCAATAGACGGATCTTCAATCGCGTCTGTACGTCAGGAGATATACACTGTTTAATACTAGTATGTCAATTCTGATTCTGTTGGGACTGTTATGCGCCCCCATCTATTAAATTACAGATTAAATAAAAAAACGATAACGAAACAGGATGACACCACTTTTGTTGTCTAGATAACCGATTCACCTTTAATAAACAACGGAGTTCCGCAACCTACGAGTTAAGGAAACAGAGTGGTGCTCATTGTGGGACAGCACACAGTAAAATAGAGTCGCTCTGGGCTGCAGTCCGGAGTCGCACTCCGATCCAAATATTGTCATAGTTTAAGTACAGAAACAATTAGAGACTTGCATAGGGTTATAGTTCGTCAAGTCGGCTTCGATTTGAGACCTCGAACGCATCATTCCAGTATGTAAATAATTTATGGTGATTTTAACGGTTTTCAGGTACAAGAAAATTCCAGTTTTACAGGTAAACTTGGGGGTAGTCGTTTTAGTCATTAACGGTCATAGTTTCCAACGAAATTCACACACTAGATTCAAAACCATACGGGCCAGATTATACAATTGAATTCTGCCAAATTAAATGACGATTTCCATTTAGGACATGCATCGAACAGTTGTGACGTAATATTTAACAGAAAGTAAAACATGGGATATACACGATTATAATTTGTAATTATCATAAAGTAGCATGTAGCAAGTAGAGAACTTGTTTGGACACATCTTGAGGATGTACGGTGACGGTAACGTCACGAACGCGCGACGAACGGCGACGGCAGCGTCTCGAAATGAGCTCGGGTCTGTTCTGGGGCAGCGGAGAGCGGCGTTGGTTGGCCGGAGCAGAGGAGAGGTGCTGAGGGGGAGCTCGTGGTCGAGGTGGTGTATAGGTGGTGGCCGAGGTGTCACGAAGGAGCTTGGCGAGTGTTCAGGTGAGGTGCTCGGGGTTGTGGGTGAAGAGGAGAGATGAGGGCGATGACGAGGGTGTGGTCACCGGAGATGGTGCTTCACGGCCAAGGCAGTAGGTTGCGGCATCTGCTAGGGTCGGTTCTGTGCTGGGAAAAATCTTCGTCGGGGATTGCTGCGGTGGGTGTGCAGGAGAGAACAGAGAGATCGAGGAGGGGAGTCGTCGGTTAGAGGGGACGGAGACGATGGTGAGGCGACAACGGCAGTGAGGCGACGATGATGAGGGAAGCGATGGGTTTACATGGGTGGTAGAGGAGAAGGTGTGCTGGATTGGTGAGAGGGGAGAAGGGAAAAAGAAGAGGTGTCTACGAGGTCGGAGAAATGTCTGCAACGTCGAGGCGACGACGGCGACGGGTGCAGTGAGGGTAGGTGCGTAGGTTCGCCGTGGGGAGGTGGTCGCGGAAGGAAGAGAGGAGGAGAGAGAGAAGGACGAGGAGGTGAGCGAAGAGAGGGAGGAAGGCAAGGTCGGAGGGAGTCGGAGAGATGGGGATGCCGGCGGTAGTTGAGATGATGGTGAGGGGGAGGTCGACTCGGGTGCAGGCGGTGTGGTGGGCGCGACGAGGGCTGAGGACGAGGGTGGAGGCGAACGAGGGTGGAGGCGAACGACGGTGAAGCGGGCGAGGGGGAAGTGAGCGACGTTGAGGCGGACGGCGGTGAGTGCGATACGCCGGCGTGGGCGCGGGTTCGAGGGGGAGCGGGAAAAGAAAATGCAGGAGGGAGAGATAGGCGTGTGTGTGTGGGAGAGAGAGAAAAGAGAGAGAAGGAGAGAACAAGAGGAGAGAGAGAGACGTGTGAGAGGGAGAGAGAGAGAGTAACGTTAGGAGTTATTGAAATTTAGGAGGAGAGAGAGTGTAACGTGAGGTTTAATTTTGAAAGGAAATTAAAGAAGGAAGGGAGAGAGAGAACGTGAATAATGGTGAGGAGTGAATTAAGGAAGAGAGAGAAATATTAATCGTGGGAATTAATAAAATGAGGAAAGAAAAGGCTGGCTTAAAGAAATAAAATGGGGAAAATGGGCTGGGGGTGAAGCGGGCCGGGCCATGGTTTAAACAAGAAATGAATTTCCATTTAAAAAAAATGGTTGAGGAGATGGGCTCGGTGATATGGCTGGGCCAAAAAAATAAAGAATTTTAATAAGAAAAATTTTAGGGTTTTGAGTTTAAATAAAAGTATGAAAAGGGATGGGCGTATATAAATTGAGGTTTATAAAAATAGGACAAGAACACGAGAAATTGGGATTAGGGTCTGGAAAGGAGAGGGGAAGAACTAAAATATATTGGGAGTTTAAAATAATAAATAATTATAAATAAAATTTTATAGGTTAAAAGAAATACGGATATAGGCGTATAGAAATGAACCGGGTATTACAATCAATATTAAGACAAAGTTGTATTAAGAAATCAAGGTTAAACGAAAATTGAAGTGTGTTATATACCTCCAGTGACTAAAGCACGAGCATGGGCCCGGGCAGCAGCACGAGCGGGACGATAGTTCCCCCGGTGAGGAACAGCCGGTGTTCCGGATGCGGACGCATCCCCTCCAACTAGAAAATAAACATTGACGCTAAATTTCCATGAAGTTCATATTTATTCTATAGAGCATATGTAAAATGAATAAATATTTTATATTTATTCATACTAAGCTACAGACGATGCGGAGGGTATGGAAGTGGCAGGAGTGGCCCATGCGTCATATGTGGACGCACCACCTATAATTAGACAATTAAAAATAGATTATATAAGTAATTGCAAAAAGAATGTGTAGATCAATAATATAACGTTCTAAATCAATATGCATGCAATATAGGATATATAAACATACCCGCAGGTGCGGTGGTGTCACCACCTACAGCTAGACAATAATAAAAATTACTATCTAAGTAAGAGCAACAGGAATGTGTGTATATTTATGATATAGCATTCTAAATCAATATACATGCACTACATGATATATAAATATACCTGGAGGAGCGGGAGTGGCCTACGTCCCTGATGTGGACGCATCACCAACAACTAGACAATCAAACATTGACAATATAAGTAATTTTGACATAAACAGGCATGAATATCTATAATATTACATTCAAAATGGATATGCGTGCAATATACCCGGAGGTGTGGCAAAATCCACACGGAAGGAGGCATCCGAAGGGGTCTCCGATCTGGGTACAAGACCGGCCCTCTAAAGCTCCCTACGTAGCTCTCCGGGCCGCAGAACCGCTCTGCCTCTGCCTCTGCCGGTGCCGCGACTGGAGCTCCTGCCGCCCCTCGCTGCTCCCAACATCGTCATCAAATCTAGATAAGTGGTTCGTGGACGCATTAGACAATCATTAAAAGTATTGACTATATATGTATAGATCGTAAAATGTGAAGTAATAATATAACATTACTGATAACCTTTTTCGTTTCTGTTAGTTATGTATATGCCCTAGAGGCCATTGTTGTACATGTGATGTATATTATAATGGATGCTTGGTTATATATAGAGATGACTTTCTTGCTCGTCATGATAGTATGCTATTTGGTTTCACTTTATCTTAACATGTTGACTTGTATTGGTTTACTGTTTTACTCTCACATGTTGATAAAGCCCTTAGGACTTGTACTCGACTACTGGGACAATGATGAGATCATACTAGTGGGGCCACGGTAGTCAATGAGTATATCCTATAACTGTTCCTAGTCGAGGGTATATCGAGACAGGGTATCGATACACCAGAGTAGACTAGCGTATACGCATCTTGACCCATATGATGGGCGATGGATGATCCCATATCCATCGGTGTTGGACATCAAGGATGGTGTACGGGTGCTCAGTGGAGACTGGGTACACTGGACGGACTCGCCGAGAACTCCCAGATGGTGATATACCACACGTCAGATGGCAGTTCTCCGGTGACACTGGTACAGGGTAGTCTGTAGACCCGAGATCGTCATAGAGTCTTGTGTGATTCCCACTGTGCTTTGATTTCCACCTTACCACGTCTAAGAGGGCGTGCAAAACGGTGGCTTTTGGGTACAGTCCCGAATCACATGGAGGCAATGAGCGATAGGAGGGGATTCGTCTCTCCCGGTATAGGGAGTTGATGTTGTGCTGTGTTCGATTGGCTATAACTGGAAGTCCCTGGCCAGGGCTGATATGGAGATTTACTGGTAAGTGTTACTGGTAGTTTCTCGACCCGTTATGAGCCACACATCGACACGACTTATCGGTTACTGGGGTCTGACGTATACCAACCCTAGACTTGATATGCGACATATCAGACGAACAGACCGGACTGTACGGGAGTGTTACTGGTTGGATTCACAAGAGAACGCACAGGCTAGCTTGTTGATCTTCTGATCGCTCAATACCTGGGTGGCTGTTACGTTTAGCTGACCGCTTGCAGCTTGTGGGTGTTTGATATGATCATCGCCTGCTACCGGCGTATTGACGATTGTTTAGAGTCCTACACAGAGGTTTCTTGGCTCAGGCGAAACAGAGTAGTGGCGCATATGTGATATGCGCAGGAGCGTGAATAATGCGATATGGGATACCGTATTATATTCTCGCGATATATGGATTCATTTTCTTAGCGGATGATACATTGATATATATGCGATATATGTTAATTGTATTATTTTCTTTTGTTGCAAATATATAATATATATGTGATATATATTATTGTGACATGATATGATTAATTGTTAAACATGTTTAAGGATGATTAATTGAGGTTAGGGTTTGATTAGGGTTAGTAGCTTCAAGTTCCTTCTAGAAGCTTTTTCTTTTGTCATTCTTAAGATCTTTATGGATGACACATTCTTTTAAGCTAACCAAACCCTAACCCTAGTTGTTTCTCTACACATTCTCATCCATTCATCCTTGACCATGGTTATATATCAATCATATGATTTATATTTCTATTCATCACAAAAGAAAAAGATTATCATTATCTTTTCATTATCTTCTTCTTCCTTCTTCAAGAAAGCTTGCTAGTTTTTCTTGAAGTGATGAATAAAATTGAGAAAATGATTTAAAAAGAAAGCAATATTACTACTCTCTCATACTCATCTCATCTAGCCCATGGGATTAGTGTGTTCTCTTCTTTAAGAGTGAGAAAGCTTGAGTTGTAGCAACTTCAAGGTAGATCATCGGAGATTTGGAATACGACAAGCTAGAATGGATCGTTCGAGTCGTGGAGCCTCTCATGAGTCCGGGAGATCGTGGATCGTGGCAAAGGAACTTCTACTCGGAGCTTGTGAAGTGAAGGAGCGGACTACAAAGGTTGTAATCCCTCACACTTAGATAAAAGTTATCTTATTGCATGTAAAACCCTAATAATCTAGCAAAGATCCCGGCTTTGGGTTGTTCGGCACGTCTAAAATTTAATCCGGGTATGTTTGATGCCTTATGAACCTTCACAAGAGTGCCTAGGAACCCTACAGTGGTATCAGAGCCTAGCTAGAGCATTAGGCGATGTGTTTACGAAGTTAAAACTCCGATCGAACCCAAAACGAACAAAATGGACCCCTCTCTGGAAATTTTTTAAATTTTGGGATTTTTCAGAATTAAAAATATGTAAAAAAATCAGCAGGTAATTCTAAGAATTACCATGAAACACGTGCCCACAATTCCACCTAATGAGCACGGATCCGTGGCAGTAACATGGATCTCGCGGCGCTTCCGCGGCCACACTGTAGGATTGGGACACGTGGCTTCATGGTTTTAACCGTAGGTACTTGCTGACTATTCTGGGTATTTTTAATCTGTTTCAGGTGTTTAAAATTCTGGGGTTTGTTTTGTAATAGTAGACTCGATCGGAATATTTAAGTTCGTATTTCTTTCCGAATATTTAGAAATTGTTAAACTAGTTGAACGGATATCATTAACCGACTTTTTCCCGGTACGGCAAACTTTCAAGCGTTGAATTTTTCTGGGTTTAAATCTTTCGGAAAATTGTACAAGTTAAGCGGTGGACCCTCTAGAAGACAACAAACCTTAACTCGATTATGTGACCGTCTTGAACTGCCTTTTGAACCTTCGGGTTTGGGGCAGTACGGCGTGCCACATGTGAGGCGTTGGCTTGGCCCTTCTACGGCTGGATCACCGGTACTGTGACATATTCTGGGATTATTTGAACCCTGCTCAAGTGTTGAGCAGTTTAGGAAATTTTGGGTGTTTGATTATCTGTTCAGAAAGTTTAATACCGTCTATTTATCTGGAATGTGATACAATATGTGGAATTCATAGAGTTAGGCATGAAATGCGGAATATGTGATATTTCGGATTTATGATGTCTAAAGTGATTGTGGATTCCAAATATTGTAGTTTTACACTTTCTTTTCTGTGACCGTAAGTGTAATATGTGATATCGCCGGTTTCGTTGCTATATGTCAACGACAATTGGGATGCGCATATTTACTACGTTGATGATATGAGATATTATGTATTGCTGTGATATGTTATATTGGATCGTCGCGTTCTGAATGGCCGGGGGTTTTATGTGAGATGAGGGTTTTTATTTTCATTCATGTAAAATTCATTTGTAATGTAATATTCTTTTATTTGGGGCACTTCCAGGTTGCGGTTGCTGTCACCAGTGTATATTATTTACTTTTCCGCATTAGGTAGACCCAAGGAGGGGAGCACAAGTAACCGGGTTCTAGGGTCCAGTGGGAGGCCATCTCGAGGAGTCGAGACCGGGTCTCCTAACCCTAGAATTGGCAGTGTTACTTGCCGCTCTCATAGGGGTCTTGGGATGTGGGTTTGGCTATTCGTCGCGACCGTGGAATCCGTGTTTTATACAGGCTCGTATTGAAAACACGGACGTCCTAGTATATCCAATATTTCATATATGTTCTTCTGCTGCAATGTTCTGTGATGAGATCATATTACTGCCTGAGACGAATGCTTATACTATATATATATGCTGATATATAAATATTACTGCTTTCGTTTCTTCTGTGATGCTTAGGAAACATAAGCTGATGGGATTTTTATTAATGAGATTAATAAAAGAAAAGAAACCTAAAGATGTTGTAGAATCAAACACTTTATAAAAGGGGTAGCTACAGTTTTGTTTTGCACAGTGATATATACGATATATCCTGCACCTTATTCGATGAGGAAAGGACCGAGATCCCTTCACCGGGAGTGACTCCTTTAGCGAAACTGGCAGATGTTACAAAACACGGTTTGTCTTTTGATTGCTTTTAGTGTTTTGCTTTGCACAGCGGTATATATGATATATCCTGCACCTTATTCGATGAGGAAAAGGCCGACGATCCCTTCACCGGGAGTGACCCCTTTAGCGAAACAAGAAAAGCCTCAAAAACACTCCTTTTCAAAATTACTCGATTCTACGACAATATCAAGTTCATTACGCTCAGGGTTTTCAGAAAAACCTGCGTAGCCCTCCGTCATTTCAGATAAAGACTATTTAGTATTCGTGCTGCGTTTGTTGACCTCTGTCAAGGCGTAGTGTGCGGTAGCTAACTAGTAGTTATCTGTGTAGCATATGATGTGATTGGATTAGGGTAGTCGTACGACCTTGTTGACCTCTGTCAAGGGTCGGGCGAGTGGGTTTGATTCAATCAAGAAATGACGGGTTGAACTTGACTAGTGCACTATGGTTTGTTGACCTCTGTCAAGGTCATGGAACGCTAGGGGCAAAATATTATCGGGAATTTCAAGCATTGAAATTTGCAATGAGATTGCATACCTCCTATGAGATAGTTGGATCCCGATACCCACTGCGAGTAAGTGTTACTCCTGGGAGAGTTTTACACAGGACAATTAGTCATTCAAGTAGGTGTCTAGAAAAGTGTTAACGAGGTTACGCCTCTGGGAAAACGAGGTTTACTTTAATTAGGTCCGTGCGAAAGCACGGGGAACCTCCCTCAAAGTACCGACACTGATCTGGCTGAAAGATTGACGAAGTTGTAGGGTGTAATTAATCCCGGCTAATCTTACCTTTTAGGGTTTTAAGGTAGATTTGATAAAAATAGTGGGAGACATCCTGAATAGATAAGATAATAACCAATCTAATCTTGCAAGAGCATACGCTAAAGTGTTTTCTTCTCTCTCTCTCCAGGTAGCGACCATTTCAGGCCATAATCAAGATAATAATATGGATGTATTGACTGAACCTGATTATTGTACTGAGCAAGGGAACGTCAGACCCGTTCTTTCTTATAAGAGTTATAAGACTGAACAGGAAACAGGAGGATATCTGGATTCTCAAGCCGCCCAAAAGAACATGCATGTTGATGCATCTTCTTCAGGTGTGTTAGTTATTGAGAACTGTTTTTCAGTTCATCCTACGTCCTGGGTATTAGATACCGGATCAGGATCCCACATATGTAAACTGTTACATGGGCTACGGAAAGGTAGAGAACTGGGAAAAGGTGATCATTCCGTTCAAGTAGGGAACGGTGCAAGTATTGTAGCCAAAGCAGTTGGCGAATATCACCTTGTATTACCAAGTCGTAATACACTGATTCTAAATGAGTGCTATTATATACCGAACATGATGTGCAACATTATATCAGTTTCTTTATTGAGTAAAGAAGGATATAATTTTGTAGTAAAGGATAATGTTATGAACATATTCCTAGATCAAAGGTTGATTGCATCAGGCTCGTTACATAATGGCATATTCATTCTAAATCAGAATACAGTCCTAAATATACAAAACACACACAAGAGGAAAAGTTCAGATATGAACGAATCCTACTTGTGGCATTGTAGACTTGGTCATATCAATGCGACACGACTGGCTAAGTTACATAAGGATGGTTATTTGAATCCGTTCGAATTATCATCTTATGATACTTGCCATTCATGTCTCAAAGGAAAAATAACCAAAGCTCCGTTTAGTGGACACGGAGAAAGAGTTAATGAACTCTTAGGACTGATACATAGTGATGTATGCGGTCCCATGTCTACGCATGCCAGGAACGGTTCTTCCTACTTCATTACATTCACTGACGATCTCTCTAGATTCGGACATGTATTCCTGATGAAACACAAGTCTGAAGCTTTTGAGAAATTCAGAGAATATAAACACGAAGTAGAAAAATAAACGGGCAAAAGTATTAAGATCCTTCGATCTGATCGAGGAGGAGAATACTTGAGCAATGATTTTCTGGATTATCTAAAAGAGAATGGGATTCTCTCTCAGCTTACTCCTCCTTATACACCACAGCACAACGGTGTATCGGAGCGGAGGAATCGCACCCTATTAGATATGGTGCGCTCTATGATGAGTACAGCAGAGTTACCTATTTCCTTCTGGGGGTATGCGCTTGAGACAGCAGCATACCTATTGAATCAAGTTCCAACTAAATCTGTACCTACCACACCATATGAGATATGGAGTGGGAAGAGACCATGTCTTAAACGAGTTAAGATATGGGGTTGTCTGGCCTATGTCAAAAGGAAAAATCCAGACAAACTCGAGGCACGGTCAGTTCTATGTAAGTTTGTAGGATATCCTAAACATTCAAATGGATATTTTTTCTACCACAGTGAACAACAAAAAGTGTTTGTTGCTCAACATGCCACCTTTTTAGAAAAGGAATTTCTTGCAAAAGAGATTAGTGGCTCTGAGGTAGAACTGGAAGAAGTTCCAGCAATACAAACTGCAACTGAAGATTTAGTAGAACCAGAGGATTCAGTAGTACCCGACGAACCCCAGCCTCTCCGCCGATCTAGTAGGGTTTCTCGTCCACCTGAGAGATACTACGGTTTTCTCATTGATGGTGGAAGCGAGGACTGCATCATGGATGATGATGAACCGACTAGTTTCGAGCAGGCCATCACGAGTAGTGACTCTGTGAAATGGCTGGATGCAATGCGATCTGAGATGGAATCCATGTACACCAACAAAGTATGGACTTTGGAAAATGCTCCTGAAGGGGTAAAACCCATTAGGAGCAAGTGGATCTTTAAAAAGAAATTTGGTGTAGATGGAAAAGTTGAGACTTTCAAAGCTAGACTTGTAGCAAAGGGTTTTCGTCAACGTCCAGGTGTGGATTATGACGAAACCTTTTCTCCAGTGGCTATGCTTAAGTCCATCCGGATCTTACTTGCCATTGCTGCATACCATGACTACGAAATCTGGCAAATGGATGTTAAGACCGCCTTTCTAAACGGTGATTTAGAAGAGTGCGTGTACATGACTCAGCCAGAGGGCTTCGTAGATAGTGGGAGCAGCGGAAAGGTGTGCAAGCTGCTTAAATCCATTTATGGGTTAAAGCAAGCATCACGGAGTTGGAACATCTGTTTTGATGTTGTAGTCAAAGAGTTTGACTTCATCAAAAATATAGATGAACCTTGTATCTATAAGAAGATGGCAGAGGGTAAGGTAGTCTTCCTCGTATTGTACGTGGATGACATACTCTTGATAGGAAATGATATTCCTATGCTGCAATCAGTCAAGCTCTTCTTATCACAGAGATTCTCAATGAAAGATCTAGGTGATGCCTCCTGCATATTGGGAATCATGATCTATAGAGATAGATCTAAAAGGATACTGGGATTGTCCCAATCCAGGTACATTGACACCATACTAAAGAGGTTTAGTATGGAAGAATCCAAACGTGGGAATCAGCCCACGATATCTGGACTCACTCTCTCCAAAGAGATGTCTCCCAAGACTGATTTGGAGAGAGCTCGCATGCAAGGGATACCCTATGCTTCGGCAGTAGGCTCTATCATGTATGCGATGCTATGTACCAGACCCGATGTAGCATACTCACTAAGTGTAGTGAGTCGGTATCAAGCAGATCCAGGAGAGAGTCATTGGACAGCAGTGAAGAACATTCTCAAGTACTTACGAAGGACTAAGGAGATGTTCTTGGTGTATGGTAACGGAGAACTCCAGGTGGAGTCCTTTACTGATTCCAGCTTCCAAAGTGATAAGGACGACTCTAAGTCGCATTCGGGTTTTGTCTTCACCCTCAATGGAGGGGCGGTATGTTGGAAGAGTTCCAAACAGGATACCGTTGCAGGCTCAACGATGGAGGCTGAATACATCGCTGCCAACGATGCTGCCAAAGAGGCTGTCTGGATCAAGAAGTTCATTAGTGAACTTGGTGTGGTTCCATCCATTGAGCATCCAATACCTCTGTATTGCGATAACAATGGAGCTGTGGCTTTGGCCAAGGAACCCAGGTCCCATCACAAGTCCAGACATATTCTGAGGCGGTATCACCTGATCAGGGAGATAGTTGATCGCCAGGAGATCGAGGTCAGGAGAGTAGATACGAAGGACAACACTGCGGATCCATTCACGAAGGCTATTCCCCAGATACAGTTTAAGAGATTATTCGGGATGCTAGGTACGATACTACAGCAGCTGGCCTTAGTGCAAGTGGGAGATTGTTAGTTCTGTATATGCCCTAGAGGCCATTGTTGTACATGTGATGTATATTATAATGGATGCTTGGTTATATATAGAGATGACTTTCTTGCTCGTCATGATAGTATGCTATTTGGTTTCACTTTATCTTAACATGTTGACTTGTATTGGTTTACTGTTTTACTCTCACATGTTGATAAAGCCCTTAGGACTTGTACTCGACTACTGAGACTATGATGAGATCATACTAGTGGGGCCGCGGTAGTCAATGAGTACATCCTATAACTGTTCCTAGTCGAGGGTATATCGAGACAGGGCATCGATACACCAGAGTAGACTAGCGTATACGCATCTTGATCCATATGATGGGCGATGGATGATCCCATATCCATCGGTGTTGGACATCAAGGATGGTGTACGGGTGCTCAGTGGAGACTGGGTACACTGGACGGACTCGCCGAGAACTCCCAGATGGTGATATACCACACGTCAGATGGCAGTTCTCCGGTGACACTGGTACAGGGTAGTCTGTAGACCCGAGATCGTCATAGAGTCTTGTGTGATTCCCACTGTGCTTTGATTTCCACCTTACTACGTCCAAGAGGGCGTGCAAAACGGTGGCTTTTGGGTACAGTCCCGAATCACATGGAGGCAATGAGCGATAGGAGGGGATTCGTCTCTCCCGGTATAGGGAGTTAATGTTGTGCTGTGTTCGATTGGCTATAACTGGAAGTCCCTGGCCAGGGCTGATATGGAGATTTACTGGTAAGTGTTACTGGTAGTTTCTCGACCCGTTATGAGCCACACATCGACACGACTTATCGGTTACTGGGGTCTGACGTATACCAACCCTAGACTTGATATGCGACATATCAGACGAACAGACCGGACTGTACGGGAGTGTTACTGGTTGGATTCACAGGAGAACGCACAGGCTAGCTTGTTGATCTTCTGATCGCTCAATACCTGGGTGGCTGTTACGTTTAGCTGACCGCTTGCAGCTTGTGGGTGTTTGATATGATCATCGCCTGCTACCGGCGTATTGACGATTCTTTAGAGTCCTACACAGAGGTTTCTTGGCTTAGGCGAAACAGAGTAGTGGCGCATATGTGATATGCGCAGGAGCGTGACTAATGCGATATGGGATACCGTATTATATTCTCGCGATATATGGATTCATTTTCTCAGCGGACGATACATTGATATATATGCGATATATGTTAATTGTATTATTTTCTTTTGTTGCAAATATATAATATATATGTGATATATATTATTGTGACATGATATGATTAATTGTTAAACATGTTTAAGGATGATTAATTGAGGTTAGGGTTTGATTAGGGTTAGTAGCTTCAAGTTCCTTGTAGAAGCTTTTTCTTTTGTCATTCTTAAGATCTTTATGGATGACACATTCTTTTAACCTAACCAAACCCTAACCCTAGTTGTTTCTCTACACATTCTCATCCATTCATCCTTGACCATGGTTATATATCAATCATATGATTTATATTTCTATTCATCACAAAAGAAAAAGATTATCATTATCTTTTCATTATCTTCTTCTTCCTTCTTCAAGAAAGCTTGCTAGTTTTTCTTGAAGTGATGAATAAAATTGAGAAAATGATTTAAAAAGAAAGCAATATTACTACTCTCTCATACTCATCTCATCTAGCCCATGGGATTAGTGTGTTCTCTTCTTTAAGAGTGAGAAAGCTTGAGTTGTAGTAACTTCAAGGTAGATCATCGGAGATTTGGAATACGACAAGCTAGAATGGATCGTTCGAGTCGTGGAGCCTCTCATGAGTCCGGGAGATCGTGGATCGCGGCAAAGGGACTTCTACTCGGAGCTTGTGAAGTGAAGGAGCGGACTACAAAGGTTGTAATCCCTCACACTTAGATAAAAGTTATCTTATTGCATGTAAAACCCTAATAATCTAGCAAAGATCCCGGCTTTGGGTTGTTCGGCACGTCTAAAATTTAATCCGGGCATGTTTGATGCCTTATGAACCTTCACAAGAGTGCCTAGGAACCCTACAGTTTCGTGGGCGCATTATACATATCTACTTGGATTTCATCGTCGATGTCATTTCTAACCCACGTAACTTCATGATCGGCCGAAGACAACCCGTCCTTCGATACAGACGGTCGGAGCACTCTAAGCCTTCTCTCTTCTTCATCCTCATCGCTGTCCTCGAATTCTGGGACATTGTAGACATTTCTGGGTTTCCATCGGCATACAACACTCCATCCCGGATACTTCAAACACTGTAAGTAGTATACTTGGAACGCTTGGTTCGGAAAGATAAACGGATCTTCCTGACCGTAAAATCGAAGTGTGTTCACACTGGTCAATCCATATTCATCTTTCCAAGTCCCAAGATTGCTTCTCCACTTATCCGTATCAGTTCGCGTATCATACCAAGTACACTGGAATATATAAAAGGGTTCTGATCGTCCGAGATAGTGGATGCCGAGCATACAATTTAAGTACCCAAAATAAATCACACCGTCCGATCCTACCGTCGCAATCCCACTATTCTGAGTGGTTCTAGATGTTTCTATGTCCTTAACTTCGAATTTGTATCGAAGGACACCAAATCCTTTGTAATATGCAACCTCCATACTAGGAAATTGAGCTAAACATCTTGAATCACTCTCAAATGATGCAGACAAGTTCGGATCGTGGATCTAACAAAACAAATTTTACGAAAAATACATAACGATACAAGTTTAGATTGAAACTAATAGCAATAAAATGTTATTCGAATAACTTACATGATCTGTGACCCAATCACAAAAAATATCCTGATGAAATTTTTCCAATCGTTCTTTGTTCCAATCAGGATGCCCCTCACGTACCTCGTTAAAATGAATTCTGTTTTCGACAAATAATTGTGACATTAATATTATATCATTTCATACACACACAAACACAAATATAACAATTAATCCAAAAAACTTACTCTCTAATTTGTTTAAGACATGCGCAATTAAGCAAGATAAACCGGTATATCTTGTTGATAAATATAGTGTCTACCCTCTTATACTCGGATTTACCATATGGCCCGTCTTGAATTCTTCGAGGCCGGTTAAGTCTTGTCTCAATGTTCTCGTCCAGATAGCGGGAATAAAATGTGGTTGCTTCATCAAGAAGATAACCTTGCATGATAGAACTCTCTGGTCGATTTTTATTGCGTATATACTTTTTAAGAGTGCAGAGGTACCTAAAGAAAATATGTTGAATAAATAAATACGGACATATAGGACAACAATAAATTTATAAATTGCGCGAAACAAAAAATTACACGTACCTCTCGACGGGATACATCAATCGATATTGTACCGGTCCGGCTAACTTAGCCTCAGTTGCAAGATGAACCGTCAAGTGTATTATGATATCGAAGAATGACGGTGTGAAAATACGCTCAAACTTGCAAAGTATCAACGCAATAGAATTTTCTAGTTTATCCAGCGTCACAACCTCCAGTGTTTTAGCACACAACTCTCTGAAAAAACAACATAGGTCGTTGATTATTAGACCAACCGATTCGGGGAGAGAAGTCCTGAAGGCTAATGGAAGAAGGTACTCCACGATAACATGGTGATCATGACTTTTCAGCCCATCGATCTTACCCTTCACAATTTTTATTTTCTTGCTGAATGACCCTGAGAAACCTGTGGGAACTTTCAAATCATGCAACACCTGTAGGAATCTTTTCTTCTCCGGTTGTGACATATGATAAGCGGCATTGGAAAATACAAACTTGCCCGGTTTACCCGCTACCGGTCTAGGGTGCAATTCACTTCTTATTCCCCACTCCTGTAGATCCATCCGAGCATTCAGGTTGTCTTTCGATTTCCCGTCTTTACAAAGAAGCAAGTTGAGTATGTGCTCTGATACTCCCTTCTCTATATGCATGACGTCTAGACAATGACGCACTAAATTTGTTGACCAGTACGGAAGCTCGAAGAAAATGCTTAACTTGTTCCAAAATGGTGGTTTGACCTGTTTCGTCGGATCCATCCCGAAGGTCACATTATTGTAACGATCCTATTGAGCAGTCACATCCTCTCCGGACAATGGGGATGGAGGTCCAAGAAGCTCCTGATGACCATCAAAGTGAACCGTGTCTAACCTATAGGGGTGGTCTGGAGGCAGGAAACGTCGATGGCCGCAATAACAAACCTTCCTGCTAAAATTCAAGAATTTTGATGTTGTGTGTTCATGGCAATGAGTACATGCTTTGTGACCATGTACGGACCAACCTGATAGCATTCCATACGGAGGAAAGTCATTAATTGTCCACATTAAAGCCGCACACTGTATGAAGGTTGTATTTGTGTTTGCATCGTATGTCTCTACACCATCAATGAACAAAGATTTCAACTCCTCGATCAGAGGTCGGAGATAGACGTCGATATTGTTTCCCGGTGAGTTTGGTCCGTCGATAAGAAGAGGCATCATAAAGTATGATTGGTCCAAAGCCAACCAAGGCGACAGATTATAAATTATCATTACAACGGGCCATGTGCTGTGACTTCCAGCCATATAATTGAATGGGCAGAAGCCATCAGTAGCCAGTCCGAGCCGGACATTGCGATGATCGCTACTGAATATTGCATGCCTCCTATCGAAATCCTTCCATGCCGGTGAATCTCTTGGATGACTCATTTTTCCATCTTCACTTGGTGGAGCACGGTGATTCCAAATCATTTCCTCGTCTGTTTTCTTGCACCTGAATAGCCTCTGTAGCCTCTGTGTTATGGGAAAGTATCGTGCTATCTTGACAGGTATATCAGGCTTCTTATCAGAATCTTTCGGCTTATACCTGGCCTCTCCGCATGTTGGACACTCTTTCAAATCTGAATTCTCTTTCCGGTACAACACGCAATTTTTAGGACATGCTTGAATCTTCTCGCACTTTAGACCCATATCAGACATCATCTTCTGGGCTCCGTACCAACTGCCGGGCACGTTATTTCCCGGGGGCATGGAATCTTTCAAGAAAGAAAGAAGCATTGTGAATGACTTGTTGCTCCATCCATTTAGGCACTTAATCTGGAAAAGTTGGACGAACCATGAGAGGGTGGAATACTTCGCATTCTCATAAATTGGTTTTCTAGCATTATTCATGAAATTTTCATATTTATCCGCACGCGGTCCTTGTCCGGAAGGAATGTCATCTTCGGTACGAATAGATTCACCTAGGACAACCTCTACCATATCCTCCATTTCTTCTGATGGAAATAAATTACCGCCTTCTCCTTCTGCCGCATTACCGAATTCTCCTTCTTCTCCTGCCGCATTATCGTATTCTCCTTCTTCTTCTTCTGCCGCATTACTGCATTCTTTTCCTTCCCCGTGATATTTTCAAGTTGTATAAAGTCTAGTAAACCCATATTTTATAATATGAAGCTCTGCCAATTCTACCTTCTGCCAGTACTTATTGCCGTATCTATCGCATGGACAGAGAATCTTCTCTATTATGATCTTATTATGTGCACGTGCAAATTTAATGAAAGCAGCAACTCCTGCGACAAACTTAGGTTGCATACGTTGTTGCCAATCCACATACATCCAGTCCTTAACTCTGACGTACTCATGGGCCATGTTAGACTGTATAACATATAAATTGTAGGTTATAGTGACTATATTGAGAAATATAAGAACGGGATAGTTACTGACAAAGGAGAAAATCCGTGTATATGCTTTGTGTGTGCGTTTGTTGTTGAAAAGAATAAATTATCGAACGTATGTTAACCGATAGAAGGGGACTAAGTGGCGCTTTTAGTTTCATATATGAGTATCGATGAGAATCTGAAGGTTTCATATTATCATCGAGTATCATATATTGGTTTTAACTTGAACATCTTGAACCACACTCTAATTATGCGTTTTTTTGTGTATTCTTGTTGTATGTGTGTATTCCGGCTGTCGGGGGTAAGGCTTCTATCCCATTAAGAATGTATAGAGCGAACACCCATCACTTGTGCTTTCAACCGTTTCGAGTAAATTTCGGCAGCACCTCCCCGCTGTTCTCCGAGTACACTGTAATAGAATAAATAATCATTTCAAAACTGTGAAACAACGTTGAAATGAACATCTAATCTATCTTTGTACATGGAGAACCAGCGAAAAGGTACCGACGAAATATCTCGAAATGGATGAAAACATAAGTGAATGAAGGTGTTTGCTTTATACATTCCAAACTTGTCCACACGGGACAAATCTATCGGTTACCATACGATTGAATCTTCTCGTCGCATAGACTATACGACAGTTGTTAGTATCGAGCTATACCGTCCGATATTTAACAACCTACGTATAGTTCTATGTCACGACGAATATCGCGCGTATGTTAACCGATAGACGGGGACTAAGTGGCGCTTTTAGTTTCATATATGAGTATCGATGAGAATATGAAGGTTTCATATTATCATCGAGTATCATATATTGGTTTTAACTTGAACATCTTGAATCACTCTCTAATGATGCGTTTGTTGTGTATTCTTATTATATGTGTGTGTTCCGGCTGTCGGGGGTAAGGCTTCTATCCCATTAAGAATGTATAGAGCGAACACCCATCACTTATGCTTTCAACCGTTTCGAGTAAATTTCGGCAGCACCTCCCAGCTGTTCTCCGAGTACACTGTAATAGAATAAATAATCATTTCAAAGTTGTGAAACAATGTTCAAATGAACATCTAATCTATTTTTATACATGGAGAACCAGCGGAAAGGTACCGACGAAATATCTCGAAACGGATGAAAACGCAAGTGAATGAAGGTGTTTGCTTCATACATTCCTAACTTGTCCACACGGGACAAATCTATCGGTTACCATACAATTGAATCTTCTCGTCGCATAGACTATACGACGGTTGTTAGTATCGAGCTATACCGTCCGATATTTAACAACCTTCGTATAGTTCTATATCACGACGAACATCGCACGTATGTTAACCGATAGACGGGGACTAAGTGGCGCTTTTAGTTTTATATATGAGTATCGATGAGAATATGAAAGTTTCATATTATCATCGAGTATCATATATTGGTTTTAACTTGAACATTTAACATGAATAGTTTTTACGTTTACGTTTCGTTATTAAGGGTTCGAAATTTCAAGTTTAGGGTAAATTTTTCTTGCGTTTACGGTAAAATTATACGTTTACGTTATCATCGAGTATCCTACTGCAATGAACTATTGTATCCTACTAAATAAACTAATGCACCATAAACCAAAATAACCCAAATTAACCACAATTAACCATAATCGTTACCCTAACACAAATTATCTCTAATTAACCCAAACTTAACCCAATTTACCCAAATTAACCTAATTAACCCTAATCAACCCAAACTTAACCAAATTAAATCTAATCAACACCATAACCCTTTCAAATTATCACTAATTAACCCAAATTAACCATACCCTTTAATTAACCCAAATTAACCCTAGTCTCTAACACTAAACCCAAATTAACCTAGCCTTTAATTAGAGTCGTTTTCAAGAAAAAAACAACCCTAACCCCAACCCCAACCCCAATTCCGAACCCTAACCCTAACCCCAATTCCGAACCCTAACCCCAACCCCAACCCCAACCCTAACCCTAACCCCAACCCCAACCCTAAACCCAACCCCAACCGCAACAGAACCCTAACCCCAATCCCAACCGACCCCTAACCCTAACCCTAAACTTAACCCTAACCTAAACTGATCCGATGCTTAACCCTAACCCGTACCCGAACCCTGCCCTGAACCTAACATCATCAAAAGAGGGAAACAAAAGCATTAAATTAGAAGTAAAATTTGGAGATTTACTTACCTGCTGGGCGGTGGAAGAGACGACGGAGGAGGCGACGAGGAAGTCGACGAGGCTCGGGATCGAGGCGCTGGAGGAAGTCGACGAGGATGTTATGAGGAGACGACGGAGGAGGCGACGAGGAAGTCGACGAGGCACGGGAGGAAATCGATCGCGAGGCGCTGGAGAAGATGATAAAGATTTTGGGATTTTTTATTATTAATTAAACCATATACATGCCCCTATGGACCAACCCGTAGGTTCTTTGTTTGCGGCTCCGTAGGGCCAAACATCAAATTACGATTAAATATTTTTAAATTAAAACGTAGAGAACCGTAGGGCCAAGTATATGGACCTACGGTTCAATCCGTAGGGGCAATAAATAGTTGCCCCTACGGATTCCTTTATCCGTAAGGGCAACCCCATATTGTAGTAGTGTGTTTAGGTCGACGAAAAAGCTAATTAAACAAAATCATTAATCATAGTAAAATAAATTAAATTATTTTCTCAGAAAAAAAGTCGTCTAAAATATTTAGGTTCAAATAAATATTCTGGTTTGATTAGGTTTAAAAAAAATGAATGCTTAGAAATTTTATAAGAGTAATTAACTTTGATCAGGCGATTGCTTATGAATTAAAATTTATATATTATATGAATCATGCATGTTAAAGTAGACCAGGATATAATTATATTTTACTTTGGCTTAATTGCACAAAGGTACCGATGAATTTCCACGTTGCGATTGATACAATGAACTGATTTAATTAATGATTAATACCATGAACTATCACCTCCGGTTGCAAATTACTACTGTCCCGTTTGCAACCGTTATGTTTAACTGCCACATCAGCAAAATTTGAGTTGTTTCCCTATTTTATCCTTATGTTTAACTGTAACGGTTTTGTCCGTTACCATAAACTCATTGGGTCACAGTCATGACCGTTACAGACCCGTTACGAGAAACCCCATAACCATAGGTCCGGTAATGAATTTAACCGTTACCATAGATAAATATGGCAATGGTTTAATACGTTACCATAAAGAAAACGTTACCAATATTGGTTTAGATTATTGAACCAATCCTGGATGGGACCCACATATGTAGTAACGGGCATAACAATTACCATTTGAAAAGGTCACTGTTTAAACCGTTACAATTAGGAAGATATAGTAATGGTTTTCACCGTTACCATTGTAGGGTTACTAAGCGCGGCAACAAGTTTCGGAAAGCATCGTCCATGCCGTTTTCAAATTTTTGCCGTACTAAAGAACCCTAACCCTAAAATCTTAACTAGAGATTTAAACAAACTAGCAATGTTAATATCTTAACATCTAAGTGAATGAGGAATACAACCTTTCTAGACCGGTCCTTCATTTCTAAAGCTCCGTGTAGTAGTCCATTCACTCCTAGCAGTGAACTCCCGAACTCTAGTAAGGGTTCACATGAAGAAATGAACACGTTTTCTAGAAGTCTTCGAGGCCGAAGATGATCTACGTCGAGGAGACTCAAGCTCATGCTACCTCTTCACTAATGGTAGATTAGTGAAGCAAATACCCTAAACTAAATGGCTAATATAGTAGAGGATGATGAAGTGGGAAATGGGCTCACTTTAGATTTAATTTTCTCACAATATTTTCTCACCTTGAGAAAAGCTAGTGAGCTTTCTCATGAGAAAGAAGAAGATCAAATGAAGAATGAGAATGAAACTCATATGAGGTGAGAATGTAAACCATGGGTGAGTCAGTGTCATACACTAACCCTTGTAGAGACTTAACCATGGGTGAGTATAATGGTTAGGTCAATAAATATCTATAAGTGAAACAAAAATGGTGGACTTGGTCAATATTTCTACAAGCTTGTAGCCATGACAATTTCCATCCAATTTTTGAATTACTTAGATAAATATAAACCCTACATTATATCAAGCATGGTGTAAGTCTCATACACCCATGAAGCATGCAGCATCAAGCATGACATAAATAAAATGTACATTAATATATATCACATATATACTATATGCACATAAGTGAGAAAAAGAATACTTAGTGAGCAAATATTAGTTAATGTATGTGAATATATCAAATATATAATTATACATTAAATTATCAAATCAATACTTGATTTAATAATCCGGTTATATCACATACAACTGACTAATATCATATGAATCAACTTATCGAATCAACACTTGATCCGATAACCCGGCTATATCTCATATAACCGTCCGATATCATATATCGCGAGAATAGAATACAGTATCACATACTCGTATTAATCTCGGTCCCGCACATATCACATATGTGCTCCTACTTCGTTTCGCATGAACCAGGAAACCTCTGTGTAGGACTCTAAAGACTCCTCAATACACCGGAAGTAGGTGGTGATCATATCAGTCACCCACAAGCCGCAAGCAGTCTTCTAAACGTAACGGCCACCCGGGTATTGAGCGATCGAAAGATCAACAAGCAAACCTGCTCATACTCCTGCGAATCCAATCAGTAACACTACCGTACAGTCCGGTCTCTTCGTCTGATATATCACATATCATAGCCTGGGGGTGGTATAACGTCAGACCCCAATAGCTTGATAAGTCATGCCGATGCAAGGTCCATAATGGTTCGAGAAATTACTGATAAAACTTACTAGTAGATCTCAGCAACCCTGGCCAGGGATTTCCTGTTATGGCCAATCGAGTATAGCGCAACATCAACCCCCAATACCGGGAGAGACAAATCCCCTCCTATCGCTCATTGCCTCCATATGACTCGGGACTGTACCCAAAAACCATCTTTTTGCACGATCTCTTGACCATGGTATGGTGGAAATCAAAGAACAGTAGGAATCACACAAGACTCTATGACGATCTCGGGTCGACAGACTAACCTGTACCAATGTCACCAGAGAACTGCTATCTGACGATAGGTATATACCATCTAAGAGTTCTCGGCGAGTCCGTTTAGTGTACCCAGTCTCCACTGAGCACCCGTATACATCCTCTGAAGTCAAACACCGATGGATATGGGATCATCCATCACCCATCATATGGGTTGTAACACCCGAGCCTAATGCTACAAATTTCTGTTACTTATGAATGGGGTGTGGCCTTTATTTCATTTATCTTGCTTGATTGTTACTATTGTAAAAGTTTTACCCGGCAAATTCATTTCTGCATATAACAATTTTCGGCATCTAAAATAAAATTAAAAATATTAATCTTGGCCTGCCTGACACCCCTAACCCTGTTGTAGCGTCCGTGCGTCGTGTTCTCGTCTCGTTCAGTAAAACGGACAAGTTTGGACGGCTACGTGCACGTACGCGTGTCCGTTTTGGGGGTATGCTTTTTGATTGTAAAATACTTCATTTTCACTTTTGGATCCCGCTTAAAATTCTATTATTTCAATTTTAAATTTTTGGACCCGATCCGGACGCGATTTAGAAATGTTTTACTTTGCACCAAAATCCCAAGTTTATAATATTTTAAACCGACGTATAATTTGATTTTAAACCATAAAATTTTTTATAATCTTTTAATCTGTTAAACAAATCTTTTCCTAACAATTGAGTTTTCCCTCAACCAATCACTTTCCCTCTCTTTATCTCGTCGGCCCCACCTCCTCTCTCTCTCTCTCTCTCTCTCTCTCTCTCCCTCGTCTCTCTCTCTCCCTATCCTTCTCTCTCTCCTTTATTTCTATCTCCCACCTCCGATATTTTCTGCTCACATAACCATAACCCAACTTCGTCGAACCCTAGCCACCGCAACCTCGCCGTCGACTTCCCTACAGCCTCGTCACCACCACCCCATCACCTTCATCTTAACCTCCTCCACTTCCTCCTCTTCCCTTTCTCTCCCCGAGAACCCACAACTCCCCGACCACAACCCTGCAATCCTCGACCTCACACCTCCAACCCTCGACCTCGCCGCCGACCTCCTCGTCCCCTCACCCTCATCATCTCCTTAACCTCACCCTCATCATCTCCAACCCCCGACAACACCCTGCACACCCACAACCCGAGAACCTGCAGCACACGCCCACGCCCGCAACTTCTCACCACCTCGTCGACCTTCCTCGTCGCTGTCATCCTCTCATCCCTCTCCTGCTTTTTTCCCGACACCACTGCAGATCTCGACACCACAATCCCAAGCATCCATTCTTGCACCCCGAGCAACTCAGGAAACACCTCTGCACTTTGACGTCGACGGATGCCCATCGTCGCCGTCATTGCCCCCTTGTCTCCTCTGTCCCTAGAAACCCCAAGCCAACCCATTCTTCTTCTCCATCCTCCTTCCTTTCTTCTTGTTTCCTTTTCTTTTCTTGTTTACATATCTTGATCATTTATTGTTCCTTACTTGGCCGGAATCCGGTGATGCCGACGACGTGTCCCGACGTTCCAGCGAGGTACCCCGACCCGTGTGGTTCCATTGTTCGTTGTTTGGGTTCATTCCGTGAACCGTGCGCCCGTAGCGAGTTTCCCCACCGACATTTATCGTTCCGTTTTTCCCGGTTCGCGACCCGTCGAGGCAAGTACCCCTTGCTACATGCTATACAATATTTACATATATATTATGACACCCTAAACCTGTAAATTTAACTTGGTACGATCATTTCTCATTTTCATGTACAACATTGTTATATATCATTTTATCTTTAAACTTGGAACTTACAGTTTGCAATTGAACCTAATAACCACATTTACCTGTTTAATCACATTTTTAATATTGACATAGCTTATGGCATTTATCTCTGTAGATTTGTTACATTCGGACACTCGTATGCAGTTTAACCTGTAATAGCCGTATTGAACCTTTATATAAATCATTGCACCTCTAAAGTGCTTAAACTTGTTAACATGATTAAAAGGCCATAATTGTCTTAGTGCATGCTTATATGGTTGAAATCATATCTGTGACACAATTGATAATGGTATTGCTAATTGAATGAAACTGCCTATTGCTTACTTCATTGCTTATCCCATGCTGTTGATACCCATGCTTGATTATATAACTGATTGTGAGCACACCTATGTATCGTTTACATCTTGACCTGACTTGCTACATGCATATTGTTTGGCCCGATATGGTACCGTACACTGCTTGACTTGACCTGATATACCATGACCTGACCCGCTACCTAATCCTGTGTTTAATGCCAACAAACCTGACATGTAGTCCTCATGGACCGTTCCTGTTGTCTATCCAGACAAACCTGTTTACCTGATCCTGTGTTGGCATTAGTTTCTTGATTTCGGGATACCTGACTTGACATACACATATAACTTGGGGGTATGGGGAAATCAAAGGTGAAGCCTGACTTGTAACTCGACAGTTCACCACCTGTCCTGAGTGTACACATTCCTGTTTTGTGCCTAGCGGCATGTCTCGGTTTCGGCCGAGAATATTGTGGCCGTGGTCCTGAGTATGTACGGGATACTATCGAGTGTACACATTCCTGTTTTGTACCTAGCGGCATGTCTCGGCTGCAGCCGAGAATATTGTGGCCGTGGTCCCGGGTATGTACGGGATACTATTGAGTTACATCGATAATTCATCAATTGGTTTCAAAGACTTTAGAACAGAGAACCTGATAGCACGGTTTAGTTTACCCACTGCACACTACCCTGCACTGCTCTGATTCATATTATTGTTACCCTTGCTTATTTCATGTTTATATTTGCAATGCCTGTTTATTATGTTATTACTTGATGACTTGACGCGCTGACGTCTGGGTTTTGCATGGCCCAGATTCTTCTACCCTGTCGCAGACTGATTAGGAGTTTTGCCGCTGTTAGACGAGCGGTGAGGTTCCTGTCGGTATGTAGTTTCACTCCAGGTGTTTCATTTATTGTATCTTTTGGCTTCCGAATATTATTATCTCTTGACTCTTTTACTTTGGTTTATGGACATGTACTAGATAGTTAGTTAACTTTCCTGTTCTTGATATCTCCACAGTCGTAATGTGACTGTGGAAGGATTTTTCCTATCCACAGGTAGCATGGTTGGCTATGTCACGTGCCCACTTTAGTGTACTTTGGGAAGCGGGGCGTGACATGGGTCGAGAAGCGTATACGCTAGTGTAAATCCCCGTTTCCTTCAATAAGAATCTTTCCGTATTTTTCCCAGGTCCCCGAATGTTATCCCATTTTTCCCGTATCATTATTTTGTGTGAAGATTAGTGCGTAAGTGGCAGTATTTGTTTTCTAAAACCAATTAAAAATCAAAACCCAAAATTTAAAACCAAACCATAATATATATATTCATTTTCCTCAGCCTTTCTCAAAATCCAAGCCCAAACTTAAAACAATTAATTTTTTTCCAAGCCCAGCCACAATTCCTCAGCCCGAAGGAATTTTAAATAAATTAAAACCTAATAAACTTCCCGGCCCGGCCCATTCTCTTTTCCCTAATAAATTATTTAACTTTTTCTCGGCCCATCACCCCTTGCCCGCCTACTGAACCAGACCCGACCCGCCATCTTTCCCTCTTCTCCCCCAACGTAAACGTTTCCCGCTCACATTTTTTGCCGACTCTCGCAGCCACGTCGCCGTGCCATTGCCCCACGACCCGCGCACCCCTCGCGATCCCCTCAAACCCCTCGTCGCTTACTCCTTACTTCTCTCTCCCTCTCAATCTCAAACCTTCTCTCTCTCTCTCCCTCACGAGAAAAACCTCCAGCGTTTCTCTCTACGAACCCACTGCCTTCATCCCTGCAACGACGACGACGACGCCGACGACGACTAAACCACCTCGTCCTCCTCCCTCGTTTCTCCCCTACCCACACCACTACCACTACAGCCACCTCCTCCATCAACCGAGCACCCCCTGCCAAGCTCCCCTGCACACCCAACCCACTCGCCATCGAGCTCGACCACCACCGGTACCCACGACGCCAGCGATCCCCCACTGCACCTGAAACCCCTCGTCGACCCCCTTCGTCCTCAACATCATCATCTTTATCACCAACCCGAGCTCCACTGCCCCCTCTCTCTCCAAAACAGTGACCTTCCCCCTCACTGCGAGCCCCACTGTGCACATCGCCGGAGCGACGCCGCCGACCGTCGTCGACCCCAGCGCACTCACAGAGAACCACAGAACACCGCCTCTGCTTCCAGCGAGCACAAGCCATCTCCGGGCAACTCCGACGTCGCACCCGAATCGCGAGCTGAGGCCGTGGAACCAAACCACGTTGTTCGTCGCGCGTTCGTGAAATTGCCGCTGTCGTGCATCGCCCAAAACGTTTCCAGGAAAGTACCATACTTTCTACATGCTAATTTTTTTCTGTTACAAACTAAAATCGTATAAATTCCGTGTTTACAATTCACGATAGATCATAGGACGTAACTGTTCGATGCAAGATCCCAATGAAAACCTTCATTTAATTTGACGGAACTTGATTGCATACGTTGGCCCGCGTGATAATGAACACTGTGTAGGAATTTCACTGAAAAAAATATGACTGTTAACAACTTAAATGATCACCCCCTAATACACTCATAAAAACTGGAAATTTCCCGCATCTGAAAATTGTTAAAATCACCATAAATTATGTACATATTGAAATGATGCGTTCGAGGGCTCAAATCGAAGCCGACTCGACGACCTATAACCCTATGCAAGTTTCTAATGGTTTCTATACAGAAATTGTGATGATAATTGGTTCGGAGAGCGGCTCTGGACTGCAGTCCAGAGCGATTCTGGTTATTGTTTTTTGTCCCGTAATGTTTACTACCTTGTTTCCTGAACTCGTATGTTGCGTAACCCTACACCTTATTGAATATGAATCTGTTAGATAAATAACACAAGTGGTTTCATCCCGTTTTATCGTCGTTTGCTATTTAATCTGTAATTTAAGAGAACATGGCGTATAACAGTCCAAAACAGAATTAGAATTGACATACTAGTGTTGAACAGTGTATAACTTTTGACGTACAGACGCGATTGAGAATCCGTATATTGCGTTGAACACCCTATTGAAAACCCTATATTTCATTCAACTGTAACGTCGCTAAATTCTGATCCCAACTGGGTGAAATTCGTGTCGCGAAACGGATGTTCAGTTCAGAAACTGAATTTCCTGCAGCGAGCACTTAAAATGAAACGGCTGTAACTTGAATACCGGAAACCCGATTGAACTGAACAAATTTTGATGAACTGCTGACAGAGTGTACTTGTTATCATATTTGTATCATTTCGTTGAATTCTGAATATATGAATTACTGTAATTTTTGTAAGCTTATGACGTGCATATTGGTTCATATCATACATGACTTGTTAACTGCATATATATACATACCTTACCCAATTGACATATACCTAATATTGGTGCGCGTCATTATTCAGTGGACATTGCATTATCGTGCGTGAATGATATTGGTTTAGGAGTGTCAAGTACGCCAATGAAAAAAAGTGAATGATTCGTGACAGTGATTAATACAGTGAACAGTGACAAAACCGTGCTATTGACATACTTGTACACGACTAAATCATAATCATAAATAGTGTAAAACTGG
The DNA here is from genome assembly GCA_030015575.1 of Agapanthus africanus. Classification (NCBI taxonomy): domain Eukaryota; kingdom Viridiplantae; phylum Streptophyta; class Magnoliopsida; order Asparagales; family Amaryllidaceae; genus Agapanthus; species Agapanthus africanus. Next base: position 343,266 of record JASDDO010000253.1, on the reverse strand, counting down.
GGGAAAAGAGGAAATCGAAGTGGAAAGAGTATCGTATTTAGCGGGACCGTGTTTTAGAGGATGATCATTCGAGCAGTGATACATATATATTAGGTAGGATCTAGCGATTCGGCTGACTGGGTTATGTCCCGGGCATGTGGGCCGTTGTCTCGGGTATGTACGAGACTCCTGTTAAACATGATCCTCCTTTCCACTATACGATTTCAAACATGACTTAGAGACCGATAGGGACACAGATCATACTTTGCATCATTTAGTGACATAGTGATTAACCGCATTTTACTTTCCTTGTTATTACCTTATTTACCTTTTTCACATCATTACTATAAAAATTGCTATTACGTCGCTCTGACGACCTGAGTGTGCATGCTCAGACCTCGAGGAAGAACCAGCACAGGAGTCGGATCTACCTTTCGAGCTGACGGAGATCTAGTCTGGAGTACCTTTTCTTCTTTCTGCTTTCCCTAAAGAGATTGTGTATTTGAACTTGGTTAGTAGCTCTTCTTGTTTATTTATAAATTGTGAACAAGGGACTATAATGTAATAATTTAGTGATGTAATTCCTTTACTGCTGTACTTTGTTTACTGATTACCATGTAAAGCTAGAAGCCGAAGTGTGACTACGGCGGGATTATTCCCTGACCGTAGGAGCATGGCTGGCCTAGTTATCCCTCGTTTTCCGTATTTTGGGAAGCGGGACGTGACATGGTTTCGTTGGTATCAGAGCCGGGTTTAGTAACAAGGGATAACATTAACTATACTGTATTACATTATTTTCGTTTCACTATTCCTGATTTTCATCCTTGCATCTAATCTTATCCTTTTGAATCTTCCAGCGATATAACGTCCCCGAACGACCCCTCCTCGAACTCCAGTTCTCAGGACCGCACGGAAAGAATACTTAGTGCACTGACCTCTCTCGCAGAAGCTCAGGAGAGGAAGACAGACTTACTCGCTGAGGGACTCAGGGCTATTACCGCTGCAGGAGGACCCTCCGCACTCATTACCGCCCCCGAAAGCACTACTCCACCAGCTTATCCTGCTAGGGCTGGTACCGTATCAGACTTCCGGAGGTTGCATCCAGTTGCATTCACAGGGCTAGCTGAACCCCACGAGGTCGAGCAATGGCTAGTGAACATAGAAAACTTACTGACGGCCGTTAGGGTACCAGATGAAGATAGGGTGAACGTGATAAAGATCCAATTGGAAGATGAAGCCCGTACATGGTGGTCAGTGGAAGAAAGCAGGCTAGACATGCCGATTGAATGGGGCAAATTCAAGGAGTGCTTCCTAGACCATTATTTCCCTTCCACCGCCAAGGCAGAGATGGAGGAAAGATTCATTCTATTGAAGCAGAATGGACGTCCAGTGGACGTATATGCGGTAGAGTTCAACTGTCTGAGCCGTTTTGCTCCATACATGGTCGCCTCAGAGGCCACCAGGGCCAGACGCTTCTTGCAGGGACTTGATTTCGAGCTGCGGCAGTTGATCGCATCACTGGAGTTGCAGACTTTTGCAGAGGTACTCAACACGACGAGAATTCAGGAGCAATTGATCAACAAGTTCAGGAAGCCCCCAGTCGTTCCAGCACGTACCCCTGCACCTTCTCGAGGAGCCATACCGGTTCACAGGCCTGGAACGGCACAAATGAAGCGCCCGTTCTGCCACAGCATCGCCCCCAGAGACGGAACGTAGTTTGCGGCTACTGCAATAGAGATGGGCATACCGAGAAGGACTGTCGCCGCGCCAAGGGACAGTGCTTGATTTGCGGATCCAGTCAGCACAGGATTAGCGGTTGCCCCGAGCGAGCAGAGATACAGGGAGGTTCTGGACCGCCGCAGCAGAGGCCACAGGAGCAGAGGCAACCCTTTACAGGTCGCGGTCAGGGACGGGCTTTCACCTTGACCGCTGAGCAGGCAGAGGCGTCAGGAGACGTTACAGGTACTCTACTCGTACTTTCCTTGCTAGCTAGAGTACTATTTGATTCTGGGGCATCGCACTGCTTCATATCTGAGCATTTCATTGATACACACTCCATACCACATGAACCACTAACCAAGGGCTGGGAGATACATACGGGTAATGGCATTATAATATCTAGTCGAGAATGTAGATCATGTCCGTTTGTAGTGTGTGGCAGGGAATTCTATGCGAATTTCCTTCTGATTGGGACAGGCAGTTACGACGCAATTCTCGGGATGGATTGGATGAGTACCTTCCATGCAGTTATTGATTGGCGTGCAAGGAATTTGATCTTCCGCATTCCCAATCATCCGGAGTTTATTTTCAAGGGCGGAAGCGAATCTTTAGAGCCAGCCAAGTATAGAGCCAAGCCAAAAGAGCTGTCAGCTATGGAGATTGAGGAGAGCGCAGCCCCAGAGATTGTTCGGGACTTTCTGGACGTGTTTCCTGAAGATTTACCAGGGCTACCACCTCCACGCGTCTTGGAGTTTTCGATCGATTTGACTCCAGGTACGGCACCAGTATCCAAGGCCCCGTACAGAATGGCACCGGTTGAGTTGGCGGAGTTGAAGAAGCAAATTGAAGAACTATTGGAGAAGGGATTTATCCGGCCGAGTGTCTCACCGTGGGGTGCACCAGTTCTGTTAGTGAAGAAGAAGGATGGATCGCTGCGAATGTGTATAGATTATCGGGAGTTGAACAAAGTCACTATAAAGAACAAGTACCCAATCCCACGCATCGACGACTTGTTTGATCAGTTAAGTGGGGCCAAGGTATTCTCGAAGTTGGATCTCCGTTCTGGATATCATCAAATCAGAGTAGCAGCCGAGGATGTATGCAAGACGGCTTTCAGGACCCGATATGGACATTACGAGTTCCTTGTGATGTCGTTCGGTGTTACCAATGCTCCAGCGATATTCATGGACTTGATGAACAGGGTGTTTGCAAAGTACTTGGACACATTTGTCGTTGTATTTATCGACGACATACTTGTCTACTCGAAGACCCGGGAGGAGCATGTTGAGCATTTGCGCACGGTTCTACAAATTCTTCGGGAAGAGAAGCTGTATGCGAAATTAAGCAAGTGTGAATTCTGGCTCCACAAGGTTCAGTTCTTGGGACACGTCGTTTCGGGCGAAGGCATCTCAGTGGACCCGGCAAAGATAGAATCTGTCAGAGGTTGGCCAACGCCGAAGACAGTGGCCGAGATCAGAAGCTTTCTGGGATTGGCAGGATATTATCGGAGGTTTGTCCAAGACTTTTCAAGAATCGCTGAACCGTTGACAAGGCTGACCCGGAAGGATGTACTATTTGCATGGACGGAGGAGTGTACTCAGGCATTTGACACGCTGAAGCAGAAGTTAACCACGGCGCCCATTCTTACAGTACCAGATGATTCCGGTGGTTTGGTGATACACAGTGATGCCTCAGGGAAGGGATTAGGCTGTGTTCTGATGCAGCACGGCCGAGTGGTTGCTTACACCTTTCGACAACTGAGAAATCACGAGAAGAACTATCCTACGCATGACTTGGAGTTAGCAGCAGTAGTCTTCGCGTTGAAGATTTGGAGGCACTATCTATTGGGTGAGAAAGTGAAGATGTACACGGATCATAAAAGCCTGAAGTACGTCTTCACTCAGAAGGAACTAAACATGAGGCAGTGCCGATGGCTAGAGCTGATGGCAGATTATGACTTGGACCTTCAGTATCACCCGGGGAAGGTGAATGTTGTACCATATGCGTCGTAAGCCAGCGGTCATGATGTTGACCAGTCAGAGGAGCATTATTGAGGACTTTCGGAGACTCGAGCTTGAAGTCGTTACACCGAGCGCACTCAGTCAACTTTGGCAACTACAGGTGCAGTCTTCCCTGGTGGATCGCATCAAGGCTGCACAAGCGGATGATCCCCGATTGCAAAAGTTCAGAGCGCAAGTAGAAGCCGGGCTGAGAACGGACCTAATCATACATGAAGATGGTTCTCTGAGGTTCGGTAGTAGACTCTGTGTACCCAAGGGGGATGTTCGAGAAGAAGTACTGGCTGAGGCGCATAGTTCAGCTTATTCTGTGCATCCGGGAGGTACAAAAATGTATCGAGACCTAAAGAAACATTTTTGGTGGAACGGAATGAAGCGGGAAATTGCGAGGTTCGTATCCAGATGCTTAGTATGCCAGCAGGTGAAGGCGGAACATCAGAGGACAGCAGGATTGTTACAACCACTTCTGATACCAGAATGGAAGTGGGAGCACATTACCATGGATTTCGTGACGGCCTTACCACAGAGCCCTAGGGGCAATAACTCCATTTGGGTTATCGTCAATCGCCTCACGAAAGTTGCGCACTTCCTACCTTTCCGAGTGGGACAGTCAACAGAGTCACTGGCAGAGAGATACATGCAGGAGATAGTGCGACTTCACGGTGTTCCAGTCAGCATTGTGTCAGATCGAGACACCAGATTTGTGTCGCACTTCTGGAGGAGCTTACAGGAGAGTTTGGGTACCCGCCTCAAGTTTAGCACGGCTTATCACCCGCAGACGGATGGACAATCCAAGCGTACGATTCAGACAATCGAGGATATGTTGAGAGCCTGTATGTTGGACTTTCAGGGTTCCTGGGAAGACCATCTGCATCTAGTCGAGTTTTCCTATAACAACAGTTACCACGCTAGCATTCAGATGGCCCCTTTCGAGGCACTTTACGGGTGGAAGTGTCGATCCCCAGTGTGTTGGGATGATGCGGGAGAGCAAAGACTACTGGGTCCTGAGCTCATTGTTCAGACAGTCAACAAGGTCCAAATGATCAGGCAGCGTATTAAGACGGCTCAGGATCGACATACGAGTTGGGCAGATACCAGCAGGAGGGCACTAGAATTTGAAGTCGGAGATCACGTGTTCCTGAAGATTTCCCCTACCCGTGGAGTTATCAGGTTCGGAGGTCGGGGAAAGCTCAGTCCCCGTTTCATCGGACCTTTTGAGGTGCTAGAGCGAATAGGAGAGGTGGCCTACCGACTTGCCTTGCCTCCATCGTTAGCTGGTGTGCACAATACCTTCCACGTGTCTCAGTTGCGGCGTTATGTTCAGGATGAGAGCCATGTCCTGGACTATTTAGAGCTAGTTTTGGGTACCGATCTATCATACGAGGAGCAGCCTACTACCATCCTCGACCGCAGAGAGAAAGTGCTGAAGAACAAGGTCATTCCGTTAGTCCGGGTGTCTTGGGGCGGTCGTTCCCCAGGAGAATCTACCTGGGAGAGGGAGGAAGATATCCGTGCACGTTTTCTCCATCTCTTTGTTTAGTACTTTTGTTTCATTGTATCTTACAAAAATTTCGAGGACGAAATTTTTGTAAGGGGGTTATGATGTAAATCCTCGTTTCCTTCAATAAGAATCTTTCCGTATTTTTCCCAAGTCCCCGAATGTTATCCCATTTTTCATATCATTATTTTGTGTCAAGATTAGTGCGTAAGTGGCAGTATTTGTTTTCTAAAACCAATTAAAAATCAAAACCCAAAATTTAAAACCAAACCATAATATATATATTCCTTTTCCTCAGCCTTTCTCAAAATCCAAGCCCAAACTTAAAACAATTAATTTTTTTCCATGCCCAGCCACAATTCCTCAGCCCGAAGGAATTTAAAATAAATTAAAACCTAATAAACTTCCCGGCCCGGCCCATTCTCTTTTCCCTAATAAATTAGTTAACTTTTTCTCGGCCCATCACCCCTTGCCCGCCTACTAAACCAGACCCGACCCGCCATCTTTCCCTCTTCTCCCCCAACGTAAACGTTTCCCGCTCACATTTTTCTCCGACTCTCGCGGCCACGTCGCCGTGCCGTTGCCCCATGACCCGCGCACCCCTCGCGATCCCCTCAAACCCCTCATCGCTTACTCCTTACTTCTCTCTCCCTCTCAATCTCAAACCTTCTCTCTCTCTCCCCCTCACGAGAAAAACCTCCAGCGTTTCTCTCTATGAACCCACTGCCTTCATCTCTGCACCGACGACGACTAAACCACCTCGTCCTCCTCCCTCGTTTCTCCCCTACCCACACCACTACCACTGCAGCCACCTCCTCCATCAACCGAGCACCCCCTGCCAAGCTCCCCTGCACACCCAACCCACTCGCCACCGAGCTCGACCACCACCGGCACCCACGACGCCGGCGAGCCCCTACCGCACCTGAAACCCCTCGTCGACCCGCTTCATCCTCAACATCATCATCTTTATCACCAACCCGAGCTCCACTGCCCCCTCTCTCTCCAAAACCGTGACCTTCCCCCTCACTGCGAGCCCCACTGTGCACATCGCCGGAGCGACGCCGCCGACCGTCATCGACCCCAGCGCACTCATAGAGAACCACAGAACACCCCCTCCGCTTCCAGCGCGCACAAGCCATCTCCGGGCAACTCCGACGTCGCACCCGAATCGCGAGCTGAGGCCGTGGAACCAAACCACGCCGTTCGTCATGCGTTCATGACATTGCCGCTGTCGTGCATCGCCCAAAACGTTTCCAGGCAAGTACCCTACTTGCTACATGCTAATTTATTTCTGTTACAAACTAAAATCGTATAAATTCCGTGTTTACAATTCACGATAGATCATAGGACGTAACTGTTCGATGCAAGATCCCAATGAAAACCTTCATTTAATTTGATTGAACTTGATTGCATACGTTGGCCCGCGTGATAATGAACACTGTGTAGGAATTTCACTGAAAAAAATATGACTGTTAACAACTTAAATGATCACCCCCTAATACACTCGTAAAAACTGGGAATTTCCCGCATCTGAAAATTGTTAAAATCACCATAAATTGTGTACATATTGAAATAATGCGTTCGAGGGCTCAAATCGAAGCCGACTCGACGATCTGTAACCCTATGCAAGTTTCTAATGGTTTCTGTACTGAAATTATGACGATAATTGGTTCGGAGAGCGGCTCTGGACTGCAGTCCAGAGCGATTCTGGTTATTGTTTTCTGTCCCGTAATGTTTACTACCTTGTTTCCTGAACTCGTATGTAGCGGAACCCTACACCTTATTGAAGATCAATCTGTTAGCTAAATAACACAAGTGGTTTCATCCCGTTTTATCATCGTTTGATATTTAATCTGTAATTTAAAAGAACATGACGTATAACAGTCCAAAACAGAATCAGAATTGACATACTAGTGTTGAACAGCGCATAACTTTTGACGTACAGACGCGATTGAGAATCCGTCTATTGCGTTGAACACCCTATTGAAAACCTAGATTTCATTCAACTGTAGCGTCGCTAAATTCTGAACCCAACTGGGTGAAATTCGTGTCGCGAAACGGACGTTCAGTTCAGAAACTGAATTTCCTGCAGCGAGCACTTAAAATGAAACGGCTGCAACTTGAATACCGGAAACCCGATTGAACTGAACAAATTTTGAGGAACTGCTGACAGAGTGTACTTGTTATCATATTTGTATCATTTCGTTGAATTCTGAACATATGAATTACTGCAATTTTTGTAAGCTTATGACGTGCATATTGGTTCATATCATACATGACTTGTTAACTGCATATATACACATACCTTACCCAATTAACATATACCTAGTATTAGTACGCATCATTTTTCAGTGGACATTGCATTATCGTGCGTGAATGATATTGGTTTAGGAGTGTCAAGTATGCCAATGAAAAAAGTGAATGATTCGTGACAGTGATTAATACAGTGAACAGTGACAAAACCGTGCTATTGGCATACTTGTACACGACTAAATCATAATCATAAATAGTGTAAACCTGGGGGAAAAAGGGAAATCGAAGTGGAAAGAGTATAGTATTTAGCGGGACTGTGTTTTAGAGGATGATCATTCGAGCAGTGATATATATATATATATATATATATATATATATATATATATATATATATATATATATATATATATATATATATATATATAAGGTAGGATCTAGCGATCCGGTTGACAGGGTTATGTCCCGGGCATGTGGGTCGTTGTCTCGGGTATGTACGAGACTCCTGTTAAACATGATCCTCCTTTCCACTATATGATTTCAAACATGACTTAGAGACCGATAGGGACACAGATCATACTTTGCATCATTTAGTGACATAGTGATTAACCGCATTTTACTTTCACCGTTATTACCTTATTTACTTGTTTCACATCATTACTATAAAAATTGCTATTACGTCGCTCTGACGACCTGAGTGTGCATGCTCAGACCTCGAGGAAGAACCAGCGCAGGTGTCGGATCTACCTTTCGAGCTGACGAAGATCTAGTCTGGAGCACCTTTTCTTCTTTCTGCTTTCCCTAAAGAGATTGTGTATTTGAACTTGGTTAGTAGCTCCTCTTGTTTATTTATAAATTGTGAAAAAGGGACTATAATGTAATAATTTAGTGACTACTCAGGAGTATCGATACCCTGTCTCGATACTCCCACGACTAGGAACATTTGAAGGATGTACCTGCCGACTACCTATGCCCCATCAGTATGATCCGCATCATAATTCTTGTAGTCAAGTACTCATCCTAAGGGCTTTATCAACATGTAATAGAGAGACAATAAGTGTACATGTTAAGATAAAGTGCAACCAGATAGCATACTATCATATCGAGCAAGAAAGTTCTCCCTATATATGTCCAAGCAACCACTACAATATACATCGCATGTACAGTAATGGCCTCTAGGGCATACATATAACTAACAACCATATCTTATAAGCTAACTGATACTTGATATCTTTTAGGTATCGGTGATGCCCCCTATGGTAATGGTTATGCCCGTAACCATAGTGAAGTGGTAACAGTTATAACCGTTACTACTGAAGAACTACTTTTTTTAAAACAGAAACTTCCGCGCCCTACACGCGATGCTTTCAATCAAAAACAGTAACAGATAATAATATTCAGAATATCAAACCTTACGTAGTTATAATAACCAACAAGTAATATTAATCGAATCACAAGTAATATCAAACAAAAAATATATACAATCTATAGAATCACCAAATCAACCGACAAACAAATATTTATATCAACAAAAAAATAAGTCTATTATCCACAGGACGATCCACCTCCATTATCCCATGGCCTTAAGAAACTCCCTAACTCCTCCCGTATGGTCTGGCGTGCGACTACCTCAGATCCCGGACCTCCGCCGTAAGGTTCTGCAACTAGTCTCGTGTATGTTGATGCTACGCTACCTGATCGCGGAGCTGACGGATCTCTTCTTACGACGCAGCTGCCGCATCCGCCCGCATCAGGGTCATGGCGTACTCATAGACGGACGCATGCCTAGCAAAGTGTCGGTGGGTCATGGGACTAACCCCACGCTCAAAACCACTGTGATGCCCGCCGGATAGCGAATCCAGGACAGAGACAATGACGGTAATCGGGTCGTCGGGGTCAAGTCTTAAGGTGTCCGTCCTATCCTGGAACTGGGTCTGTAAAGAACACACACACGTTACCTTAAAATACAGGATCAACTTAATTATATGAAACTTACCATGTACTCGTTCGTGCCCCTATGTAATGCGGACCATCCTTAGCAGCATTGTAGTTGGCGGGGTCTTTTCGTTTCTGCGATAAAATTAGGATTTATTTTAATAAGTAATTTGCGGCAAAGAAAACATATATTCTTAAACATTGAAATACTCACGAGCCAGTGCTGAGCACTAGCCTGCGAGTTCTTTTTTGGATCGGGACAGCGCGGTTTCTGACGCCGTTGTTCCGATTCTCCTTATTGCGAATCGACGCATCCTTACAAATATAAAGAAGATTATATTATATAATTCAAAATATAATTTCATGTTATATTATTATAATCTTAAAAATTAAATTTATACCCGAACTTTCTCGTGCTTATAATACGCGACCAGCCGCGGCCAATCCTTTCTTGAAACATCCAGCGCTATGGCATCCATCATCGCGCTCTGCTCCTCATCAGTTTCCACGGCTCAGGGAATGCAATGATGCGACTTTACGTCACTTCGATGTCTCTTCTTGAGAACCTGACATTCGGACATGTCCCAGGTAATGACGTGATGTGGATCGAACGGCACGTGCACACCATCCTCGCCGGTGACGCCGATGAATCTGCATTGTATCTCGGACTGAAATTACAAAATTTTAAATATATATATATATATATATATATATATATATATAATGATGATGATGATTGAAATTTTAATGTATAAAAGGGTATGTGATACCATGGCGTCGCAAAAAAACTGCCGAATGAACTCGATCTCGCGCGAGGTCCACCTCTGATGGAGCGGGTACTTACAGTAAGTACGGATCTCCGCTCCCATGTAGTACCCCCACTTAGTCGAGTAATCACCAACAAGCACACCCTGATTGTTCCACTCCAGCATCCATAGACCAATGCCTATGGCTGGCCTGGAGTAGGCGGGTGTAGTAGGACCCCTCCTCCTAATACTGATGGAGCCTGCAAAAAAATTGATATACAAACACAATATTATAATATTTAGAATATGTAAATAGCATTTGACAAATTTAAATTACATTCGTTATTTAAAAGGTTTAAGAAATAACGATTATATCTGTCGTCCCTGGGGTGGCGCTAGAACCGGCGACAGACGCCAGCCTACCAGTACTATGCGGACCTGCAAATACTAAACTGTTAGATGATTTGATAGATTTATTTTAATAGATAACTAAAAAATCAATAGATAACTATATACCATGTACAGGAGGAGTGACTGGGGTAGGAGGATCTGCTATCCCGCTAATAGGTGTAACGATTCTGAATTTACTGTACAGAATTTTCCAGTTTAATGTACAGAAATGAGTTATACAGCCTGAGTTTGAGTTATAAGTAAATTTTGTTAAATAACAGAAAGAAACAAGTTGTAACTCACTAGTAAAGCCCTTGCACTGCCGTAACATAGTCCCTATGTTCGATCCCCATCAGACACATTATTTTTTCTGATTTTTCTTTTTAGCCTTTTGAAATCCCAAAAGTTTACACGTGCAATACACATAAAAATGAAATGTCAGAAAAATCAAACATATGGAAAATGGAGTAAACATTGAGTTGTACACGTGGCACAAATTCAGAGCTCTTATGCCCTAGATCGACTGGCGGAAATGCCATCATGGCCGGCATCGACGGCTGAGTTGAGCCCAAATTAGCCCGGGCTTTGCACACTAACACTTTCACCTATCCCTGACACCCCTGCACTGTTTGATTTCCCTGCAATCAATCAGAGACCCTTCATTTCACCATTAAACCAAATTTTAATGGTTTTTAAGTCATATTTTTAATTCCAAAACCCTAATTCTACACTATAAATACCACCCCACACTTTGGCTCAATATCATTCTGAAATCTCTAGCCAAAACACACAAAAAAATTTGAAGTACAAGTGGAGTAAAGAGGAGTTAGCAAGCAGTCATCTTCCGGCGAAAAATCGAAACTATTCCGGAGCTCCCGTGACGCCACGAAAATCAACTCTCCTTCTTTAACCTTTCTTTAAGCCTCCTAACTTGTAAGTCCCTTCTAATCTTCATTTCTCTTCTTTAAAAATTCATTTTAAAACGTATATCGATAAGTAGAGTTAATACCGATATCACTTTTTCCAAATCCTATAACTCTAATTCCTTTTATTTTTGGTTAAACAAAAATTTACATAATACTTGTAATCTTAATTATAAATGTTTAGAATAAATTTTAACCTAGAATTCCATGCACAATAACTTTAATTTAAGTTTTTCATTTAAATACCATGAACTTTAAATATCATCTTTTTTTTAGTTTTGCTTAAACATACCTTTAGGAAAACGTCACGGGATAACGACCTGCCCCTCACATACACTCTTGTTCCATAGCACGATGCCTTTTGTGTGAATTTTGGTTACGAGGAAAATATTACATTAAAATACCACTCGCTTTAAAAACGGTTTTCTTTTAAAACAATATTCTTATTTCCTTTGCGAATATGTCTCTACAACTCTATTCAGGGGATCCTCTATTGGATGGTATCTTAGTAATTAAAATATGCATATCATATCAAATATTTCTAATCAATATTCTTAACATATTATATCATATAAATGGTTAGGATAATATCTCCGAAAATACCAAATGCTACTAACACTATGGTTTGAGATATTGTGCAGATATTAGCTCAGGTCTTAAATCCAAGTAAGAGATCCGAGTCAAATCGGGATATCGAAACCAAATCTGCCAAAATTTAGAAGCAAATCGAGAGATCAAACAACGGCAGAGACTCAGAGTATTATTTTTAGAATCTAGACATCAAGAGGATCTCCAAACATTAAGATAAAATACCAGAAAAAATCCCAAAAACTGAAGCCACCAAACCGCCGCGGAACCGCGGCCAAACAAGGCTATATGCGGCGGTTCCACGGCTCATTTGTAGCCATAGAATGTGAGATTTTGGGGATTTGATTTTAACAGCATATATTCACAGATGGAATCTAGGGTTTCTAGTTTCTGGGACTATATATAGGACCGAGAGTTGCACATTAAAAATTATCACCGAAGAGATCAAGAGATCCATGAGGTCCACATATCCGAGTGATTATCATCTATTCATCTACCTCCAATAAGAGAGAGATCTAGAGCAAACTAGGGTTCTTGTATTCTACTTTCTAAGGAGAATTGTAAATGCAATAGTTGATTAATAAAGGTAGTGTTTTTATTATTCTTTCTACATTTAATTTCCGCACTTACTTTCTGCACTTACTTTTCTGCATCTTAACTATGCTTTCATTCTTTTTCAACCTTTCTTCTAAATTTTTAACCATGAGCAAGTAATTCCTATGTAACGACTGTGTACCTTAGATACGTAATAAAAAACATTTTATAATTTTTCTTGATGTCAAAATAATTATTTTACTGCTTATATTGTTAGAAAACACTTCAAAAATATTTTTCCATGTTTAAATAAATTAATATGATTTTTAGGAATTTTTAAGAATTTAAATGTTTTTTTTATCGAAGGGAAAATTTTTATAACCGATGAGAAGATCTACTTCAGACAAAATTTAGTTGCAAAACATATAAAATATCAAAATACATTTTATATAATTTTTTCATATTTTTTCATATTTTTACTATTTTTAAATAATTTCTAGAAGCCAACAAAATAATTTTAAAAATATTTTTTAATAATAAAAATAATTATATTGGTTGCAAAAGATGTAAAATATCAAAATACATTTTTTAAAATTTTTCCAGATTTTTAAAATATTTTTTACTATTTTTAAATAGTTTTTAGAAGCCAAAAACATTTTTAAAACAGTTTTGAATATTAAAAAATAATTTTTATTTTATTTTTCATGCGGGCCCCACACACGTGAGAGAACATGGATCGTTAGATCTGGTCGGCCGATGGTCGGATCTGGTCGGTACTGTAGCAATAATTAAATAAATAAATAAATAGTTTTTTAATCCTAGAAATCCCTATAAATAGCCCAGAACTTCTAAAATTCACCACAAAATTATTTGTTCGGCACAAAATTCTCAAAAAGTTTCCAGAGCTTCCTCTTTGTGTCCTCTATCCTCTGGGAAAAGTCTCAAAGGTAGAAAAATTCTCGTCTTCAAGATATATATTTTCTCGTACAACCCGACGTTCACCAAAGTTCATTTTTCTAGATCATTTCAGGTAAGATCTCTCAACACGTGACCTCTTGTTATCTTTATCATAACAATATCTATCTGTGAAAAATATTTTAGGACCTAATTCTGAATATTTAACTGTATTATCTATTTTACGAGTTTTGACGATTAAAATCGATGTTAAACCATGTTAATATAATGAACTTTTATCATTTATCCTTCACGATAAAATCACGGGGTAACGGACAACCCCGGATTCATGTTTGGACATATGGAACTAAGTCTTAAAACACCTATCATGACCTGGACAATTTTTGCAGGAATAAATGTAATTATTCTACAGTGATAAATAAAGATTATCGATAATTAGTTTTGTAATATTAAAACATGGAAAAATTATAGTAAATTTTTATATATTGCTAAAATTAATGATAAACCTGTAAAATCAAATTTTTTGCTAATTTAGGTATTTCACAACAAATTATGTAACTTTTATTGCACTTTTACGTTTAAATACCATTTATTTAACAAAACTGTTTTCTAAAGGATTTAGCATTTATACAAATCTTTGCAAAGCGCCGCTACAACCCATTTTGGGGAACCCGTTCGGGATGGTGCGGATTATCGCACATCCTCGGGCTTAGTAGTGCGAGATTCAGACCTCCGCAAGGAGCATTCGGTCTCGAAAGAATTAAAATACGACATCTTAAGAAAATGAGATTTTTAGAATATAAAATATATATTAAGATTATTTTTGTATAAATATATGTATATTTATCATTAAAATAACTATTTTTTTATGATATAAAAATTCCACATTTTTCTAAAAATCGCAAGAATCAATTTACCTTAAAATACCATGATTTTCATACAAAACCAATATTGCAAATAAATACCAATTATTATGAAAATAGGATATTTTCACTAGAAATATCACAATATAAAATCTACATTCATTACAACTCTAAAGACGATTAATAAATACATGGGGTGTAATTTGAAAACTATACAAGAGTATTTTACATAAAACCCCCTCAAGTTTTATAAATTACAATAAGGACCCTATTAAACATAGGTTTAAGCGGGACCAATCTCTTGAGCCTCAGCGAGCCGGAGAAGTGGGTGCTTGCCTATCTAAGGTAGACAACTTAACAACGGTGTTATCAATACGGTAATCGTCTTTGAAAAAGACACAAATCTTGCCGCCCATGTGCAGCGGTTACCGATAACATCAAAACAATCAGGACTTCAATTTCTTTTCTAATTGTCACTCAGAGCGAGTCTCATTATAATCTTACTTGAATATGATTCAAGTACAATCTACAATCTACAATCTACGATTTACAATCTACAATATTCCGATACAACATGAATCCCTATATTCAATCTATTCAATACATTCAATTTACATTGACTGAACCGAACCATGGATATACATTCCATTTACATGATTCTCCAGATATTCCATTTACATGATTATATAGTTACATCCGTTTACTGATATCATGGTTTTGGTCAAGTCATCCAACTATACAATCTATACAATACAATACAACAATACAATCAAAACACTACGGGGTTTAAGGGGTAGATTGATACGGAAGGTGTTAAAGGTGGCATGAGGTGGTCAGACTTAACACACCTAACATGAATCAAGTTGCTGTTGTACCGTGGCATAAACGGTACCTTGTACTATACGTGCCCTTAGTCTCTGGCATATAGAGACTCCCCTCTCGTATACACTGGCATCCTTCTGTACCAAGCTACAAACAACAGCGTTAATATAACATTACTACAATATAACACAACTTTAAAAGATACCTTCTTATTCTGTCTATTCTATTTCTTCCTTATCTTGGAGACTTACCGAGCGACCTGTTCGCTGACGACATTCTCTTTCTTTCTTCTTTGAATGTCGTCAGGTGATCTGGACACTTCGGAGATCGAGCCCACTGCTGAAGACTTGGACCGGTTCAGTGAAAACCCCGAGCTCTAGTCATTGTACACTTTCCATTCAGTACTTTTCATTTTGTTATGCCATTGTTTAGGCATCACTTTATACCATGTATTTACTTTTCCATGTACTGTAAAAGAATGTTAATGAATAAAGTTGCTGATATATTTTGTCTCTTGTGCATTTTATTTATATTGCTTAGACACGCTTAGCGTATTTACTTCAGAGTAAATACGTAGCGGGCCTCGCCGCATCCCCTTCCCCGTACACCGGGAAGCGGGGCGTGACAGGTTTTGTTGGTGGCCCATGCAGGTCAGAGTTGTATAGAACCCTACTATGCAGTTCTGTTCTGCGTGAACAACCTAAGCAATATAACACAAGAACCAGCAACTAAAAACATTCTTTACAATTCATGTTCCTTAAATCTTATCATTTCATGTACTTGAATCTATCCTAACCTAAACTTTTCTTCAAGGTTATGGATTCACCAAACAACACCAGCACCAACGTCAACAACGCTCCACCTCCACTAACCACTTTGCCTACTATTCCTGCTCCACCCACCGAGCAAACAATGCTATTTGAGGCGATTCGCGGCCTTCTTGAGGGAAAGCAACAACTCCTGAACAGTCCCGAGACTGACGCTCCTGGGGTAAAGCAATTCAGGGCTTTACATCCGAAGCAGTTCTCAGGAAAGGGGAGCCCACTGGAAGCTGAGGAATGGGCTCAAAGCATCGAAGATGATCTGGCAGCAGCTCAAGTGCCAGACGCCGCTTGGGTCCGTGTGGCGAAACTACAGCTCACGGACAATGCTCACAACTGGTGGAAAGCGGAAGAAAGCCGTCTTGCACAACCTATTGAATGGAAGACATTTCACGAGAAGTTTGACGCGAAATATTTCCCTGTGACTGCCAGGTTCGCTATGGAGCAGCAGTTTATTCATCTACAGCAAGGATCAATATGGGAGAAATCGGTAGATGAATACGATGCTGAGTTCACTATGTTGAGCCGATTCGTGGCACACCTGATACCGACGGACGAGATCAGAGCCCGTCTTTTTCAGCAAGATTTGGATACAGAGATCAAGGCTGCTCTAGCCACAGGAAAGTTCTTGACTCATGAGGATGCACTAGAAGCTGCCCGCAGTTACGAGGCGGTGATAAAAGAGAGGGGCAGACCTCGGTCTGCAGGAGTCAAACACCCTGCCAACCATATGGCAGGTGGAGCCACGTCCAGACCACCTTTTGTGCCAAGATGTCCTAGAGCACCAATCAGCAGGCCCGGCCCAGCCTTTTGTAACTACTGCAAGAGAAATGGGCATCTGGCAAGAGATTGCCGTCGTGCGAACAACCTTTGCTTAGTATGCGGCTCAGCTACGCACGATATTGGGTCTTGTCCTCATTAACAAAACCCAGTTGCTGCACCGAGGCCAGCAAACAATTATCCACAGCGTCCAGCCATCCAAGCCCCAGCTCCAAGACTTGCACTACCTGCACCACCCAGAGGACCACAAGCTGCACCACCTCCTCGTCAGTTCCATCAAGCTCAAAGGAACGTTCCGAGGAATGCTCCTCAGGCCAGGAGGAATATACCCAAGCGCCAGGCTTTCACGATGTCCGTGGAAGAAGCTGAGGCCACTGGCCAAGTCATCACTGGTAAACTTTTCTTTTCAAATTTTGCTTTTCTATCCTACTACTTAGTTACATATTTTCTATACCTAAAACATATCCCACATACCTTAGGTACAATCTTAGTATCCTCAATACCTGCACTAGCACTGTTTGATACTGGAGCATCTCATTGCTTTATGTCGCAACGGTTCGTCCGAACACATGCGATTCCAGTTAAACCCCTCGTATCCAGCTGGAATGTCAGTTCAGGGAACGACGTTCTAAAGGCAACAACGGGATACGACCTGTGTCCAGTAGTCGTCTGCAGTAGAGAATTCTATGCTGACTTCAAGGTGCTGGACATACCGAACTTCGACGTGGTTCTGGGTATGGATTGGCTAGGAACATTTTACGCTACCATCGACTGTCGTCAAAGTAGGGTAGTGTTCGAGATTCCAGACCATCCAGTCTTTTATTTCAAAAGTGAAGATCGTACCCTGGAGCCAAGTACATACAAGGCGAGGCCGAAGGAAACCGTGATTGCAGCGATTCAAGCGGATGAAGGATCAAAGCCAGAAGTAGTTCGAGAGTTCGACGACGTATTTCCTGAAGACATATCAGGTTTGCCTCCCGATCGAGCTCTTGAATTCAGCATTGATTTAGTACCAGGAGCACAACCAGTGATCAAAGCACCTTATCGGTTAAGTCCGGAAGGTTTGAAGGAGGTCCGAACTCAGTTGGACGAATTATTGGCGAAATGATGGATTCGTCCCAGCACGTCAAGTTGGGGATCACCAGTACTGCTTATGAAGAAGAAGGAAGGTTCATACAGAATGTGCATCGATTATAGAGCCTTGAACGAAGTAACCATAAAGAACAAGTATCCCTTTCCGCGCATCGATGATTTATTCGATCAGCTAAGTGGATCTTGTGTATTCTCTAAGTTAGATCTTCGTTCAGGTTATCATCAGGTGAAGGTCAAGGAGTCTGATATCCACAAAACGGCTTTCAGAACTCGTTATGGACATTACGAATTTCTTGTGATGCCATTTGGAGTGACCAACGCACCGGCAATATTCATGAACCTAATGAACCAAGTTTTCCGGGAGTATTTAGACAGGTTTGTTGTCATCTTCATCGACGACATCCTGGTGTATTCTAAGAACCGGAAAGAACATGCGGAGCACTTACAAATTGTCCGGGAAACTCTTCGGCAACATAAGCTTTATGCCAAATACAGCAAATGCGAGTTTTGGCTAAAACAAGTTGGTTTTCTTGGACACATCGTATCAGGAGAAGGAATTTCTGTGGATCCAGCGAAAGTTTCAGCAGTCAGCGAATGGCCTACACCAAAATCAGTGAAGGATATACGGAGTTTCTTGGGCTTAGCTGGATATTACAGAAGATTCATTGAAGGCTTTTCGAAGATAGCAACACCCCTGACCAAGCTCACAAGAAAAGATGAAGAATTTGTGTGGTCAGAAGCATGCGAGCAAGCTTTCGTAAAACTCAAGTCAAGATTGACATCTGCACCTATTCTCGTCATACCGGATCAATCCGGAGGATTCGAAGTGCATTGTGATGCATCCGGTAAGGGATTAGGATGTGTTCTACATCAGCACGGTAAAGTTGTGGCTTATGCTTCAAGACAGCTGAAGATTCATGAGCGCAATTATCCGACGCATGATCTGGAGTTGGCAGCCGTCATCTTTGCTCTCAAGATTTAGCGCCATTATCTACTTGGTGAACGAGTGAACATCTACACAGATCATAAGAGCCTGAAGTATGTGTTTACTCAGAAGGAGTTGAATATGCGGCAGAGAAGATGGTTAGAACTCATGGCAGACTTTGATATCGACTTGCAATATCACCCAGGGAAGGTGAACGTAGTTCCTGATCCTCTTAGTCGCCAACCATTATCGATGAATCTCACCGCTCAGTGGAAGCTTTAGCAAGACTTGCATCAGATGGAGATTGAAGTAGTCATGCCAGGTAATGCTTCAAGTTTGATGAATCTACAAATTCAATCAAACATTGTCAATCAGATCAAAGCAGCTCAAGCAAGCGATGCTAAGTTGCAAAGAATCAGAGAACAAGTGGAGAATGGACTCAGAACAGATTTCATCATCCATGAAGACGGATCTTTGAGATACGGCAGCAGATTGTGTATACCAAAAGGTCCTGTACGGGAAGAGTTAATGAAAGAAGCTTATATCTCTCCCTACTCAGTACACCCTGGAGGTACCAAGATGTACAAAGATCTACGTCAGAATTATTGGTGGCATGGAATGAAGCGTGAAGTAGCCAGAAACGTCGAAAAATGCTTGGTGTGTCAGCAAGTAAAGGCTGAACATCACAGGACTGCTGGATTACTTCAACCGTTACCAATCCCAGAATGGAAGTGGCAACACATCACGATGGATTTTGTGACTGCTCTTCCTCGCAGCACAAAGGGTAACGATGCAGTATGGGTCATTGTGGATCGACTCACAAAGTCGGCCCACTTCATCCCATTTCGAGTTGGCCAATCAACTGAGACACTAGCAAAGAAGTACATGGAGGAAATTGTGAGACTTCATGGAGTACCGGTCTGCATTGTCTCCGATCGTGACACTAGGTTCCGATCGCAATTTTGGCAGAGTCTGCAAGCAAGCTTGGGAACAAGTCTGAACTTCAGCACGGCTTATCATCCACAAACAGATGGTCAGTCTGAGCGAACTATTCAGATCTTGGAGGATATGCTTAGAGCATGTATGTTAGACTTCAAAGGATCGTGGGAAGATCACCTACATCTCGTGGAGTTTTCGTACAACAACAGCTACCAAGCAAGCATACGAATGGCACCTTTTGCAGCATTGTATGGAAGGAAGTGTCGATCACCATTAAGTTGGGATGACATCGGAGATAGAGAACTTCTTAGACCAGAGATGATAGTAGCGACTGTTGATGTAGTTCGTACTATCAGGGAAAGGATGCGCATAGCCCAAGATCGACAGAAGCACTGGGCTGATGCAAAGAGACGACACTTGGAGTTCCAGCCAGGAGATCACGTATTCTTGAAGATATCTCCGAACCGCGGAGTAATCCGATTTGGAAGACGGGATAAATTAAGTCCGAGATATATTGGACCGTTCGACATACTCGAACGAGTCGGTGAAGTGGCATACCGCTTAGCGCTTCCACCCTTATTGGAAGGAGTGCATAATGTGTTCCACATATCCCAACTCAGAAGGTATGTGAGTGATCCCAGCCATGTTCTTGATCATTCCGAGCTCACTATACAGCCCGACTTGTCTTGTGAGCAACAACCTGTGGAGATCCTGGACAAAAAAGTGAAGACACTTCGGAACAAAGAAGTTAACTTGGTCCGAGTGATGTGGAGGAAAGACACTCCGGGAGAGTCCACTTGGGAAAGAGAAGCTGACATGCGTGCAAGATACCCTTTCTTATTTATAAATTAGTCCTTATATAATTGTAAATTTCGAGGACGAAATTTTTCTAAGGAGGGTAGATTGTAACGACTGTGTACCTTAGATACGTAATAAAAAACATTTTATAATTTTTCTTGATGTCAAAATAATTATTTTACTGCTTATATTGTTAGAAAACACTTTAAAAATATTTTTCCATGTTTAAATAAATTAATATGATTTTTAGGAATTTTTAAGAATTTAAATGTTTTTTTTATCGAAGGGAAAATTTTTATAACCAATGATAAGATCTACTTCAGACAAAATTTGGTTGAAAAATATATAAAATATCAAAATACATTTTATATAATTTTTTTCATATTTTTAAAATATTTTTACTATTTTTAAATAATTTCTAGAAGCCAACAAAATAATTTAAAAAATATTTCTAAATAATAAAAAATAATTATATTGGTTGAAAAAGATTTAAAATATCAAAATACATTTTCTATAATTTTTTCAGATTTTTAAAATATTTTTTACTATTTTTAAATAGTTTTTAGAAGCCAAAAACAATTTTAAAACATTTTTGAATATTAAAAAATAATTTTTATTTTATTTTTCATGCGGGCCCCACACAAGTGAGAGAACATGGATCGTTAGATCTGGTCGGCCGATGGTCGGATCTGGTCGGTACTGTAGCAATAATTAAATAAATAAATAAATAGTTTTTTAATCCTAGAAATCCCTATAAATAGCCCCGAACTTCTAAAATTCACCACAAAATTATCTGTTCGACACAAAATTCTCAAAAAATTTCCAGAGCTTCCACTTTGCATCCTCTATCCTCTGGGAAAAGTCTCAAAGGTAGAAAAATTCTCGTCTTCAAGATATATATTTTCTCGTACAACCCGACGTTCACCGAAGTTCATTTTTCTAGATCATTTCAGGAAAGATCTCTTAACACGTGACCTCTTGTTATCTTTATCATAACAATATCTATCTATGAAAAATATTTTAGGACCTAATTCTAAATATTTAACTGTATTATCTATTTTACGAGTTTTGACGATTAAAATCGATGTTAAACCATGTTAATATAATGAACTTTTATCATTTATCCTTCACGATAAAATCACGGGGTAACGGACAACCCCGGATTCATGTTTGGACATATGGAACTAAGTCTTAAAACACCTATCATGACCTGGACAACTTTTGCAGGAATAAATGTAATTATTCTACAGTGATAAATAAAGATTATCGATAATTAGTTTCTTAATATTAAAACATGGAAAAATTATAGTAAATTTTTATATATTGCTAAAATTAATGATAAACCTGTAAAATCAAATTTTTTGCTAATTTAGGTATTTCACAACAAATTATGTAACTTTTATTGCACTTTTACGTTTAAATACCATTTATTTAACAAAACTGTTTTCTAAAGGATTTAGCATTTATACAAATCTTTGCAAAGCGCCGCTACAACCCATTTTGGGGAACCCGTTCGGGATGGTGCGGATTATCGCACATCCTCGGGCTTAGTAGTGCGAGATTCAGACCTCCGCAAGGAGCATTCGGTCTCGAAAGAATTAAAATACGACATCTTAAGAAAATGAGATTTTTAGAATATAAAATATATATTAAGATTATTTTTGTATAAATATATGTATATTTATTATTAAAATAACTATTTTTTTATGATATAAAAATTCCACATTTTTCTAAAAATCGCAAGAATCAATTTACCTTAAAATACCATGATTTTCATGCAAAACCAATATTGCAAATAAATACCAATTATTATGAAAATAGGATATTTTCACTAGAAATATCACAATATAAAATCTACATTCATTACAACTCTAAAGACGATTAATAAATACTTGGGGTGTATTTTGAAAACTATACAAGAGTATTTTACATAAAACCCCCTCAAGTTTTATAAATTACAATAAGGACCCTAGTAAACATAGGTTTAAGCGGGACCAATCTCTTGAGCCTCAGGGAGCCGGAGAAGTGGGTGCTTGCCTATCTAAGGTAGACAACTTAACAACGGTGTTATCAATACGGTAATCGTCTTTGAAAAAGACACAAATCATGCCGCCTATGTGCAGCGGTTACCGATAACATCAAAACAATCAGGACTTCGATTTCTTTTCTAATTGTCACTCAGAGCGAGTCTCATTATAATCTTACTTGAATATGATTCAAGTACAATCTACAATCTACAATCTACGATTTACAATCTACAATATTCTGATACAACATGAATCCCTATATTCAATCTATTCAATACATTCAATTTGCATTGACTGAACCGAACCATGGATATACATTCCATTTACATGATTCTCCAGATATTCCATTTACATGATTATACAGTTACTTCCGTTTACTGATATCATGGTTTTGGTCAAGTCATCCAACTATACAATCTATACAATACAATACAACAATACAATCAAAACACTACGGGGTTTAAGGGGTAGATTGATACGGAAGGTGTTAAAGGTGGCATGAGGTGGTCAGACTTAACACACCTAACATGAATCCAGTTGCTGTTGTACCGTGGCATAAACGGTACCTTGTACTATACGTGCCCTTAGTCTCTGGCATATAGAGACTCCCCTCTCGTATACACTGGCATCCTTCTGTACCAAGCTACAAACAACAGCGTTAATATAACATTACTACAATATAACACAACTTTAAAAGATACCTTCTTATTCTGTCTATTCTATTTCTTCCTTATCTTGGAGACTTACCGAGCGACCTGTTCGCTGACGACATTCTCTTTCTTTCTTCTTTGAATGTCGTCAGGTGATCTGGACACTTCGGAGATCGAGCCCACTGCTGAAGACTTGGACCGGTTCAGTGAAAATCCCGAGCTCTAGTCATTGTACACTTTCCATTCAGTACTTTTCTTTTTGTTATGCCATTGTTTAGGCATCACTTTATCCCATGTATTTACTTTTCCATGTACTGTAAAAAAATGTTAATGAATAAAGTTGCTGATATATTTTGTCTCTTGTGCATTTTATTTATATTGCTTAGACACGCTTAGCGTATTTACTTCAGAGTAAATACGTAGCGGGCCTCGCCGCGTCCCCTTCCCCGTACACCGGGAAGCGGGGCGTGACAGGTTTTGTTGGTAGCCCATGCAGGTCAGAGTTGTATAGAACCCTACTATGCAGTTCTGTTCTGCGTGAACAACCTAAGCAATATAACACAAGAACCAGCAACTAAAAACATTCTTTACAATTCATGTTCCTTGAATCTTATCATTTCATGTACTTGAATCTATCCTAACCTAAATTTTTCTTCAAGGTTATAGATTCACCAAACAACACCAGCACCAACGTCAACAACACTCCACCTCCACTAACCACCCCGCTTCCCGGTGTACGGGGAAGGGGACGCGGCGAGGCCCGCTACGTATTTACTCTGAAGTAAATACGCTAAGCGTGTCTAAGCAATATAAATAAAATGCACAAGAGACAAAATATATCAGCAACTTTATTCATTAACATTCTTTTACAGTACATGGAAAAGTAAATACATGGGATAAAGTGATGCCTAAACAATGGCACAACAAAATGAAAAGTACTGAATGGAAAGTGTACAATGACTAGAGCTCGGGGTTTTCACTGAACCGGTCCAAGTCTTCACCAGTGGGCTCGATCTCCGATGTGTCCAGATCACCTGACGACATTCAAAGAAGAAAGAAAGAGAATGTCGTCAGCGAACAGGTCGCTCGGTAAGTCTCCATGATAAGGAAGAAATAGAATAGACAGAATAAGAAGGTATCTTTTAAAGTTGTGTTATATTGTAGTAATGTTATATTAACGCTGTTGTTTGTAGCTTGGTACAGAAGGATGCCAGTGTATACGAGAGGGGAGTCTCTATATGCCAGAGACTAAGGGCACGTATAATACAAGGTACCGTTTATGCCACGGTACAACAGCAACTGGATTCATGTTAGGTGTGTTAAGTCTGACCACCTCATGCCACCTTTAACACCTTCCGTATCAATCTACCCCTTAAACCCCGTAGTGTTTTGATTGTATTGTTGTATTGTATTGTATAGATTGTATAGTTGGATGACTGACCAAAACCATGATATTAGTGAACGGATGTAACTGTATAATCATGTAAATGGAATATCTGGAGAATCATGTAAATGGATGTATATCCATGGTTCGGTTCAGTCAATGTAGATTGAATGTATTGAATAGATTGAATATAGGGATTCATGTTGTATCAGAATATTGTAGATTGTAAATCGTAGATTGTAGATTGTACTTGAATCATATTCAAGTAAGATTATAATGAGACTCGCTCTGAGTGATAATTAGAAAAGAAATTGAAGTCCTGATTGTTTTGATGTTATCGGTAACCGCTGCACATGGGCGGCAGGATTTGTGTCTTTTTCAAAGACGATTACCGTATTGATAACACCGTTGTTAAGTTGTCTACCTTAGATAGGCAAGAACCCACTTCTCCGGCTCCCTGAGGCTCAAGAGATTGGTCCCGCTTAAACCTATGTTTACTAGGGTCCTTATTGTAATTTATAAAACTTGAGGGGGTTTTATGTAAAATACTCTTGTATAGTTTTCAAAATACACCCCAAGTATTTATTAATCGTCTTTAGAGTTGTAATGAATGTAGATTTTATATTGTGATATTTCTAGTGAACATATCCTATTTTCATAATAATTGGTATTTATTTGCAATATTGGTTTTGCATAAAAATCATGGTATTTTAAGGTAAATCGATTCTTACGATTTTTAGAAAAATGTGGAATTTTTATATCATAACAAAATAGTTATTTTAATGATAAATATACATATATTTATACAAAAATAATCTTAATATATATTTTATATTCTAAAAATCTCATTTTTTTAAGATGTCGTATTTTAATTCTTTCGAGACCGAATGCTCCTTGCGGAGGTCTGAATCTCGCACTACTAAGCCCGAGGATGTGCGATAATCCGCACCATCCCGAACGGGTTCCCCAAAATGGGTTGTAGCAGCGCTTTGCAAAGATTTGTATAAATACTAAATTCTTTAGAAAACAGTTTTGTTAAATAAATGGTATTTAAACGTAAAAGTGCAATAAAAGTTACATAATTTGTTGTGAAATACCTAAATTAGCAAAAAATATGATTTTACAGGTTTATCATTAATTTTAGCAATATATAAAAATTTACTATAATTTTTCCATGTTTTAATATTACAAAACTAATTATTGATAATCTTTATTTATCACTGTAGAATAATTACATTTATTCCTGCAAAAGTTGTCCAGGTCATGATAGGTGTTTTAAGACTTAGTTCCATATGTCCAAACATGAATTCGGGGTTGTCCGTTACCCCGTGATTTTATCGTGAAGGATAAATGATAAAAGTTCATTATATTAACATGGTTTAACATCGATTTTAATCGTCAAAACTCGTAAAATAGATAATACAGTTAAATATTCAGAATTAGGTCCTAAAATATTTTTCACAGATAGATATTGTTATGGTAAAGATAACAAGATGTAAAGTGTTGGGAGATCTTATCTGAAATGATCTAGAAAAATGAACTTCGGTGAACGTCGGGTTGTACGAGAAAATATATATCATGAAGATGAGAATTTTTCTACCTTTGAGACATTTCCCATAGGATAGAGGACCCAAAGAGAAAGCTCTGGAAATTTATTTGAGAATTTTTTGTCAAACAGATAATTTGTGGTGAATTTTAGAAGTTCGTGGCTATTTATAGGGATTTCTAGGATTAAAAAACTATTTATTTATTTATTTAATTATTGCTACAGTACAGACCAGATCCGACCATCGGCCGACCAGATCTAACGATCCATGTTCTCTCACGTGTGTGGGGCCCGCATGAAAAATAAAATAAATTTTTTTTTAATATTCAAAAATGTTTTAAAAATGTTTTTGGCTTCTAGAAACTATTTAAAAATAGTAAAAGATATTTTAAAAATATGGAAAAATTATAGAAAATGTATTTTGATATTTTACATCTTTTGCAACCAATATAATTATTTTTTATCATTTAAAAATATTTTTAAAATTATTTTGTTGGCTTCTAGAAATTATTTAAAAATAGTAAAAATATTTTAAAAATATGAAAAAATTATATAAAATGTATTTTGATATTTTATATGTTTTGCAACCAAATTTTGTCTGAAGTAGATCTTCTCATCGGTTATAAAAATTTTCCCTTCGATAAAAAAAACATTCAAATTCTTAAAAATTCCTAAAAATCATATTAATTTATTTTAAACATGGAAAAATATTTTTAAAGTGTTTTATAACAATAGAAGCAGTAAAATAATTGTTTTGACATCGAGAAAAATTATAAAATATTTTTTTATTACGTATCTAAGGTACACAGTCGTTACAATCTACCCTCCTTAGAAAAATTTCGTTCTCGAAATTTACAATTATATAAGGACTGATTTATAAATAAGAAAGGGTATCTTGCACGCATGTCGGCTTCCCTTTCCCAAGTAGACTCTCCCGGAGTGTCTTTTCTCCACATCACTCGGACCAAGTTAACTTCTTTGTTCCGAAGTGTCTTCACATTTTTGTCCAGGATCTCCACAGGCTGTTGCTCACAAGACAAGTCGGGTTGTATAGTGAGCTCAGAATGATCAAGAACATGGCTGGGATCACTTACATACCTTCTGAGTTGGGATATGTGGAACACATTATGCACTCCTTCCAATGATGGTGGAAGCGCTAAGCGGTATGCCACTTCACCGACTCGTTCGAGTATGTCGAACGGTCCAATGTATCTCGGACTTAATTTACCCCGTCTTCCAAATCGGATCACTCCGCGGTTCGGAGATATCTTCAAGAATACGTGATCTCCTGGCTGGAACTCCAAGTGTCGTCTCTTTGCATCAGCCCAGTGCTTCTGTCGATCTTGGGCTATGCGCATCCTTTCCCTGATAGTACGAACTACATCAACAGTCGCTACTATCATCTCTGGTCCAAAAAGTTCCCTATCTCCGATGTCGTCCCAACTTAATGGTGATCGACACTTCCTTCCATACAATGCTGCAAAAGGGGCCATTCCTATGCTTGCTTGGTAGCTGTTGTTGTACGAAAACTCCACGAGATGTAGGTGATCTTCCCACGATCCTTTGAAATCTAACATACATGCTCTAAGCATATCCTCCAAGATCTGAATAGTTCGCTCAGACTGACCATCTGTTTGTGGATGATAAGCCGTGCTGAAGTTCAGACTTGTTCCCAAGCTTACTTGCAGACTCAGCCAAAATTGTGATCGGAACCTGGTGTCACGATCGGAGACAATGCAGACCGGTACTCCATGAAGTCTCACAATTTCCTCCATGTACTTCTTTGCTAGTGTCTCAGTTGATTGGCCAACTCGAAATGGGATGAAGTGGGTCGACTTTGTGAGTCGATCCACAATGACCCATACTGCATCGTTACCCTTTATGCTGCGAAGAAGAGCAGTCACAAAATCCATCGTGATGTGTTGCCACTTCCATTCTGGGATTGGTAACGGTTGAAGTAATCCAGCAGTCCTGTGATGTTCAGCCTTTACATGCTGACACACCAAGCATTTTGCGACGTTTCTGGCTACTTCACGCTTCATTCCATGCCACCAATAATTCTGACGTAGATCTTTGTACATCTTGGTATCTCCAGGGTGTACTGAGTAGGGAGAGCTATGAGCTTCTTTCATTAACTCTTCCCGTACAGGACCTTTTGGTACACACAATCTGCTGCCGTATCTCAAAGATCCGTCTTCATGGATGATGAAATCTGTTCTGAGTCCATTCTCCACTTGTTCTCTGATCCTTTGCAACTTAGCATCACTTGCTTGAGCTGCTTTGATCTGAATGACAATGTTTGATTGAATTTGTAGATTCATCAAACTTGAAGCATTACCTGGCATGACTATTTCAATCTCCATCTGATGCAAGTCTTGCTGAAGCTTCCACTGAGCGGTGAGATTCATCGATAATGGTTGGCGACTAAGAGCATCAGGAACTACGTTCACCTTCCCTGGGTGATATTGCAAGTCGATATCAAAGTCTGCCATGAGTTCTAACCATCTTCTCTGCTGCATATTCAACTCCTTCTGAGTAAACACATACTTCAGGCTCTTATGATCTGTGTAGATGTTCACTCGTTCACCAAGTAGATAATGGCGCCAAATCTTGAGAGCAAAGATGACGGCTGCCAACTCCAGATCATGCGTCGGATAATTGCGCTCATGAATCTTCAGCTGTCTTGAAGCATAAGCCACAACTTTACCGTGCTGATGTAGAACACATCCTAATCCCTTACCGGATGCATCACAATGTACTTCGAATCCTTCGGATTGATCCGGTATGACGAGAATAGGTGCAGATGTCAATCTTGACTTGAGTTCTACGAAAGCTTGCTCGCATGCTTCTGACCACACAAATTCTTCATCTTTTCTTGTGAGCTTGGTCAGGGGTGTTGCTATCTTCGAAAAGCCTTCAATGAATCTTCTGTAATATCCAGCTAAGCCCAAGAAACTCCGTATATCCTTCACTGATTTTGGTGTAGGCCATTCGCTGACTGCTGAAACTTTCGCTGGATCCACAGAAATTCCTTCTCCTGATACGATGTGTCCAAGAAAACCAACTTGTTTTAGCCAAAACTCGCACTTGCTGTATTTGGCATAAAGCTTATGTTGCCGAAGAGTTTCCAGGACAATTTGTAAGTGCTCCGCATGTTCTTTCCGGTTCTTAGAATACACCAGGATGTCGTCGATGAAGATGACAACAAACATGTCTAAATACTCCCGGAAAACTTGGTTCATTAGGTTCATGAATATTGCCGGTGCGTTGGTCACTCCAAATGGCATCACAAGAAATTCGTAATGTCCATAACGAGTTCTGAAAGCCGTTTTGTGGATATCAGACTCCTTGACCTTCACCTGATGATAACCTGAACGAAGATCTAACTTAGAGAATACACAAGATCCACTTAGCTGATCGAATAAATCATCGATGCGCGGAAGGGGATACTTGTTCTTTATGGTTACTTCGTTCAAGGCTCTATAATCGATGCACATTCTGTATGAACCTTCCTTCTTCTTCACAAGCAGTACTGGTGATCCCCAACTTGACGTGCTCGGACGAATCCATCATTTCGCCAATAATTCGTCCAACTGAGTTCGGACCTCCTTCAAACCTTCCGGACTTAACCGATAAGGTGCTTTGATCACTGGTTGTGCTCCTGGTACTAAATCAATGCTGAATTCAAGAGCTCGATAGGGAGGCAAACCTGATATGTCTTCAGGAAACATGTCGTCAAACTCTCGAACCACTTCTGGCTTTGATCCTTCATCCGCTTGAATCGCTGCAATCACAGTTTCCTTCGACCTCGCCTTGTATGTACTTGGCTCCAGGGTATGATCTCCACTTTTGAAATAAAAGACTGGATGGTCTGGAATCTCGAACACTACCTTCCTTTGACGACAGTCGATGGTAGCATAAAATGTTCCTATCCAATCCATACCCAGAACCACGTCGAAGTTCGGTATGTCCAGCACCTTGAAGTCAGCATAGAATTCTCTACTGCAGACGACTACTGGACACAGGTCGTATCCCGTTGTTGCCTTTAGAACGCCGTTCCCTGAACTGACATTCCAGCTGGATACGAGGGGTTTAACTGGAATCGCATGTGTTCGGACGAACCGTTGCGACATAAAGCAATGAGATGCTCTAGTATCAAACAGTGCTAGTGCAGGTATTGAGGATACTAAAATTGTACCTAAGGTATGTGGGATATGTTTTAGGTATAGAAAATATGTAACTAAGTAGTAGGATAGAAAAGCAAAATTTGAAAAGAAAAGTTTACCGGTGATGACTTGGCCAGTGGCCTCAGCTTCTTCCACTGTCATCGTGAAAGCCTGGCGCCTTGGTACATTCCTCCTGGCCGGAGGAGCATTCCTCGGAACGTTCCTTTGAGCTTGATGGAACTGACGAGGAGGTGGTGCAGCTTGTGGTCCTCTGGGTGGTGCAGGTAGTGCAAGTCTTGGAGCTGGGGCTTGGATGGCTGGACGCTGTGGATAATTGTTTGCTGGCCTGGGTGCAGCAACTGGGTTTTGTTTATGAGGACAAGACCCAATATCGTGCGTAGCTGAGCCGCATACTAAGCAAAGGTTGTTCGCACGACGGCAATCTCTCGCCAGATGCTCATTTCTCTTGCAGTAGTTACAAAAGGCTGGGCCAGGCCTGCTGATTGGTGCTCCAGGACGTCTTGGCACAAAAGGTGGTCTGGACGTGGCTCCACCTGCCATCTGGTTGGCAGGGCGTTTGACTCCTGCAGACTGAGGTCTGCCCCTCTCTTTTATCACTGCCTCGTAACTGCGGGCAGCTTCTAGTGCATCCTCATGAGTCAAGAACTTTCCTGTGGCTAGTGCAGCCTTGATCTCTGTGTCCAAACCTTGCTGAAAACGACGGGCTCTGATCTCGTCCGTCGGTATCAGGTGTGCCGTGATTCGGCTCAACATAGTGAACTCAGTATCGTATTCATCTACCGATTTCTCCCACATTGATCCTTGCTGTAGATGAATAAACTGCTGCTCCATAGCGAACCTGGCAGTCACAGGGAAATATTTCGCGTCAAACTTCTCGCGAAATGTCTTCCATTCAATAGGTTGTGCAAGACGGCTTTCTTCCGCCTTCCACCAGTTGCGAGCATTGTCCGTGAGCTGTAGTTTCGCCACACGGACCCAAGCGGCGTCTGGCACTTGAGCTGCTGCCAGATCATCTTCGATGCTTTGAGCCCATTCCTCAGCTTCCGGTGGGCTTCCTTTACCAGAAAACTGCTTCGGATGTAAAGCCCTGAATTGCTTTACTCCAGGAGCGTCAGTCTCGGGACGGTTCAGGAGTTCTTGTTGTCCCTCAAGAAGGCCGCGAATCGCCTCAAATAGCATTGTTTGCTCGGTGGGTGGTGCAGGAATAGTAGGCAAGGTGGTTGGTGGAGGTGGAGTGTTGTTGACGTTGGTGCTAGTGTTGTTTGGTGAATCCATAACCTTGAAGAAAAATTTAGGTTATGATAGATTCAAGTACATGAAATGATAAGATTCAAAGAACATGAATTGTAAAGAATGTTTTTAGTTGCTGGTTCTTGTGTTATATTGCTTAGGTTGTTCACGCAGAACAGAACTGCATAGTAGGGTTCTATACAGCTCTGACCTGCATGGGCCACCAACAAAACCTGTCACGCCCCGCTTCCCGGTGTACGGGGAAGGGGACGCGGCGAGGCCCGCTACGTATTTACTCTGAAGTAAATACGCTAAGCGTGTCTAAGAATTATAAATAAAATGCACAAGAGACAAAATATATCAGCAACTTTATTCATTAACATTCTTTTACAGTACATGGAAAAGTAAATACATGGGATAAAGTGATGCCTAAACAATGGCATAACAAAATGAAAAGTACTGAATGGAAAGTGTACAATGACTAGAGCTCGGGGTTTTCACTGAACCGGTCCAAGTCTTCAGCAGTGGGCTCGATCAGAAATAGGAATGTCGTCAGGAGGGCCCGACCCTAAGGAGCACGAGACCAGCCAGGAACATTTGGAGCAGACCACTGAGCAGCACGATCACTAGGCTTCACTTTTCCATTCAGTACATTTTATTTCAATTATGCCATTGTTTAGGCATCGCTTTCCATTCTATGTATTTACTTTTCCATGTACTGTAAAAGAATGTTAATGAATAAAGTTGCTGATATATTTTGTCTCTTGTGCATTTTATTTATATTGCTTAGACACGCTTAGCGTATTTACTTCGGAATAAATACGTCGCGGGCCTCGCCGCGTCCCCTTCGCCGTACACCGGGAAGCGGGGCGTGACATCCTAGCTTGCTAGGGTTTGTAGGACAGGGTAGAATCATGGAAGGAAAAATCTTTTAACTATTTTTTATACATTTTAAAGTATATAAACTTTAGCAAAATAAATGATAACCTCCTTATTGGGCGTGCTACCAATTTATTGATAGTCACGACCACAATTTGAGATTGGTTTAACACTTGTTTTGTTAAGAGCTAGACATGAATAGAGATCGATGCAAGGACAAGGGTTAGTAGTGGGGAAATCCCAGTTTCTTTCAAGAACCCTAATCTACATTCATCACCATCGATCTAGTTTTAAACTATTAAAAAATAAAGCAGTCATTTTTAATTATTCATCCAATATTACTAAGTCCTATGAACCCTACAAGCCTTTTCTTTATAAATTCTATATCTATAACGACAAATAATAATCACCCTTCTTTTATCAACTCGTCTAAAACAAGAAAAGAGTTCACGTTTTCCTGCGGACGACCCATACTCATCGTAGCTAGTTACTATTGACACCGTCTTGATTACGGTTACTTTATAAACACACTTTTTTAGCAGACCAATCAAGGACCGGACTCTCAGGAGATCGAGCCTAGCCAGGATGACTTGGACCAGCTCACTGCCCAGCCGGACTTCTAGCTCTCCTTATATTTACTTTCAGTTTGTATACCACTGTTTAGGCACTGTTTATATCATTGTATCTTTTCATTTTCAAACAGTTATATGTAAAGTGAATGTAAATAAAAGTTGCTGTTTATATTTTTATATCACTTGTCATTCTTGTGCATTTTATATATATTGCTTAATTACGCTTAACGTATTTATTTCTTAGTAAATACGTTGCGGCCCGTCACGTCATCGGTTCCGTACACTAGGAAGCGGGGCGTGACAGGTTTTGTTGGTGGCCCGTGTAGGTCAGTTCTGCATGAAATCTTAAGCAATATATCATAAGAATAATAAGAATCAACAACTATACATTCCTTACATTTTTGATTTATTGAATCTATCGTAACCATTCCTTTTCTATCAAGGTCATGGATTCACCGAACAACACCAGTACCAACGTCAATAGCAACACCCCACCGCCTACTCTACCACCACCACTACTGTTGCAGCTCCCATCAACGAGCAAACGGTACCGCTTGAGGCGATCAAGAGTCTCCTGGAGGGTCAGCAGCAGCAGACTGCTATCTTTATGCACCGCCCAGAAGCTGAGACACCCGTAGTCATGCAATTCCGGGCACTACACCCAAAACACTTTTCAGGAAAAGAGAGCCCATTGGAGGCGGAAGAATGGGCTCAGTCGATAGAAGATGACCTGGCAGCAGCACAAGTGCCAGAGATTGCTTGGGTGAGGGTTGCGAAGCTGTAACTAACAGACAACGCCAGACTCTGGTAGAAGGCTGAAGAAAACTGTCTCACCCAGCCTATCGAATGGAAGAAGTTTCGCGATATGTTCGATGCGAAATACTTCCCTGAGACTGCACATTTCGACATGGAACAGCAGTTCATCCATCTACAACAAGGCTCGATGTGGAGCAAGTCCATGGAAGAATACGATGTTGAGTTTACCATGCTTAGTAGGTAAGATATTGTCTTAAATTCAAATTCCTATATCACTTATTACACTGCTAACACAAGGTCGTAATATATTCGCGACACACCTGATTCCTACTGCTGAGATCCGGTCACGACGATTTCAGCAAGGATTGGACCCGAAAATCCAAGCTGCGCTCGCTATAGGGGATATCCCAACCCATGATCTCGCGTTGAAGGCTGCCCGATGCTATGAGGCAGTTGTGAAGAAGAAGAGCAGACCGCAGACTACCGGTGTGAAACGCCCTGCCACACAAATGACAGAAGGAGCCTCTTCTAGGCCGACATTTTCACCCAGGAGACTGGGAGGATCATTTAACCGGTCCAGTCCAGACTTTTGTTTCTACTGCAAGAGGAATGGACATTTGGCGAAATACTGCAGGCGTGCAAATGGCCTGTGTTTGGTTTGTGGAGCATCCACGCATGCCATAGGAGTATGTCCATATCGACTCAACCCATCTCCAGCACCAAGACCTCCAATCACAGTTTCGCAGCGGCCAGCTATCCAAGCTCCTGCACCTCGTCTAGCTCTCCCTGCACCACCTCCACGTGGACCTCCTGCACAGCCTCCTCATCAATTCCATTAGGCACAAAGGAACATGCCGCAAGGGCAAAGAAACATGCCTCTAGGATAGAGGAATGTGCCTCCACCAAGAAGGAATGTACCACGACCTCAGGCTTTCACCATAACGGTCGAGGAGGCCGAAGCCACAGGCCAAGTAATCACTGGTAATTCTCAATCTTTTCACATCTTTTCAATCCTTGTATATCACTATATTTTTCCTGTATCTAAAACCCAACCTCATATAACTTAGGTACTATACTAGTAGCCACCCTTCCTACACTCACACTGTTCAAAACTGGAGCGTCCATGTTGCAACGATTTGTGAGAACACATGCGATTCCCGTGAAGCCACTCATTTCAAGCTGGAATGTCAGTTCCAGGAATGGAGTCTTGAAAGCAACAATGGGATTTGATCAGTGTCCAGTTGTAGTTTGAGAACGAGAATTCTAGGCGAATTTGAAAGTACTGGACATCCCAAACTTCGATGTTGTGTTGGGAATGGACTGGCTGGGAGTTTTCTATGCTACGATTGACTGCC
The DNA here is from genome assembly GCA_030015575.1 of Agapanthus africanus. Classification (NCBI taxonomy): domain Eukaryota; kingdom Viridiplantae; phylum Streptophyta; class Magnoliopsida; order Asparagales; family Amaryllidaceae; genus Agapanthus; species Agapanthus africanus. The sequence continues at coordinate 308,145 of JASDDO010000253.1, read as the reverse complement.
GTCAAAGGAGGATAGTATTTGAGATATCAGATCACTCAGTCTTCTACTTCAAGAGTGGAGATAGAAATTTAGAGCCAGTAATCTTCTGTGCTAAACCAAAGAATGTAGAAGTGTTTACTCTACTGGCGGAAGAAGAAAAGCCAGAAATAGTTCGAGGGTTCGAGGATGTGTTCCCTGAAGATATATCAGGTTTGCCTCCCGATCGAGCTCTTGAGTTTAGCATTGACTTAATACCTGGTGCGCAACTTATAATCAAAGTTCCATATTGGTTAAGTCCAGAAGGATTGTAGGAGATCCGCATTCAGTTGAACGAACTCCTGAAGAAAGGTTGGATTCGTCCCAGTACTTCAAGTTGGGAATCTCCAGTTTTACTCGTGAAGAAGAAAGAAAGTTCATACAGAATGTGTGTGGATTATCGAGCTTTGAACGAAGTGACGATTAAGAACAAGTATCCACTACCTCGCATCAATGATCTTTTCGATCAGTTAAGTGGGTCTTGTGTATTTTCGAAGCTAGATCTTCGTTCGGGTTATCATCAGGTGGAGGTCAAAAAGTCCGACATTCCGAAGACGGCCTTTAGGACTCGATATGGTCATTATGAATATCTCGTAATGCCATTTGGAGTGACCAATGCACCTGCTATATTCATGAATCTGATGAACCAAGTTTTCCGAGAGTACTTAGACAGGTTCGTTGTCATCTTCATCGACGACATCCTGGTGTATTCAAAGAATCGGAAAGAACATGCCGAGCATTTACTGATTGTCCTGGAGACGTTGCGACAACATCAGCTCTATGCCAAATACAGCAAGTGTGAATTTTGGCTAGATCAAGTCGGATTTCTCGGACATATTGTTTCAGGCGAAGGAATCTCAGTAGATCCAGCTAAGGTGTCAGCTGTCGACACCAAAGACAGTGAAGGATATACAAAGTTTCTTGGGATTAGCAGGATACTATCGACGATTCATCGAAGGATTTTCAAAGATTGCAGCACCCTTGACCAAGCTCACACGTAAAGATAAAGCATTCGTGTGGTCAGAAACATGTGAAAACACTTTTGTAGAACTCAAGTCAAGATTAACTTCGGCTCCTATTCTCGTAATTCCGGATCAATCTGGAAGATTCATTGTGCATTGCGATGCGTCCAGTAAGGGATTATGATGTGTTCTACACCAGCATGGAAAAGTTGTAGCTTTTGCATCAAGACAGCTGAAAGTTCATGAGCGCAACTATCCAACACATGATCTGGAGTTGGCAGCCGTTATCTTTGCACTTAAGATTTGGCGCCACTATCTTTTGGATGAACGGGTGGATATATACATGGAGCACAAGAGTCTGAAATATGTATTTACTCAGAAGGAATTAAACATGCAGCAGAGAAGATGGTTAGAACTCATAGCAGATTTCGACATCAACCTACAGTATAATCCCGGGAAGGTGAACGTAGTTCCTAATACACTTAGCAGCCAGCCATTAGCAATGAATCTCACCGCTCAGTGGAAGCTACAGCAGGAATTGCACGGATTGGTGATCGAAGTATTTATGCCAGGTAACGCTTTGTATTTAATGAACTTACAAGTCCAGTCTACCCTTGTAAATCAGATCAAAGCAGCTCAAGCAAATGATACCAAGCTACAAAAGATCCGAAAACAAGTAGAAAGTGGATTTCGAGCTGACTTCATCATCCATGAAGATGGATCTTTGCGATATGGAAGTCGATTATATGTACTACACGGTCCTGTTCGAGAAGAGTTGATGAAAGAAGCTCACAGCTCTCCGTACTCAGTACACCCCGGTGGTACAAAAATGTACAAGGATCTACGGCAACACTACTGGTGGCATGGAATGAAGCGCGAAGTACCCAGAAGCGTAGCCAAGTGTTTGGTGTGTCAGCAAGTGAAGGCTGAATATCACAGAACTGCTGGTCTACTTCAGCCGTTACCAATCCCAGAATGGAAATGGCAGCATATTACCATGGACTTCGTGACTGCCCTTCCTCGCAGCACGAAGGGTAACGACGCAGTATGGGTTATTGTGGATCGAATCACCAAGTCGGCTCACTTCATTCCATTTCGAGTTGGCCAAAGTGTACTATATTTGATACCCATGAACTCATGTAGGAGATTGTGAGATTACATGGAGTACCAATTTGCATCGTCTCCGATCATGATACAAGATTCCGATTATAGTTTTGGCAGAGTCTGCAAGCTAGACTGGGAATGAGTCTGAACTTCAGCATGGCTTACCATCCACAAACGGACAGACAGTCCGAGCGAACAATTCAGATTCTGGAGGACATGCTAAGATCTTGTATGCTAGACTTCGGGGGTTCATGGTAAGATCACCTACATCTTGTGGAGTTTTCATACAATAATAGCTACCAGGCAAGCATTGGAATGACGCCATTCGCAGCACTCTATGGACGGAAGTGTCGTTCACCACTAAGTTGGGACGACATCGGAGATCGTGAAATCCTTGGACCAGAGATGATCGTGGCAACTGTGGACGTAGTTCGCATGATCAGGGAAAGAATGCGCATAGCCTAAGACCGACAGAAACATTGAGCAGATACAAACCGCCGACATCTGGAGTTCCAATCTGGAGACCATGTTTTCCTAAAGATCTCTCCAAACCGAGGAGTGATCCGCTTTGGCAAGAGGGGTAAGCTAAGTCCGAGATATATATGACCATTCGACATTCTCGAACGAATTGGAGATGTAGTATACCGTTTGGCACTACCACCCTCATTGGAAGGAGTGCACAACGTGTTCCACATATCACATCTACGAAGATATGTGAGAGACCCCAGCCACATCCTTGATCACTTAGAGCTCACAGTCCAGACTGACCTGACTTACGAGCTACAACCCGTTGAGATCCTGAATCGAAAGGTGAAGACACCGCGGAACAAGGAAGTGAACTTGGTCCGAATGATGTGGAGAAAAGATTCGCTAGGAGAATCAACATGGGAACAAGAAGAAGACATACGTGCAAGATACCCTCACTTATTTATAAATTAGTCCCTATGTAAATGTAAATTTCTAGAACAAAATTTTTATAAGAGGGTAGAATGTAACGACTCTGAATTTACTGTACGGAATTTTCCAGTTTAATGTACAGAAATGAGTTATACAGCCGGAGTCTGAGTTATAAGTAAATTTTGTTAAATAACAGCAAGAAACAACTTGTAGTTCACTGGTAAAGCCCTTGCACTGCTGTGACGTAGATCCTGTGTTCGATCCCCATCAAACACATTAGCTTTTTCGAAGCCCAAAAGTTTACACGTGGAATACACATAAAAATGAAAAGTTGGAAAAATCAAACATGTGGAAAATAGAGTAAACACTGAGTTGTACACGTGGCACAAATCCAGAGCCCCTATGCCCTAGATTGACCTGCGAAAATGCCATCATGGCCAGCACCGATGACTGAGTTGAGCCCAAATTGGCCCAGGCTTTGCACACTAACCCTTTCACCTATCCCTAATACCCCTGCACTGTTTGATTTCCCTACAATCAAACAGAGACCCTTCATTTCACCATTAAACCAAATTATAATACTTTTTAATTCACATTTTTAATTCTAAAACCCTAATTGTACACTATAAATACCACCCCACACTTTTGCTCAGCATCATTCTGAAATCTCTAGCCAAAACAGCCAAAAATTTTCTAAGTACAAGTGGAGTAAACAGGAGTTAGCAAGCGGTCAACTTCCGGCGAAAAATCGAAGCTATTCTGGAGCTCCCGCAATGCTACGAAGATTAACTCTCCTTCTTCAACCTTTCTTTAAGCCTCCTAACTTGTAAGCCCCTTCTAATTTTCATTTCTCTTCTTTAAAAAATCATTTTAAAACGTATATCGGTAAGTGGAGTTAATACCGATATCACTTTTTCCAAATCCTATAACTCCAATTCCTTTTATCTTTGGTTAAACAAAATTTTACACAATACTTATAATCTTAATTATAAATATTTAGAATAAATTTTAACCTAAAATTCCATGCAAAATAACTTTAATTTAAGTTTTTCATTTAAATACCATGAACTTTAAATATCATCTTTTTTTAGTTTTGCTTAAACATACCTTTAGGAAAATTTCACGGGGTAACGACCTACCCCTCACATACACTCTTATTCTATAGTACGATGCCTTTTGTGTGAATTTTGGTTACGAGGAAAATATTACATTAAAATACCACTCACTTTAAAAACGGTTTTCTTTTAAAATAGTATTCTTATTTCCTTTGCGAATATGCCTCTACAACCCTCTTTAGGGGACCTGCTATTGGAAGGTGCGAATTATCGCACATAATTAGACTAGTAAAGAAACATACAGACATCCTCACGGAGCATTCGATCTCGAAAGGTTTTAAATACGGTTTTTAAGAAAAATGGATTTTTCTAATTAAATAAAATTAATTTTTAATGATTATATAAAATTACAAAATCCATATATTTCAAAATATAATAAACTTACATTTTTTAAAATGAAAGAATTACAAGTTTCACTAAAATACTATCAAGATACCAACAAAAGACAAGTTTTATAATAAAATACCATGAATTTTCCAAGCTAAGCAATTATCACTAAAATACCTCAAATCCTTAAAATTCATATCCATGAAAACCCTAAATAATATAAATAAATTCTCGAGGTTTATTTTGAAATTTTATTAAAAATATCTTTCATAAAAACCCCTCGAGATATTTAAAACAATATTTAAGGACTTTAGTACATATAGGTTTAAGAGAGATCAATTCTCTTGAGCCCTAGGTAGCCGGAGAAAGTGAGTGCTTACCTATTTAAGGTAGATAATATAACGGAGTTATCAATGGTAATTGTCTTGGAAAAAACCACAAATCCTGTCGTCCATGTGCAGCGGTTACCGATTACTCCCGAACCTAATTCAAGATCTAAATCAGTTTATAAGTGTCTGACTCAAGTCTGAGTCTATCTCAAACCTGAATTCAAACTCAAGTTTGAGTCTATCTAAACCTGAATCTAAAATCAAACCTGAATACTTGAACATGAACATGAATACTTGAATTCAAACATCAATACCAAACATGAATATTTGACTTGACTTCACCAAACCATGGTTATAACTTGACTTGACTACTTAATTACATCCTGAACCTGATTACTTGAACAATTTGTATCCATGGTCTCGACAAGACTTGTAAAAATAACCTATACAATAAATTATGTGGGGATAACGGGGTAGATTGGTACGAAACGTATTAACGTGGCACGAGATGGTCACTTAAAAGACACCTACATGAACTCTCATGCCGTTGTCCCATGGGTTTTGACGAGGCCTTGTACTACATGTTACCATAGTCCATGGGGAAAGATGGACCCCTCTCGTATACACAAATACCTTCTATACCAAGCTACAAATAACTACGTTAGAATAACAATCATATACTTGTACAACATACCAGTTCAATTCTCATTACTTGTTATATTCCATTCCGTTTTTCGGGACTTACCGAGCGCTAGTTCGCTGGTGACATTCCTGTCTTTTCTTTTTTTGGAATGTTCGTCAGGAGGACCGGACTCTCAGGAGATCGAGCCTAACCAGGAGGACTTGGACCAGCTCACTGCCCAGCCAGACTTCTAGCTCTTCTTATATTTACTTTCAATTTGTATGCCACTGTTTAGGCACTGTTTATATCATTGTATCTTTTCATTTTCAAACAGTTGTATGTAAAGTGAATGTAAATAAAAGTTACTGTTTATATTTTTATATCACTTGTCATTCTTATGCATTTTATATATATTGCTTAATTACGTTTACTGTATTTATTTCTTAGTAAATACGTTGCGGCCTGCCACGTCACCGTATCCGTCTACTGGGAAGCGGGATGTGACAATAGGGGTAGGCAGCAGGTCCTATGGCGCTGCGGCTGCTGGGGGTCCTGTGGCATTAGTCGGGCTTGATACAATTGTTGGGGCTACTGGAGCGCTAGTACTGGGGGCGGGTAGGGATAGGCGCTGCTGCTGCTACTGAGCTTCCTCCAATCTGGTCTAGATAACTCCCTAAAGGCTGTTCATAAGCAATGTCTAGGAAATGTGTAAAAGTCGGGTAGGATTGATAGGAATTGAATGGTTGGACAGGATGACGATCAACGCCATGATAAGAAGGTGAATGGAATTGTTGATCAAAAGAAGTTGCAGTGGTGAAAGGATTGAAAGATCGGCTACGAGATTGTTCAATACGTTCAGCAATAGACATGGGTTTCGGAGTTACAAAAGGACTCTCAAAAGGGGTATCAACGTAAGAGGGTAGGGTAGGTTGAAACGGTTGATACAAAATGGATTTCGGAGTCCAATTGTTTGTCTTAGACGCGTCTATCCGATCTTTCAAAGAAAGTTTGGGTATGGATGGATCGTTCGAAATTCAACCAAAGCAAGAACCGTAAGAAGTAATGTCTCGTTGTGGGTACAAAAGTTCGGCAAGAGTTTTTCTAGGTGGGGTACCCATGATATGAAGAGAAGGAGAGGAAGAAGAATGTGAATTTTTTTTTTAGTTAGTTATCAACAAAAGAATGAAATATAAACACACAAAAAAATAATCACGACACAAAAATACCACACACCTAATCGGTCTAGGGATCACCTAGGTCAACTAGACCTGCTCAAGAACTTAATTGTCGAAATAAAACTGTGTCGAGAAACGGGCTCAAGATATACTGATCACGAGGCCAGGTAAGTGCAGAGATAAGGGGAGGTTTTCCAACGCTTTCGTGAAGGTCCTTAATTAGATAACCCTTTCTCTTTTGGCGGTTTCGCCATGAACACTTTTCTAGACACCCCGTGAACGATATACCGTTAAGCGGTGTTCTAAACATAGTTAACTTCTCCTAATGAGCGCGAAGTCCTTAAAGGCTAGTCTAGTTTCTTTTAAAATTTGTGCGGGTAAACGTTATACTCAATTTTGTGATTTGTGGGCCACGGAAAAGGTGATGAAATCCTTTACCGTATGTTGTGGGGTTCGCTTGCCCTTAAGTCCGTATTAATGGATGCAATGTGCAAATTAATGAAAAAATTTGTTCAAAATATCAAACAATATTTTTTTATGTTAAGCATGGCACTGCAACAAATACGGGTTAGTCAATTTTAGCGTTTGCTAGCGAACTTACAAAGAATCCTGCAAAGATAGTATAGTGGATGCGTCGAATTGGAGAAGAAGGTGTTAAGAAATACATACCGATAAGTTTTCGGGTTAAGAAACCCCCGTTGAAGTGAATCCAAGTAGCTTGAAAAGTTCGCTTGCGCGGGTCAATCTACCCGGATTTTTGACACTGTACTTCGCAATCACCTTAACTTTCAATGTACACTTTGCTCCATACGATCGTAGTTCGTAAATCAGTAAAAATCTGAAAATGTCGGAAAAACGGATTATTAGTGAGAAAAAGCGATATGAATGCCCAAACACCTGCACACCTAAAATTATTTAAAAAAACAATAAAAATGGGACAATAATAGAACACTAGAGCAGAGAGAAAAATTTTGGAGCCAAAGGGGGCGCTTGGGCCGGCGGCGCCGGAATTATGGGGCAAGTCGTCGGTTTTCTTATGGAGTTGGGGCTCCAAATTTCTTCTGGTGTCTAAGTGTTCTACTAGTGTCTCAATATTATTGTTTATCTTTTCAGTTTAGTTCCAGAGTGCTTGCAGGTCAATTAAATCCAGAAAACAAAATGTTAGCAATGTTAATTTTTGTCGGTTTTTGAATTTTTTTATTTTTATTTTGTTTTTAAGAATGGTGTTAGATGATATAAACAAGATTAACCCGAAATGAAAAGAATAAAAACGTTACTGTCTCTCCGGCAACGGTGCCATTTGATTGGTCGGGCGGAAGTATGTGTTCCGCCTTGTCCTATTTGTTCTACTTACCGCAATCAAGACAGTGTCGCTTTGCAGCTAGTTGATTGAGCACGGGTCATCCGCAGGGAGATGGTAGTATTTTCGTTCTTGTCTTAGACGAGTCAATAAAGAATGTGTATGTGTTTGTTCAAAACTATCCTAAGTTCTTGTATTTATGTTCAAGTAAGTTTGTTAGGGTTAAGGTTGGTTAGTAGAGTTAAGATTAGTCTTGTGCTTTTCTTTTGCCAATCTTAAAATGAAGTTGGGATAACAGAAAGTAGCGGGGATTAGGAGAACATATGAATGGGATTTGCGAGTTTAAGCAAGCTTTCCAATGCTAAATCCATTCTAGTGCCCCTTGTCCGTCCGCTAAATGCGCTTATTTCCAACCCTAGGCCAAACACCCGCAACCATGTATCCAATTAAATCACAACTACATGTCACGTTGTAGTGCGCTTAAAGGACTTCTCGACTTAGGTCGCGGCTATATGTCACGTATAGCGCGCTAAAGTGAGGGGGTTGTATTTGTTTGGTCTAAGTTCGTTTTAGGATGTTTGGCGAAGAGAAGCACAAGGGATTTTTCCGTCCACCATACTAACCTTCCTTAGCCCCTAACAAGTATGGAAATTATTCACACATGAAAATGAAAAGAAAACAAAGCAAGAAAGAAGCAAAGAAAGAAATGGAAAAAAATACGGTTTTACAAGCTAACTACTTGGGTCCTCACCTAAGAAAGGATCTCCGTCGAGTATCATGGCTTGAAAATAATACGGAAAAGAAGGGAAGGAAAATAAAACAAGCAAAGAAATATCAACTACTTAACAACAAGAAAAAAAATTACACTTAGGAATTAAAATTACAATACAAGAATTAAAAGATACAAGTTAAATAAAAACCCTCATCTTCATTGATTTTCCACTCAAGAGCTCTCACTACACTTTAATGGAGAATATATGAAGAGGAAGAAGAAGATACAAACTAACCTACGCTAAAATCTAACTAAAAAGAAGCCTCCTTACTTGGGCAAAAAACTGGGCTATTTATAGGCAGAGAGCTGAAACCTTAGGGCCAAATTCTGAGCCCATATGAAGTTACAAAACTACCCCCAAAATATATTCAGACGCCGAGTCAACTCAGCCGTGGAACCGCCGCATAATGGCCATATAGGCCGCGGTTCCGCGGCGCTTTAGGGGATTCATGAGGTGATTTTTTTAGAGCTTCTCCACGTTGCTTTCTTCTGTTGTTCTGCATGTCCCAAATTGCAAAATACTTCCAAAGTTTCTTCAGATTTGCAACAGTCCAAAATGACTTCACTTTTAATTCATTTGACCTTTATCTCCTTCGAGCTCCGCGCACCCATTGAATCTTGTGCTGCCCCTCTCGTGCTCTGTGCTTGTCCGAGACACGAATAACCACTATTATTTGTCTTGTCTCTTGAACTGGTAAGCGGCACTGGACGGAAACGGATGACCAGAACCCGGCTTTTATCTGTCGGCAACAGATGTTCTGGATTTTGGCGTAACTGTGGAGATTTTGTATGATTTGCGTTATTTTGGACTAGGAACCTATAACCTGTAAATATATAGCAAACATGGATCAAAAGCATCTGCTTATAAACAAACGAGCAGAAGAATGGGCGGTATTAAATGCAATATTCTGGTGTGAACACTATACCAAGCCCAAATATCACGGGCCTATGACAAGATGACCCGTCTCCGTGCTTTCAAGAAAGGTGAATTGGTGTTCGTCCTCAAAAGGCTGATCATCCCTAATCGACATGCCAAAGGAAAATTCGAGCCAAACTGGGAAGGACCATACGTCATTGAGAAAGTGTTCGATGGAGGATCCTACCAACTAATAAGTGCCGATGGAGAAAGGCCCATGCCATCCATCAATGGCCGATATCTCAAGAAATACTATACGTGAATACTCCAAGTCGCAGACGAATTGAGCACACCGGCCCTACGGTTTGGACCATACATCCTGTAAAACCGTATACAATCCACGGGCGCAAACGGCCCCTATCTCTCCTAAAGTCCTACCGGCGAGACGACATCTAAAGTCCCACCGGCGATTAAAAAAACAGTATATCCACAAGCAAAACGGGCATGGATGAAAACCCGAAAGGGCTCCGTGAGTAAAAACAGCAGGACTGCCGGCGAGTTTATGAAAACCCGAAAGGGCGCAAACTCGTGAAAAAGAGATGAAATACACTCGCAAAGTCCTCTCGACTTTGTGAGGAGAAAATCCCTGCGTGAGATCCTTACGACTCACAAAGGAACAACACACTTAGGAATCCCTACGATTCCTAGGGAGAAAATACACCTGTGAGATCCTCTCGACTCATAAGGAGAAAGTGCTTTTATGAGACCCTTACGGCTCATAAAATTGAAAAGACTTAGGTGATAGGGATCTAAACCTGTCTCCTGAGCCATTGCTCCCCAACGGGCAACGGCAAATGATGAGTCGCTCCTGGCATTGCTTCAGTGTTAGCAGTGCTGATACCAACCAAAAACCCAAATCCCAAGTCTTCCCAGGGCAAATGATGAGTCGCTCCTAGCATTGCTTCAGTGTTAGCGGTGCTGATGCCGACCCAAAAACCAAATCCCAAGTCCTCCCAGGGCATATGATGAGTTGCTCCTGGCATTATTCCAGTGCAGCAATGCTGATACCGACCCAAAAACCAAATCCCAAGTCCTCCCGGGGCAAATGATGAGTTGCTCCTGGCATTATTCCAGTGTGGCAATGTTGATGCCAAACAAAATCCAAATTCCAAGTTCTTCTCAAATTCAAAAATCCCGCCAAATAAGGCAGAAATCAAACATATCAAATTAATGTCCCACCCAGTAGCGCTTCCAAACGTCCCGCTGGACGGGTAGGGAACTCCTAAAATAAATCAAATCAAACAAATCAACCCTGACACCGCATAAAGCGGAGCAAGTCAACATCAACCCCGACACCGTAAGAAGCAGAGAATGCCACCGACCGTCCACGTCACTAAAATGGCAGCACCGACTGTCCACGTTTCTAAAATGGCAGCACCGACCGTCCAAGTCGCAAAAACGGCAGTACCGACCGTCCAGGTCATAAAAAGGCCGACCATCCATGTCGCAAAAATGGCAGCACCGACCATCCAAGTCGCAAAAATGGCAGAACCGACCGTCCATTTCTCTAAAATGGCAGCACCAACCGTCCATGTCGCAAAAAGGGCAGCACCGACCGTCCAAGTCGCAAAAAGGGCGGAACATACCGTCCAAGTCGCAAAAAGGGCAAAACCGACCGTCCAAGTCGCAAAAAAGGTAGAGCTGACCGTCCAAGTCGCAAAAAGGGAAGAATCGACCGTCCACATCGCTAAAATGGCAGCACCGATCGTCCAAGTCGTAAAAATGGCAGCACCGACCGTTCAAGTCGCAAAAAGGGCAGAACATACCGTCCATGTCGCAAAAATGGCAGCACCGACCGTCCAAGTTGCAAAAAGGGCAGAACCGACCATCCACGTCTCTAAAATGGCAGAACCGACCGTCCACGTCGCAAAAATGGCAGCACCGACCGTCCATGTCGCAAAAAGGACATCACCGACCGTCCACGTCGCAGAAAGGGCAGCATCGACCTCCACATCGTCAAAACGGGAACCAAATCAAGTCAACCTCCACGCGAAAGAAGATCCATCAATTTCATGCACACAACCCATATATGTGGTGTGCATTTATTGACGAGGGGAAATTTGTTGGGGTCAAAAATTACACCCCAGTTGACCAAGTCAAAACCAATGTCAACCCCAAGTCAAGTGGACTCGAGCCCGAGCCCAAGTCAAGACCAAGCATGGAAGGGGCTGGCTCCATGCCAAAAAGGAGGTAATAAATTAGTCTAAATGTATTTTTTTAGAAATAAATATATGTAAAGTGGGCAGAAAGCCAAAATTTTGTAAACCCTATGGCTTATGTGCAAAAAAGAAATAAGCACAAAAGGCATGGAGTGGCACAAGTGCCATTTGGCAAAGCCCAAGGGGCTATATGTAAAGTGTGTAGCCTATAAAGGAAACATGATAAAAAATCAAAAATAACTTTTTCTCTCTCAAAAAATTAAGGTTTCTGTGTCTCCTTCTCCTTCCTCAAGGTTCTAAACCTTCTCCTCTTTTCTGAATTAAATCAAGAGTTTAATTCTTCCTTTTTAAAAAAGAAAAAGTTTTTCACCATAAAACCCACAAAGGGGAGCTTAGATCTCCCATCAAATCTCTAAAAAGGGGGATTTTGAATCTCACCCCCTTCCTCCAAGATCCAGCCAACAAAGAGGAGGAAGAAGGAAACACATCTCCGAAAATCCCGTTTTGGAAAAGATCCAAGGCTCAAGAGAAGATCCAAGGCTTAAGAGAGAAGAAATGGGTCCCCTTTGACCCCCTCTGAAGATCTTTGGGGAGTTTAACTCCAAGACCGAAATTCTCAAAGGAGCTTAACTCCTAATCTAAATCTTTTAGGAGTTTAACTCCAAATCTAAATCTTTTAGAGTTTAACTCCATTCAAAATCCTCTTTCGGAATTTAACTCCTATTTCCGGGGCTAAAAGCCCCCTTCTTTCCACCGGTGCCCAAGCGCCTAGCGCCCACGCACCGGGAACGTGACGCGCTAGCGCCCAAATGCCCAGTGCCGATCGTACAGCGCTAGCGCACAAGCTGCCCCGCACCCCGCAAGGGGCTGCTAGCCCCTTTGACCCCCAGCCCACTATCCGGTAGCGGGACCCCCGTAAACTCTGCGAGGCCCCGATATATCCAAAACCCCTTTAAAACACAACACTACATATTGAGTTCGCATGATCTGTTTGACCCGTCAATCGGAGGTTCCCTCGCTCCAAAGGCGAGGGGTAATTAACGGCAGCTTACTTCGCGGCTGCTGGAGATTCGGATCCCCGCAATCAATAAACTCCTGCCTACCCTAGGCAGGGGGAATCTGTAGTACGCCTGACAAGCGCGCGCGTATTCCCATCTCAAAGGGGTGACGAAAAACACCCTACAAGGAGTATTTGAGATACCAGATCACCCAGTTTTCTACTTCAAGAGTGGGGATAGAACATTGGAGCCAGGAATCTTCTATAGTAAACCAAAGACTACAAAAGTGTTTACTCTACCGGCGGAAAAAGAAAAGCCAGAGGTAGTTCAAGAGTTCGAGGATGTGTTCCCTGAAGACTAACAGGTTGGCCTCCCGATCGAGCTCTTGAATTCAGCATTGATTTACTACCTGGTGCGCAACCGGCAATCAAAGCTCCGTACCGGTTAAGTCCTAAGGGATTGAAGGAGCTCCACATTCAATTGGACGAACTCCTGAAGAAAGGTTGGATTTGTCCTAGTACTTCAAGCTGGGGATCTCCAGTATTACTGGTGAAGAAGAAAGAAGATTCATACAGGATGTGTGGATTACCGAGGTTTGAACGAAGTGACGATTAAGAAGAAGTATCCACTACCGCGCATCGATGATCTGTTCGATCAGCTAAGTGGGTCTTATGTATTTTCGAAGCTAGATCTTCGTTCGGGTTATCATCAGGTGAAGGTCAAAGAATCTGATATTCTGAAGACAGCGTTCAGGACTCGATATGGTCATTATGAGTATCTGGTAATGCCATTTGGAGTGACCAATGAACCTACTATATTCATGAATCTGATGAACCAAGTTTCCGAGAGTACTTAGACAGATTTATTGTTATCTTCATCGACGACATCCCGGTGTATTCAAAGAATCGGAAAGAACACGCCGAGCATTTACGGATTGTCTTGGAGACATTGCGACAACATCAGCTCTATGCCATGTACAGCAAGTATGAATTTTGGCTAGATCAAGTCGAATTTCTTGGGCATATCGTTTTAGGCGAAGGAATCTCAGTGGATCCAGCTAAGGTGTCAGCTGTCAGTGAGTGGCCGACACCAAAGACAGTGAAAGATATACGAAGTTTCTTGGGATTAGCAGGATACTACCAATGATTCATAGAAGGATTTTCAAAGATTACTGCACCCTTGACCAAGCTCACGCGTAAAGATGAAGCATTCATGTAGTCAGAAGCATATGAAAAAGTTTTTGTAGAACTCAAATCAAGATTAACTTCAACTCCTATCCTTGTAATACCGGATCAATCTGGAGGTTTCGTCGTACATTATGATGCATCCGGTAAGGGATTGGGATGTGTTCTACTTCAGCATGGAAAAGTTGTAGCTTTCGCGTCGAGACAGCTGAAGGTTCATGAGCGTAACTATCCAACACATGATCTGGAGTTAGCGGCCGTTATCTTTGCACTTAAGATTTGGCGCCACTATCTTCTGGGAGAAAGAGTGGATATATACACTGACCACAAAAGTCTGAAGTATGTATTTACTCAGAAGGAATTGAACATATGGTAGAGAAGATGCCTAGAACTCATGGCGGACTTCGATATCAATCTACAATATCATCCCGAAAAGGTGAACGTAGTTCCTGATGCACTTAGCCGCCAGCCATTAGCAATGAATCTCACCGCTCAGTGGAAGCTACAGCAGGAATTGCACAGATTGGCAATCGAAGTAGTTAAGCCAGGTAACATTTCGTATTTGATGAACTTACAAGTCCATTCCACTATTGTCAATCAGATCAAAGCAGCTCAAGCAAATGATGCCAAGCTACAAAAGATCCGAGAATAGGTAGAAAGTGGACTTCGAACTGACTTCATCATCCACGAAGATGGATCTTTGAGATATGGAAGTCGATTGTGTGTGCCACACGGCCTAGTTCGAGAAGAGTTGATGAAAGAAGCTCACAGCTCTCCTTATTCTGCACACCCCGGTGGTATAAAAATATACAAGGATCTACGGCAACACTACTGGTGGCATGGAATGAAGAGCAAGGTAGCAAGGAGCGTAGCCAAGTGTTTGGTGTATCAGCAAGTGAAAGCTGAAAATCGCAGAACTGCTGGTCTACTTCAGCCGTTACCAATCCCAGAATGGAAATGGATGCACATTACCATGGACTTCGTGACCGCCCTCCCTCACAGCACGAAGGGTAACGACGCAGTATGGGTTATTGTGGATCGACTCACTAAATCGGCTCACTTTATCCCCTTTCGAGTTGGCCAATCTACCGAGACATTGGCAAAGAAGTGCGTAGAGGTAAGCATAAATCTAAAGTAAGATTTAAACCTTCAAAGTGTACAATATTTGATACCCATGAACTCATGCAGGAGATCGTGAGATTACATGGAGTACCAGATTGCATCATCTTCGATCGTGATATCAGATTCCGATCCCAGTTCTGGCAGAGTCTGCAAGCTAGCCTGGGAACAAGTCTGAATTTCAGCACGGCTTACTGTAACACTTTGAATCTTAGTTAGAATGTTTTTCGTGTTAAATTAGAATTGTGAGTGTTACAATTTGTGTACATGGGATTTTTAGTTATAATTTAGTCGTGTTTACCCTAATTGGGAATTTTTGTGTTAAGTGCACACATGCACACTTAGCACAATTTTTGTGACCTAGGTAAAAAGTGTTAGCATGATAACCATTTTCTTTCATGCATGGTTGTTATTTTTCCCCACCCTTTTATCCAAAACAAAACCCTTTTTAAAAATTCAAAATGTATTAGAATATAGAAGCATGGTGTTAGGTAGAGGGAATTGACTTTTGACCCATTTCTTTCTCTCTCTTTTCTCTCTCTCTTATTTTTCTGGAACTCTCTGCAGAGAGGCAGCAGCAACACCAGAAGTTCATCACATTTTCCTTCTCTTTTCTTTTCCCTTTGATCTTTACACAAAATCCTATACAAATCAACACTTTTCCTTCACAAAACCTTGGAAAAAGGGGCTTATTTGAGGTGTTTGGTGGTAGATCTGCCCACTTGAGGTTAAAGCTGGAACTTTTGGTTTTTCTAAGGTCATTTGAAGGTATAAATCTCACTCCTAGCACCCTATCTCCATAACTTGCATGTTTAGTTTCAAAATATCACCTTTTTGTGCAATTTTAGTGCTATTGAAGGGATTTAGTGATGATATGTTAAAATTTATGTTGTTGTGGCTTGATTAGCTTGTTAATGAGTTATTAGTATGGGTTTAGACCTGGGTTTGCTTCAGGTTCCACAAAAATACCCTAAAGTTTCATTTTTGTGCAAAAGTGTGGATTTTAACTAGAAATAAGGCTCTGTAGGATCTGCTACTACCCGAGATATTTCAGAGTGAAATTAGAATTACTGTAGCATACACAGGGGGTATAGAGTGCACACCCAAACCTGGTGGCCCAATTCCCCAGATCGGCCGCCGGAAAATGCATTCTGGCCGCAAATTGCGGCCAGATGGGTGAGTTGGGAGTTGGGGTTTGGGTCACTGGAGTCTGCTGCTATTTGTAGTATTTTGGTATATATATTTGTAATATCTGTTCTGTATCAAAATCTGGAGTAGAATACCCTATTTCCCGTATTTTTTAATCTTTCGTGATACGCGTGATACGTGTGTGTGGGTTTGGGGTTTCTGCGTATCGCGACGCGTCGGAGTGGCTTCAGGCGCGTAATCACACGTTTTAGCGTATCGCGCACACACGCGCTTGGTTTGCGACACGGGTTTCTAGTTGACCTTAAATGTCGTGTTTGTATGGTTTGAGCTTATGCGTGATATTCTGTGGAATTCTAGGTTCGCAGGCGAGTGCGACGGACGCCGCGAAGAAGGGGAAACAAGTCATCGGCTATACCTAGCGAGAGACTACGGTGAGTAGATTTAACATCTACGGGAATATCGCCCGCATGGCGTTCTATGTCAGGGCTGATAGGACCTTATAGCTACATTTCCATACATTAACTGTTCATGGCTACTATTTAGTGCATACCGCATTCCCTGCTATATGTATATAAACTAGAATTGATAGAACACCGCACCCTTACTGACAGTTCATGTTGCACGAGCACTACCCTGCATGTTACACACACACCGTTAGAATTGCCATGATATTCATACTTGATGCATATATCACATCGGATCATTATGCTGTAGCTCATCTTTTATGTGACTTGACATGATATTCATACTTGATGCACATATCACATCACATTTACTTGCA
This sequence comes from Agapanthus africanus, assembly GCA_030015575.1. Taxonomy (NCBI): domain Eukaryota; kingdom Viridiplantae; phylum Streptophyta; class Magnoliopsida; order Asparagales; family Amaryllidaceae; genus Agapanthus; species Agapanthus africanus. Next base: position 291,221 of record JASDDO010000253.1, on the reverse strand, counting down.
TATTGGTTGGGATTACATGTGATTTCTGGATTTGGGAACCGTGGCCATTTCAAATATGTAATCATTTAAAAACCCGGTTCTCTTGATATGATATTTCGGTGCGCCCACCATGTGTTTTCTTGGTGCTAGAGCGATATATTGAGAGAGGGGTGACCCGGACTGACGGATGCCCGATATATTGAGAGAGGGCTGACCCGGACTGACGGATGCCGGATATATTGAGAGAGAGCTGACCCGGACTGACGGATGCCCGATATATTGAGAGATGGCTGACCCGGACTGACGGATGCCCGATATAGGAGGATTTGCATGTCGATGCTAGACACGAGTATTTATGATATTTGAGTGCCAATGTTGGGCACTCGTGATTCTCAGGGATGTACAGGATTGAGGGCCGATGGGAGTGCCGGCGTCTGGGTTGTTGGGATTTGCGGTGCATTGATGGATACTGATTATATATATATATTCCACGTTGACATTCCGTGTAGATGTTATATTCCCATGCTCAGCATTCATTATTGCATCTCATCCTATAGTTGTATTACCTGATAGAGCACTTGCATGATTATTGCACATACTGCTTATCACGCATTGATATCATCTGCTGGAATATGTTAGAGTAGCGCAGTACGTGCATGCTCGCGATTACCTTTATATGTTATTTCTATTCACGAGTTGGCAACTCACCCCCGTTGTGCCACAGTATTTGCAGGTTGCCCTTCGGAGTTGTCGCGGCAGGCTGTTTCCTTACATCTTTTGGCTACAAATACCACTACAGTTGGTGCGTGAGTTGTTTTGCTGTTAGGTGGGTTGTGGTATCTGGTTACCTTTATTGTACACACTTTTGCATCTAGTAATCTCCATCTACCATATATGTATTTGACTTAGAGACAGTGTGAGGACGATGATGTATATTATTGGTATTCTGGTGTCGAGCTCGTTGTGAGCCGACTTTACTTATGTAGTTTATTCTATCTGTGATGTTCCCACTTGTTGTTCTTGATCTTCGCTACGGCGTCGTATATTGCTTTCTTGGTGATTGTTTACTTAAAATTTCTTATCACTTTTTAAATGCTTCCATTTAAAACTTAAAACACTCTGTACTCTTACTGGTTTGATTTCTGAGTTTTCGGTTCACTTAGTTGTGTTACGCCTGTAGACGTTACGTGGTTAAGTGCCGGTCACGGGCCAAACTTAGGGTCGTGACAAAGTTGGTATCAGAGCGTGGGTTTTACCTTTTGGAGTGTTCCTAGGATGACCCTGGTATGATGGAGTAGGTGGCTGAAGCAAAGTGGCGTAGCGTGCGTATGTTCCACGGCATACTCACGACACGGTACTCCGCCAAGGCGACCTTAGGACTTGTTGATTTAAATTCTTTCTTGAGTATATACTTTCTTGCGATTCGATTTCCGTATCCTTATCGAATCCTATTGTTCCGTTCAGCTATTATGCCGCCAAAGACTACGAGGGCGCAGAGAGCGGCCGCAAGGGCCGAGATTCGAGTTGACTCGTCCGAGACGAGGACTGATCCGGGTAGTACACCGGTTGTGCCCGAGCAGGCAGTTCCTGCTATGACAGATCAGATTGCCATGTTAGGGGCTGGTGTGCAGGAGATGCGCCAGACGATGGGATCCAGTATGCAGGAGATGCGCCAGATGATGGGATCTCTAGTTGAGACACTTCGAGCGCAGCGACCAAAGGTAGTTCCACCCGTTGCAGAGACCGCGGTGGTACCCACAGTACAGGCAGTTGTCCCTGCAGTTACAGAGGTTATTACAGTATCGCTGTCAGAGTTTATGAGGCTGAAGCCTCCGGTCTTCACAGGTACCGATACAGCCGAGGACCCACATTCTTTCATTGATAGGATGGCTCGGATATGCCGTTCCCTCAGATGCGCAGATGTGAGATGGGTTGAGTTCGCGAGCTTTCGCCTGGAAGGTCTCGCGCAGAAATGGTGCGAATCAGTTGAGAAGGGTAGAGCAGCAGGTCTTCCTCCTATGACTTGGACCGAGTTTGTGGCGCTATTCCTTGCCCGTTTTCTTCCCCAGAGTGTTAGGGATGCCCGAGCACGCAAATTTGAGTCCTTGCGCCAGATGCCAGAGATGTCAGTGGCAGAGTACGATGTGTTGTTTACCGAGCTATCAGTTTATGCTCCGTACCTAGTGGCTACTGAGGAGTTGCGAGTCAAGAGATTTGTCTGAGGCTTGCTTACACCACTGTTTCTGGCGATCAGCGCACAGCATTACGAGACATATGCAGCAGCTGTAGACGCAGCCCTATTAGTCGAGGAGCGCCTTGCTGAGACTTCGGCAGTTCCAGAGCCGAAGAGAGTTCGTGCGGATATATCAGCGCAGAGAAAGCCTTTTCGGTGCCGTGATAGACGTATTGCAGGTAGCAGAGATTCAGGGCGGGGCCGGTTGTTCAGTTCATATCCCCAGGAGGGTCAGCGGCCATCGTCGGGATGTTTTCGCTGCGGGAGTTCTTATCATCGTGTACGAGATTGTCCTGAGATACCCCGGAGGGAGGTAGCAGCACCGCACGTCACATTACCACCTTCACCACCCCAGACGGCGTTGCCTATTGTACTTACTGTTACTCCGCGTCAGACGCATGCACAAGGAGGTCGTGGCCACGGAGGATTTGTTCATAGAGGACGAGGTGACCGAGGCAGAGGACAGCCAGCTGCCGGCAGGGGACAGCCAGTTACAGGTGGAGGGCAGGCACGAGTTTTTGCCTTGACGCATCAGGACGCGCAGGCGTCCAATGCGGTGGTCTCAGGTATCCTTCCAGTATGTTCGGTTGATGCACCCGTATTATTCGATCCCGGATCCACGCACTCGTACATATCCACACACTTTGTGCCGAGTTTGGGTAGAGAGTCCGGTTTGCTTGATCAACCGCTTGTTGTGACTACTCCTGTGGGAGAGTCGTTTGTTGCTAGGCACGTGTTCCGATCCTGTATCGTCCGTATTGGCGAGAGAGAGTTGCCGGTCGATTTGATCCTTCTTGAGATGTTGGATTTCGACGTTCTTTTGGGCATGGATTGGTTAGCCACGTGCTATGCTTCTGTTGACTGCCGCGAGAAGACAGTTAGATTTTGTTTTCCCGGCGAGTCGGTTTTTGTTGTGTTGGGGGACAGTGGTGCCACCCCTCACAGTGTGATTTCTTCTTTTCGCGCGGGACAGCTTTTGCGGAAGGGATGTCAGGGATTTCTCGCCTATGTTTGTGATACTAGAGCTACAGAGGTTCTGTTGGATTAGGTCCGGTTGTTAGCGAGTTCCCTGATGTGTTCCCTGACGAGCTTCCTGGGCTACCGCCCGAGCGTGATATTTCTTTCTGTATTGATTTGGTTCCTGGCGCGGGGCCTATTTCTGTACCGTCTTATCGGATGGCCCCGGTGGAACTTAGAGAATTGAAGGGTCAGTTGCAAGATTTGCTGGATAAAGGACTTATTCGACCCAGTGTTTCTCCTTGGGGTGCTCCGGTCCTGTTTGTCAAGAAGAAGGATGGCAGTATGCGTTTGTGTATCGACTACCGCCAGCTGAACAGGGTGACAGTGCGGAACAGATATCCTTTGCCACTCATCGACGATTTGTTCGACCAGCTTCAGGGGGCAGGATACTTTTCGAGGATCGATTTGCGATCAGGCTACCATCAGCTGCGGGTTCAACAGGAGGACATTCCTAGGACAGCCTTCCGCACGTGTTACGGCCATTATGAGTCTTTGATGATGTCGTTCGGACTCACCAACGCGCCAGCAGCATTCATGGACTTGATGAACCGTATTTTCCGGCCGTATCTTGATCTGTTCATCATAGTGTTCATTGACGATATTCTGGTGTATTCTCAGAGTAGAGAGGAGCACGAGCAGCACCTGCAGATAACAATGCAGACCTTGAGGGAGCATCAGCTTTTCGCCAAATTCTCCAAGTGTGCTTTCTGGCTGGATAGCGTAGATTTCTTGGGGCACGTGATTACACGAGATGGTATATGTGTAGACCCGAGGAAGATTGAGGCCGTTCGGAGTTGGCCTAGACCCACGTCAGTGACGGAGGTTCGCAGCTTTCTAGGGCTGGCAGGCTATTACAGGCGATTCGTGCAGGACTTCTCTCGCATTGCTACACCTTTGACCGGGTTGACCCGGAAGGGAGTTCGCTTCGATTGGACGGAGGAGTGTGAGCACAGTTTCCAGCAGCTACGGGCTCTACTGACTACGCCACCAATGCTATCATTGCCTTCAGGATCAGGCGGATTTGTGGTCTACTGTGACGCTTCACGAGTGGGTCTAGGGTGCGTTTTGATGCAGCATGACAGGGTGATCGCGTATTATTCACGGAAATTAAAGAAACATGAACAGAATTACCCCACTCATGATTTGGAGATGGCTGCAGTGGTCTTTGCACTTAAGATCTGGCGACATTACCTGTATGGAGAGTCGTGCCAGATATTCACTGATCACAAGAGCTTAAAGTATATATTCCAGCAGCGAGACCTGAACCTTAGACAGCGCCGATGGATGGAGTTAGTGAAGGACTACGATTGTGAGATCTTGTATCACCCGAGCAGGGCGAATGTAGTGGCGGATGCTTTGAGCAGGAGGCCCGGTGGTAGTCTATCTTGTTTGAGCGCAGTACAGAGGCAGTCGTCGGCAGATTGGCAGATTTTTTGCGACAGCCGGGTACAGTTCGAGTTTACGCCAATCGGAGGACAGATTGCGCATGTTCGTGCACGCCCACAGTTATTTGACCGTATACATGAGGCACAGCACAGTGATGACCGATGTTCAGAGATCAGGACACAAATGGGACAGGGAAGATTTTCCGAGTTCGTGATCGATGATCAGGGGATACTACGATTTGGGGCTAGACTGTGCGTACCAGATGCTGAGGGATTGCGGCGCAAGATTCTTGAGGAGGCACATTGATCGGTATATAGTGTTCATCCCGGTTCCACCAAGATGTACCATGACATGAGAGGTGTTTACTGGTGGGACGGAATGAAGAGAGACATCGCAGATTTTGTGTCGAGATGCCTGACTTGTCAGCAAATCAAGGCTGAGCACCAGAGGCCTGCGGGAGAGCTACAGCCGTTACCCATTCCGGAGTGGAAATGGGAACAGATATCTATGGACTTCATTGTGGGTCTACCCAGGACTAGTCGAGGGTATGACTCCATCTGGATGATCGTGGATCGTTTGACGAAAGCGGCTCACTTCCTACCGGTGAAGACGACTTTCGGATTTGCTCAGTATGCCCAGATTTACATTGATGAGGTTGTACGACTGCACGGAGTTCCGACATGTATCGTGTCCGACAGAGGCACCCAGTTTACCAGCCGGCTATGGCAGAGGCTTCAGGAGGCTTTGGGTACTCGCTTGAGTTTCAGCACAGCATTCCATCCGCAGACCGACGGACAGTCAGAGCAGACTATTCAGACTCTCGAGGACATGCTCAGAGCATGCGTATTAGACTTCGGAGGTAGCTGGGATCATCATTTTCCCTTAGTAGAGTTCTCCTACAACAACAGCTACCAGGAGACCTTTCAGATGGCACCGTTTGAGGCTCTTTATAGGAGGAGATGCAGATCGCCCGCCTGTTCGACAGAGCTCAGTGAGAGCAGTATCTTAGGGCCACAGATTGTTGAGGAGACGACCGCGAAGATCCAGTTGATTCGCGATAGGATGAGAGCAGCCCAGAGTAGGCAGAGATCTTATACAGACCGTCGTCGGCGCAGACTTGAGTTTTCTGTTGGTGATCATATTTTCTTGAGGGTCTCCCCAATGAAAGGTGTGATGAGATTTGGGAAGAAGGGGAAGCTTAGTCCCAGATTTGTGGGCCCCTTCGAGATCCTCGAACGTGTTGGTGCAGTTGCATATCAGTTAGCCCTTTCGCCCAGTTTTCCAGACGTGCACCCCGTATTTCACGTTTCGATACTCCGCAGATATCTTTACGATCCTTCGCATGCGATTCAGCACACGACGATCCAGCTTGAGCGTGAGCTTTCCTATGCAGAGCAGCCGGTGATGATCTTGGATCGACAAGTAAAGAAATTGAGGTCGAAAGAGATACCGTCCGTCAAGGTACTTTGGCGTGGTCCAAGCAGAGAGGAGGTCACTTGGGAGACCGAGAGCGAGATGAGGAGGAGGTATCCCCACCTTTTTGAAGGTACGTGTAGTTAGATTTTTAAATTCGAGGACCGAATTTCTTTAAGGGGGGTAGATTGTAACACTTTGAATCTTAGTTAGAATATTTTTCGTGTTAAATTAGAATTGTGAGTGTTACTATTTGTGTACATGGGATTTTTAGTTATAATTTAGTCGTGTTTACCCTAATTGGGAATTTTTGTGTTAAATGCACACATGCACACTTAGCACAATTTTTGTGATCTAGGTAAAAAGTGTTAGCATGATAACCATTTTCTTTCATGCATGGTTGTTATTTTTCCCCACCCTTTTATCCAAAACAAAACCCTTTTTAAAAATTCAAAATGTATTAGAATATAGAAGCATGGTGTTAGGTAGAGGGAATTGACTTTTGACCCATTTCTTTCTCTCACTTTTCTCTCTCTCTCATTTTTCTGGAACTCTCTGCAGAGAGGCAGCAGCAACACCAGAAATTCATCACATTTTCCTTCCCTTTTCTTTTCCCTTTGATCTTTACACAAAATCCTACACAAATCAACACTTTTCCTTCACAAAACCTTGGAAAAAGGGGCTTATTTGAGGTGTTTGGTGGTAGATCTACCCACTTGAGGTTAAAGCTGGAACTTTTGGTTTTTCTAAGGTCATTTGAAGGTATAAATCTCACTCGTAGCACCCTATCTCCATAACTTGCATGTTTAGTTTCAAAATATCACCTTTTTGTGCAATTTTAGTGCTATTGAAGGGATTTAGTGATGATATGTTAAAATTTGTGTTGTTGTGGCTTGATTAGCTTGTTAATAAGTTATTAGTGTGGGTTTAGACCTGGGTTTGCTTCAAGTTCCACAAAAATACCCTAAAGTTTCATTTTTGTGCAAAAGTGTGGATTTTAACTAGAAATAAGGCTCTGTAGGATCTGCTACTACCCGAGATATTTCAGAGTGAAATTAGAATTACTGTAGCATACACAGGGGGTATAGAGTGCACACACCAAACCTGGGGGCCCAATTCCCCAGATCGGCCGCTGGAAAATGCATTCTTGCCGCAAATTGCGGCCAGATGGGTGAGTTGGGAGTTGGGGTTTGGGTCACTGGAGTCTGCTGCTATTTGTAGTATTTTGGTATATATATATATATTTGTAATATCTGTTCTGTATCAAAATCTGGAGTAGAATACCATATTTTCCGTATTTTTTAATCTTTCGCGACACGCGTGATACGTGTGTGTGGGTTTGGGGTTTCTGCGTATCGCGACGCGTCGGAGTGGCTTCAGGCGCGTAATCACACGTTTTAGCGTATCACGGACACACGCGCTTGGTTTGCGACACGGGTTTCTAGTTGACCTTAAATGTCGTGTTTGTATGGTTTGAGCTTATGCGTGATATTCTGTGGAATTCTAGGTTCGCAGGCTAGTGCGACGGACGCCGCGAAGAAGGGGAAACAAGTCATCGGCTATACCTAGCGAGAGATTACGGTGAGTAGATTTAACATTTACGGGAATATCGCCCGCATGGCGTTCTACGTCAGGGCTGATAGGACCTTATAGCTACATTTCCATACATTAACTGTTCATGGCTACTATTTAGTGCATACCGCATTCCCTGCTATATGTATATAAACTAGAATTGATAGAACACCGCACCCTTACTGACAGTTCATGTTGCACGAGCACTACCCTGCATGTTACACACACACCGTTAGAATTGCCATGATATTCATACTTGATGCATATATCACATCGGATCATTATGCTGTAGCTCATCTTTTATGTGACTTGACATGATATTCATACTTGATGCACATATCACATCACATTTACTTGCATATTGGTTGGGATTACATGTGATTTCTGGATTTGGGAACCGTGGCCATTTCAAATATGTAATCATTTAAAAACCCGGTTCCTTTGATATGATATTTCGGTGCGCCCACCATGTGTTTTCTCGGTGCTAGAGCGATATATTGAGAGAGGGCTGACCCGGACTGACGGATGCCCGATATATTGAGAGAGGGCTGACCCGGACTGACGGATGCCTGATATATTGAGAGAGGGCTGACCCGGACTGACGGATGCCCGATATATTGAGAGAGGGCTGACCCGGACTGACGGATGCCCGATATATAGAGAGAGGGCTGACCCGGACTGACGGATGCCCGATATATTGAGAGAGGGCTGACCCGGACTGACGGATGCCCGATATAGGAGGATTTGCATGTCGATGCTAGACACGAGTATTTATGATATTTGGGTGCCGATGTAGGGCACTCGTGATTCTCAGGGATGTACAGGATTGAGGGCCGATGGGAGTGCCGGCGTCTGGGTTGTTGGGATTTGCGGTGCATTGATGGATACCGCTTATATATATATATTCCACGTTGACATTCCGTGTAGATGTTATATTCCCATGCTCAGCATTCATTATTGCATCTCATCCTGTAGTTGTATTACCTGATAGAGCACTTGCATGATTATTGCACATACTGCTTATCACGCATTGATATCATATGCTGGCATATGTTAGAGTAGCGCAGTACGTGCATACTCGCGATTACCTTTATATGTTATTTCTATTCACGAGTTGGCAACTCGCCCCCGTTGTGCCACAGTATTTGCATGTTGCCCTTCGGAGTAGTCGCGGCAGGTTGTTTCCTTACATCTTTTGGCTACAGATACCACTACAGTTGGTGCGTGAGCTGTTTTGCTGTTAGGTGGGTTGTGGTATCTGGTTACCTTTATTGTACACACTTTTGTATCTAGTAATCTCCATCTACCATATATGTATTTGACTTAGAGACAGAGTGAGGACGATGATGTATATTATTGGTATTCTGGTGTCGAGCTCGTTGTGAGCCGACTTTACTTATGTAGTTTATTTTATCTGTGATGTTCCCACTTGTTATTCTTGATCTTCGCTACGGCGTCGTATATTGCTTTCTTGGTGATTGTTTACTTAAAATTTCTTATCACTTTTTAAATGCTTCCATTTAAAACTTAAAACACTCTGTACTCTTACTGGTTTGATTTCTGGGTTTTCGGTTCACTTAGTCGCATTACGCCTGTAGACGTTACGTGGTTAAGTGCCGGTCACGGGCCAAACTTAGGGTCGTGACACTTACCATCCACAAACGGACAGACAGTCCGAGCGAACAATTCAGATTCTGAAAGACATGCTAAGAGCTTGTATGTTAGACTTCGGAAGTTCGTGGGAAGATCACTTACACCTTGTGGAGTTTTCATACAACAACAGCTATCAGGTGAGCATTGGAATGGCACCACATGCAGCACTCTACGAATGGAAGTGTCGTTCACCACTAAGTTTGGATGACATCGGAGATCGTGAACTCCTTAGACCAGATATGATCATGGCAACTGTAGACGTAGTACACACGATCAGGGAAAGAATGCATATACCCCAAGACCGATAGAAACATTGGGCAGATGCAAAGCGCCGACATCTGGAGTTCCAACCTAGAGACCATGTTTACCTAAAGATCTCTCCAAACAGAGGAGTGATCCGCTTTGGCAAGAGGGATAAGCTCAGTCCCAGATACATAAGACTGTTCGACATTCTCGAACGAGTCGGAAAAGTGACAAAGTTTGGCACTACCATCCTCATTAGAAGGAGTGCACAACGTGTTCCACATATCCCAACTATGAAGATATGTGAGCGACCCCATCCACATACTTGATCACTCCGAGCTCACAGTACAGACTGACCTGACTTGTGAGCAACAACTAGTTGAGATCCTGGATCGAAAGGTGAAGACATTACGGAACAAGGAAGTAAACTTGGTCCGAGTGATGTGAAGAAAAGATTATCAGGATAATAAACTTGGGAACGAGAAGAAAACATGCATGCAAAATACCCTTACTTATTTTTAAATTAGTCCCTATGTAAATATAAATTTCGAGGATGAAATTTTTATACGGAGGGTTGAATGTAACTACTCTGAATTTACTGTATAGAAATTTTCTGGTTTAATGTATAGAAAATGAGTTATACAGCCTGAGTTTGAGTTATAAGTAAATTTTGTTAAATAACAGCAAGAAGCAACTTGTAGCTCACTGGTAAAGCCTTGCACTGCTGTGACGTAGCCCATGTGTTCGATCCCCATCAGACACATTATTTTTTCTGATTTTTCTTTTTAACTTTTTGGAAGCTTAAAAGTTTACACGTGCAATACACAGAAAAATGAAAAGTCAGAAAAATCAAACAAGTGGAAAATGGAGTAAACACTGAGTTGTACACGTGGCACGAATTCAGAGGCACGAAGCCCTAGATCGGCCGGCGGAAAGCCTATAATGGCCGGTACCGATGGTTCAACCGTGGCCAATGAGGCCCGGGCTTTGTACACTTGACTCTTCCCCTACCCCTAACTCGCCTGCACTGTTTGATTTCCCTGCAATCAAACATAGACCTTTCGTTTCACCATTAAACCAAATTTTAATGCTTTTTAATCCAAATTTTTAATTCCAAAACCCTAATTCTACACTATAAATACCACTCCACACTTTGGCTCAGCATCATTCTAAAATTTCTAGTCAAAACTCTCAAAAATTCTCTAAGTACAAGTGGAGTAAAGAGGAGTTAGCAAGCGGTTAACTTCCAGCGAAGGATCGAAGCTATTCCGGAGCTTCCGCAATACAACGACGACAACCCTCTCTTCTTATACATTTTCTTAACCTAACTAAGTAGTAAGTCCCTTCTAATCATTATTTCTCTTCTTTAAAAATTCATTTTAAAATGTATATCGGTAAGTGAAGTTAATACCGATATCATTTTTTCCAAATTCTATAACTCTAATTCCTTTTATTTTTGGTCAAACAAATTTTTATAAAATACTTGTAATCTTAAACTCTAATATTTAGAATCAAATTTTCATTAAAATTCTCTTGTGAGATAACAATAGTAACACTTTTTTCATTTAGATACCATGAACTTTAAATATCATCTTTTATTGTTTTGTTACAAATATACCTTTAGGAAAACCACGGGGTAAAGACCTACCACACATGCACACATGGTACCATAGCACGATACCTCTTTTACGTGAATTTTTGTTACGATGACATTATTACAAGAAAATACCACTTACTATAAAATCCGGATTTCTTTTAAACGGTGTTTTAAATTCCTTTACGATTATACCCATAACCCTTTTTAGGGGACCCGCTAATAGATGGTACGGATTATCGCATATTCTTGGGCTAGTAGAGCGAGATGCAGACCTCCTCAGAGAGCATTTGGTCTCGAAAAGTTTTAAATACGGTTTTTAAGAAAAACGAATTTTCTAAATAAATAAAATAATAATAATTTTTAATAATTATATAAAAAAAATTACAAATCCATATATTTTCAAAATACAATAAACTTATATTTTTAAAAATGAACGATTTACAAGTTTCACTAAAATACCATCAAGATACCAACAAAAGACAAGATTTACAATAAAATACCATGAACTTTCCATGCTAAGTAATTATCACTAAAATACCTCAAAGCCGTAAAATTCATATCTATGAAAACCCTAAATAATATAAATAAAATCTCGAGGTTTATTTTTAGCTATATTATAATATTTTTATAAAACCTCCTCGAGTTATATAAAACAATATTTAAGGACTTTAGTAAATATAGGTTTAAGCGGGATCAATTCTCTTGAGCCCCAGGGAGCCGAAGAAAATGAGTGCTTGCCTATTTAAGGTAGAAAACATAACGGAGTTATCAATGGTAATTGTCTTGGAAAAAGACACAAATCCTGCCGTCCATGTGCAGCAGTTACCGATTACTCCCGAACCTAATTCAAGATCTTAATCAGTTTATAAGTGTCTGACTTAAGTCTGAGTCTATCTCAAACCTGAATTCAAACTCAAGTTCGAGTCTATCTCAAACCTGTATCCAAACTCAAGTCTGAGTCTATCTAAACCTGAATCTAAAATCAAACCTGAATACTTGAACATGAACATGAATACTTGAATTCAAACATTAATACCAAACATGAATATTTGACTTGACTTCAACAAACCATGGTTATAACTTGACTTGACTACTTAATTACATCCTGAACCTGATTACTTGAACAATTTGTATCCATGGTCTCGGCAAGACTTGTAAACATAACCTATATAATATATTACGCGGGGATAACGGAGTAGATTGGTATGGAACGTATTAACGTGGCACGAGGTGGTCACTTAAAAGACACCTACATGAACTCTCGTGCCGTTGTCCCGTGGGTTTTGACAGGGCCTTATACTACATGTTACCATAGTCCATGGGGTAAGATGGACTCCTCTCATATATACAAATACCTTCTGTACCAACCTACAAACAACTACGTTAGAATAATAAGCATATACCTGTATAACTTACCAGTTTCATTTCACATTACTTGTTATATTCCATTCCTTCTTGTGGGACTTACCGAGCGCTAGTTCACTGGCAACATTCCTATCTTTTCTTTCTTTGGAATGTTCGTCAGGAGGACCGGACTCTCAGGAGATCGATCCTAACCAGGAGGATTTGGGCCAGCTCACTGCCCAGCCGGATTTCTAGCTCTCCTTGTATTTACTTTCAGTTTGTATGCCACTATTTAGGTACTGCTTATATCATTGTATCTTTCAATTTCAAACAGTTGTATGTAAAGATGAATGTAAATAAAATTTGATATTTATTTTATATCTCTTGTCATTCTTGTGCATTTTATATATATTGCTTAATTACGCTTAACGTATTTATTTCTTAATAAATACATTGCGGCCCGTCACGTCACCGATTCCGTTCACTGGGAAGTGGGGTGTGACAGGTTTTGTTAGCGGCCCATGCAGGTCAATTCTGCATCAAGTCCTAAACAATATATATTGTAATGACTCTGAATTTACTGTACAAAATTTTTCAGTTTAATGTACAGAAAGGAGTTTGCAAGCCTAATTACAATTTAAAAGTTAATTTTTGTTAAGAACAGCAAGAAACAATTTGTAGCTCACTGGTAAAACTTTGCACTGCTGTGACGTAGCCCGTGTGTTCGAATCCTATCAGACACATTTATTTTTTCAGATTTTATTTTTAAACTTTTTGGAAGCCCAAAAGTTTACACATGCAATGCATATAAAAATGAAAAGACTGGAAAAATAAACATATGGAAAATGGTTTAAATACAGAGAGGGACACATGTACAAAATCCACCGGTCTAACTCCCTAATTCGACTGGGGAGATCCCTTGTAGGGCCGGCGCCAACGGTCCCTCCGTAAGGAATGAGGCCCGTGTTTTGCACAAGTGTCTCTTCCCCTACCCCCATCACCCCTGTACTGTTTGATTACTCTGCAATCAAATAGAGACCCCTCATTTCCCTAATTTATCGCATTTTAATTCATTCTTTTAATCTCAAAACCCTAATTCCACACTATAAATACTGTCTCATGCCCTAGCCCTTCCTCATTCTGAAAATTCTAGCCAAAACCCTCAAATTTTCTCAAGTACAAGTGGAGTAGAAGATGAGTTAGCCAACGACCAACTTCCAGCGAAGAATCGAGGCTATTCCGGCGACCCCGCGACACCATGATTACCAATCTATCTTCTCCAAACTTCCTTTACCCTAATTCACTTGTAAGTCCCTCTCAATCCCTTTTCTTCTTCTTGAAAAATTCTTTTTTCAAAACATATCGATAAGTGGAGTTAATACCGACATCTTATTCTAAACCCTAAAAATTTCACTATTTCTTCTATATCTTTCATCCAAATTCTTACCCTATGTTTATAACCATCAAACCAATGTTTAGAACCAACTTTCACTCAAAAATATCTTGCTAAATAACTTTAATCTAACTTTTACATGAAAATACCATGAACTTTATATACGTTATCTTTTATTCCTTTGTTTGAACATACCTTTAGAAAACTTTATCGGGTAATGACCTACCCCTCACATACACACATGTTTCCATAGCACGATATCCCTTGAATATATTTTTGTAACCATATTACATCAAAATACCATCAACTATAAAAAACGGTTTCCTTTGAATTGTATTTCAAAACCCTTTGCAAATAAGCCTCTACAACCCTTTTTAGGAAACCCGCTATTGGATGGTGCGAATTATCGCACATCCTTGGGCTAGCAGAACGAGATGCAGACCTCCTCATGGAGCATTCGGTTTCGAAAGGAATTTAATACGATTTTTATAAGAAAAACGAATTTTCTAATCAAAATATATTTTTAATAATTATATAAATATTATAAAATCCATATATTTTCAAAATATAATAACTTATATTTTTTTCAAATAAAAGAATTACAAGTTTCATCAAAATACCATCAAAGATATCAATACAAGACAGGTTTACAGTAAAATACCATGAACTATTCAAGTTAAGGTAATTATCACTAAAATATCTCAATTCTTAAAATACACATCCATGGAAATCCTAAATAATATAAATGATTTCTCGAGATTATTTTGAAACTATATTAAAAATATTTTTCATAAAACCCCATCAAGTTATATAAAATTACATTTAAGGACTTCAGTAAATATAGGTTTAAGCGGGATCAATTCTCTTGAGCCTCAGGGAGCCGGAGAAAGTGAGTGCTTGCCTATTTAGGGTAGAAAAACTTAACGGTATTATCAATGGTAATTTTCTTGGAAAAAGACACAAATCCTGCCGTCCATGTGCAGCAGTTACCGATAACTCCCGAACATAATTCATGATCCAAATCAGTTCTAAGTGTCTGACTCAAGTCTGAGTCTAAACCAAACTTGAATCCAAACTCAAACCAGAATCCAATTCAAACATGAATCCAAATTCTAACATGTTTACTTGAACATGAACCTGAATACCAGAACAATATCAATATGCAAACATGATTTAACTTGACCGAACCATGGCTATAACTTGACTTGATTACATGCTGCTTGTTTACATCCTGAACCTGATTACATGAACAACTTGTATCCATGGTCTCGGCAAATCTGATAATTATAATTTATATAAAACATTACACGGGGTTAACGGGGTAGATTGGTACGGAATGTATTAAAAGTGGCACGATGATGGTCACTAAAAGAAACCTACATGAACTCTCGTATCGTTGTCCCGTGGGTTTTGACGGGGCCTTGTACTTACATGTTACCATAGTCTAAAAGAAAGTTGGACTCCTCTCGTATACACTGAAACTTTCTGTACCAAGCTACAAACAATTACGTTAGAGTAATAAACTGATACCTGTATAACTTGACAGTTTCTTTCCACATTACTTGTTGTATTCCTTCCTTTCTTTTAGGACTTACCGAGCGCTAGTTCGCTGACGACATTCATGTCTTTTCTTTCTTTGGAATGTTCGTCAGGAGGACAGGACCCTCAGGAGATCGAGCCCAGTCAGGAGTTCTTGGATCAGATTGAGGCACAGTCAGACTACCAGTTTTACTTGTTGTCACGCCCCGCTTCCCAGAGTATGCTAAGATAGGCACGTGACAGAGCCAACCATGCAACCTGTGGATAAGAAATATCCCTCCACGGTCACATTACGGCTGTAGAGATATCAAGAACAATAATAAAGTATCTAACACATGTCCATAAGCCAGAATAAACGAGTCAAGAATAAAATAATGCGGAAGAAAAAAGATCCAATACAAGAATAAACTGGAATGTACGCCCCATAATGCGGGCTCACATCAGGAATGAAAATGCATAAAAGAAAGTGAAATAAACTAATAACAGGTCCTCACTACTCGGCATGTTCACTGAGATGCTCCTGATCGGCCTTCAGCAAAGATAAAGAATCTGGGCCTTGCAAAACCTAGACGGTAATGCGTCATAATATCAAGCAATAATACAAACAGGGGTAGCAAGACATGCAGGTATGAGTATGAACGGTAAAACAGGTATAACACTAACATAAATAAGGACAGTGAAGGGTAAGGCATAGGTGATGTGCAGTGAGTAACCTAGACTGGTCTACTGGGTTAACTACGCTCAAGTATTGAAATCAATTTGATGAATCATCGATGTAATTCAATAGTATCCCGTGCGTACCCGGGACCACGGTCAAGATTCTCGGGCTGAATCCGAGACGTGTTGCTGGGCAGTAAAAGGTAGTATGTAACGATGAATGATGTCATCCGCATCATCCCGGGGCTGGCCTAGCCCGTAAGACTGATCAGTAAAGGTATCGAACTGTCGAGTTACAAATCAGGTTTCATCATTGATTTCCCCATACCCCCAAGTTATGTGTTCAAGTCAGGTATTGATAAATCTGGAGCTAATGCCAACACAGGATCAAGCAAGTACATGTTTGTCTGAATAGATAACAGGAAATGTCCGTAGGGACAATAGATCAAGATTGTTGGCATTAGTAACAAGATCAAGTAACAGGTCAAGCTGTGGTACATCAGGTCATGTCATGTGGTGTATAAGGATCCAATCAAGTCAAGTAGTGCACAATATCAAGTCGTGTCATGTAGTGGTGTATCAAGTCATGTCAGGGGTGCACAAGTATCACGTGGGTGCTCATAATCAAACTATAATAAGCATGGGTACACAAAAACAACTATGTGATACCAATATAACAATAAAATGGAATAATGTGATGTGGTATGCAAATAGGTATAGATTCAAACATATGGATGCTCAATTATCGATTAGGGTTACGTTTATAGTTCTAATATTAATTAGGATGCACTTTATTAAGCATGAAATGTTAATATCATGGTATTATGTCTTAATATGATCCATGGATGCAATTATCTATATTCTAAATGAGATGGATGCAAATGGGTATCCGAAATATTATAAAACTATTAAATGGTAATGTGGGATATACAACTAAGCAATATGTGATATAAATATTGGTATGGATGCATTGTAATGTAATCTACTATGTAACAAGATTAGTTTTCATGATCTAGATCTAAAATAATGTAAACGGATGCAAACGGAACATCGAAACGTTATAAAATGAAACATGGGGTACTAGATTTAAACTATAGATATGATATATAGTTAAATAGGTATAAAATGAATTATATAGCATGTAGCAAGAGTAACTTGCCTAGACGGATCATGAATGGGTGTGTACGGAACGTCTCACGTCGGCGAAATGTCGCGACGCGCGCACGGTACATGGAATGGTTCCAAATAACGCACCAAGGTGATCACACAAGTCAGGTACGTTCGCTATTTCGTCGGGATCATCGACGTCACGTCTGGCCCCGGCGATCTACTATAGACAGAGGATTAAAGAAAAGAAAAGAAAAGAAAAGAAAGAAGGAAAGAGAAGAAAGGAAAGAGGAAGAAGAGATTGAGAAGAAGAGGAAGCTCACTGGGTTGCACAGAGGAGTTGTGAGGGTGTCGACGAGGTCGACGGAGCTCTGGCGAGGCGACCTACAGAGGACAGAGAACCAGGTTCTTTAAGGAAAGAAAGAAAGAAAGAAAAAGAAGAAAGGAGGAAAGATAAAGGGGAAGAAGAATGCTCACTGTGATGCACGGTGATCTGGGAGACGAGATGGTGGCGACGAGATCAACGGCGGCAATCAACTCCGGCGGTGAAGTGGTGTGCAGGGAGCTCGGGTTTGGGTTTTAGGTGTGTGCAGGGCTCGGAAAAGAGAGAGGAGATGTGGAGGTAAGGATGAGGGTGAGAAGGCGGCGACGAGACGGCGATGGCGATGGCGATGGCGATGACGACGAGGTAGGCGAGGGGGTGAGGCAGCGGCTAGGGTTCGCGCAGGATCTCGTGGGTTCAAAAGAAAATGAGGAGGGAGGAAGAAATACATAAATATATATATATATAGAGAGAGAGAGAGAAATAAAGCGAGAGGAGAGAGAGAGGAGAGAGAGAGAGAATCGAGAGGAGAGAGAGTGCGGTGAACAGTGAGGAGAAAGAGTTTTGGAGGTTTGTGGGAGAGAGAGAAAGAGATAGCGGGGGGAGAGAGGGGGGGGGAGGTGGGGACCACGAATCAGAGGAATTGAGCTAGGGTTGAAATTCAATTCATTTTGATTTTAATTTTTAAAAATATTTAGTTGGCTGTAAAAAATCTTAAGAGCTGTTAAATAAATTTTTAAACGAATTTTAAAATTTTAAATAATTAGAATTTTGGCGGTATACAAAATATTCCAAAACGCGGCCGGGTCAGGTCTAAAAATTCAGATTTAAAATACGAAAAATATATGCGACTTTCAAAATTTAAAATGAATGCTCAGGTAACGAAAATGCATACCCCCAAGAACGGATGCACGTACGTGCGCGTAGCCATCCAAACACGTCCGTTTCACTGTACGGGACGAGAACAAGATGCGCGGACGTTGCCACGGGGTTAGGGGCATCATGCAGGCTATGAAATGCAAATTAAATTATTTTCCGTAACTTAAAATGTTATATGGTAAAATATGCGATGCTAGATGAAATGCCAGTATGTACTAATCATGGGATGCACGTGTCTATGTAACAAGTCAAGATAATCTATAAATATGAATCAAACAAGTTCAAGCAAACGGGTCGGGTCGAATGCAATAGTAAAAGTAAAATACCATTCGCACCTAAAACATGATAAATCAAGGAAATACCACAGATAAGTGAATACGGGAACTGGAATTGGTATAAATGAACTAGGTTGTTACATTATACCCAACTACAAAAAGAATTTCGTTCTCAAAATTCCAAAAACAAGAAAGGATAAACAATCAAGCAACTACAAGAATAGATGCGGAAACTTCTGTCGGATTTCATCTTCTCGTTCCCAAGTTGATTCTCCATGTGAGCGATTTCCCCAAGAAACAAGTACAAGAGGGATAACTTTGTTCTTAAGAACATTTTCTCTTCGATCCAAAATTGATATTGGTCGCTCCTCAAAAGTTAAATCTTCTCGTACAGTCAGCTCCGAATGATCCAGCACATGTGTTTCATCTCGAACATATTTACGGAGTTGAGATACATGAAACACGTCATGAACATTCGACAAGGATTGCGTTGAAGCCAATCGATACGCTACTTCTCCAACACGCTCCAAAATCTCGAAAGGCCCAACGAATCGAGGACTAAGCTTTCCTCGACTTCCAAAACGAATCACCCTTCTAGTCCGTGATATCTTCAAGAACACAAGATCACCAACCGTGAACTCTAGAGGTCTTCTCGATATATCTGCCCAACTCTTCTGTCGGTCTTGTGCTGCTTTCATATGATTCCGGATAGTGTTAACCTTCTTAACTGTTTGCATGATCAAATCCGGTCCCAACAATCTTCGTTCTCCAACATCGTCCCAACAAACAGGTGAACGACACTTGCGACCATATAAAGCTTCGAATGGAGCCATCTGAATAGTCACCTGGAAACTGTTATTGTAAGAAAACTCCACCAAGTGTAGATGATCCTCCCATGAACCCTTGAAGTCTAACATGCAATCTCTCAACTTGCCTTCAAGAGTTTGGATCGTTCTTTCTGACTGGACATCTGTTTGCAGATGATAAGCTGTGCTAAACTTCAATCGAGTCTCCAAACTTTACTGTAAGCTTCTCCAGAAGTGTGATAAGAAACGGGTGTCACGGTCGGACACAATGCTCACCGGTACTCCATGCAATCTTACAATCTCCTGCATGTACCATTCTGCCAAAGCTTCCGTTGATTGACCAACTCGAAATGGTATGAAATGAGCTGCCTTGGTCAATCGATCAACAATCACCCAAACTGCATTATTGCCTTTTGGACTCCGCGATAAAGCCGTCACGAAATCCATGGTTATATGTTCCCACTTCTATTGAGGAATCGGAAGTGGTTGCAATAAACCAGCAACCCTTTGATGTTCAGCCTTAACCTGCTGACACACCAAGCACTTCGCTACAAAGCGGGCAATCTCCCGTTTCATGCCTTCCCACCAGAAATGTTGTCGTATATCTCAGTACATCTTCGTGCCTCATGGATGTACGGAATATGCTGAACTGTGCGCCTCCTTCATAACTTCTTCGTGGATATCGCCCTTTGGCACACACAAACGACTACCATATCGTAATGAACTATCTTCATGAATCAATAAGTTCGTTCGAAGTCCAGCTTCAACCTGTTCTCGAAACTTTTTCAATCTAGGGTCCTGTAACTGCGCTGCTTTAATATTCTCGATCAACAACGGCTGTACTTGCAGCTGCATCAACTGTCCCGAAGAATGCGGTAGCACAACCTCCAAATCAAATTTTCGAAAGTCTTCAATAAGTTCCTTCAGTGCAGTCAACATCTGAATTGCTGGCAACCGACTAAGTGCATCCGGCACAACATTAACTTTCCCCGGATGGTACTTAAGATCAAGATCGTAGTCAGCCATCAGCTCCAACCATCTACGCTGCCTCATATTAAGCTCCTTCTGTGTGAACACATACCTCAGGCTTTTGTGATCAGCGAATACTTTGACTCTTTCGCCCAATAAGTAGTGTCTCCAAATCTTCAAAGCGAAAATCACAGCTGCTAGCTCCAAATCATGAGTTGGGTAATTTTTCTCATGGGTCTTCAACTGTCTCGATGCGTAAGCTATAACCTTCCCATGCTGCATCAAAACACATCCCAATCCTTTCCCAGATGCGTCGCTGTGAATCACCAATCCTCCGGAACTATCTGGCACGGTTAAAATAGGAGCGGTTGTCAATATCTGCTTCAACGCCTCAAAAGCTGACGCACACTTATTCGTCCACACGAATGGTACTTCCTTGCGCGTAAGCTTGGTCAAAGGCTCAGCCAAACGAGTAAAATTCTCCACGAACCTTCTGTAATACCCGGCAAGTCCAAGAAAGCTTCTGATCTCTGCAACGTTCTTCGGAATCGGCCAATCTCGAACTGCTGCAATCTTTTCGGGATCAACGGCGATTCCATCTCCGGACACGACATGCCCCAAAAACTTCACTTCTTCAATCCAAAACTCGCACTTGCTCATCTTTGCATACAATCTTTCTTGCCTTAATGTCTGCATTGCGATCTTCAAGTGTTCCGCATGCTCTTCAATACTCTTTGAGTAGACCAGAATATCATCAATGAACACCACTATAAACTGGTCCAAGAATGGTGAAAAGATTCGATTCATCAAGTCCATAAATATCGCCGGTGCATTCGTTACTCCGAAGGGCATCACTAAATACTCGTAATGTCCATACCGAGTTCGGAACGCAGTCTTGCAAATATCTTCTGATTTAACTCGGACCTGATGATATCCGGATCGCAAATCCAGCTTCGAGAATACCCTCGCGCCACTAAGCTGCTCGAACAATTCTCCAATGCGAGGGATCGGGTACTTGTTCTTAATAGTCACCCGGTTTAATTCTCGATAATCGATGCACATTCTGCTTGTGCCATCTTTCTTCTTGACTAGAAGAACTGGAGCTCCCCAAGGTGAGTTACTGCTGCGAATCCAACCCTTCTCAAGTAATTCGGTAACCTACTTCTTGACTTCTTCCAACTCCACCGGTGCCATCGGATAGTACGCCTTTGAGATTGGCGCTGCACCAGGAATAAGATCGATCGCGAACTCTACATCTCGTTTTGGTGGTAAACCCGAGATGCCTTCGAACACGTCCATGAAATCTCGAACTACCGCTGGCGCTTCTTCCTTATCCACTTTCATAGAC
Organism: Agapanthus africanus; assembly: GCA_030015575.1. Lineage (NCBI taxonomy): Eukaryota > Viridiplantae > Streptophyta > Magnoliopsida > Asparagales > Amaryllidaceae > Agapanthus > Agapanthus africanus. Next base: position 269,486 of record JASDDO010000253.1, on the reverse strand, counting down.
GAAAGAACATTATTTGTCGGCCTAGCCCTAAACTCGACTGGCCCGACAGATCTGCTTCCTCCAGTAAAAATAAACTCCGGATGTCCGGGAATCTGGAAAATTACTTTCTTTCCCCTACAATCAATGTGAGCGTGAAAAGTGCCAAGAAAATCCATTCTCAAGACAACTTTATAGCTGCCGGTATCAATCACTAAGAAATCTGCAATAACTCCCGTCCGCAAACAACAACAGGACAATCCTTACATATGATCTTCCCATTCCCAGTGTGTATGTCCCAGCAACTAGACAGGGTCGTGCAAGCAATCGAGTGTGTAGCAATAAACTTGGATGACATAAATCAATGAGATGCACTAGAATTGAATAACGCTAATGCGGGAAAACCATGAACAAGTAGGATACCTGAAACAACTTCTCCTGAAGCCTTAGCTTCCTCGGCCGTCAGGGTAAATGATCGAGCTTGATTGGGTCCCTGAGTTAACTGCTCCTGCTCCTGAAACTGCTTTTGCGGTGGCTTCTGAGTATCTTCCTTCAAACTTAGCCTTGACGGACAAGTGTTAATGGTATGATCAGCTGATCCACAAATAAGACAAAGTCCAAGTCTCCTTCGACAATCTCTCCAGAAATGACCCGGTCGTTGGCAGTAATCGCACAACACCCTTCCTTTTTGCTTGGGCAAAACTGGCTTCTTCATAGGTGTCACGCTACATCGGTTCACCAGAATACCTCTGCGTACGGGTGTTTGGTTTGGTGCGAATGCCGGCTTCTGTTCGGTCTGCTGCTTGTGGTTCTCTAGCAAGTCACGAATTACTCCAAGCAAAGTGGCGTCATCCATACGCCACTGATACGATCGTAGATTCCTGGCTGCCATGATCCTGCAACCAAGACACCAAAGAGGATTAGTATGATAAACAAGATTCAAAATTTGCGATGAATGATAATCATGAATCAAGGATATGAATCAAAACTAGAACTCCAAGTTACTTAAATAGAGTACCGCATTGTAACCATGTCGCGGTACATAGCTACAATTACATAACTCCACCCAAGTCGCCTAAGTTCTAGAGATAACCAATAGGAAACCAGGTTTCGAGTCAAAATGCAAAAGAGGTTTGCATATCGTCAAGGTAGAATCAGGAGGAAGTTAAGATTCACAAAATGGCAAGATGGCAAAGTGGCAGGACATGTTCCTAATCACGAGTATTCTGATTCGTGTATTGGGTCTAATACCCGACTACAAAAAGAATCAACCCGATTAACCTAGATCCTATGTCTCTGATACCAAACAAACCCTGTCACGCCCCGCTTCCCAGAGTACGCTAAGATAGGCACGTGACAGAGCCAACCATGCTACCTGTGGATAGGAAATATCCCTCCACAGCCACATTACGGCTGTAGAGATATCAAGAACAATAATAAACTATCTAACACATGTCCATAAGCCAGAATAAACGAGTCAAGAATAAAATAATGCGGAAGCAAAAAGATCCAATACAAGAATAAACTGGAATGTACGTCCCATAATGCGGGCTCACATCAGGAATGAAAATGCATAAAAGAAAGTGAAATAAACTAATAACAGGTCCTCACTACTCGGCCTATTCACTGAGATGCTCCTGATCAGCCTGCAACAAAGGTAAAGAATCTGGGCCATACAAAACCCAGACGTCAGTGCGTCATAATATCAAGCAATAATACAAACAGGGGTAGAAAGACATGCAGGTATGAGTATGAACGGTAAAACAGGTATAACAGTAACATAAATAAGGATAGTGAAGGGTAAGGCATAGGTGATGTGCAGTGAGTAACCTAGACTGGTCTACTGGGTTAACTACTCTCAAGTCTTGAAATCAATTTGATGAATCATCAATGCAACTCAATAGTATCCCGTGCGTGCCCGGGACCACGGTCAAGATTCTCGGGCTGAATCCGAGACGTGTCGCTAGACAGTAAAAGGTGGTATGTAACGATGAATGATGTCAGCCGCATCATCCCGGGGCTGGCCTAGCCCGTAAGACTGATCAGTAAAGGTATTGAACTGTCGAGTTACAAGTCAGGTTTCATCATTGATTTCCCCATACCCCCAAGTTATGTGTTCAGGTCGGATATTGATAAATCTGGAGCTAATGCCAATACAGGATCAAGCAAGTACAGGTTTGTCTGAATAGACAACAGGAAATGTCCGTAGGGACAATAGGTCAAGATTGTTGGCATCAGTAACAAGATCAGGTAACAGGTCAAGCTGTGGTACATCAGGTCATGTCAAGTGGTGTATAAGGATCCAATCATGTCAAGTAGTGCACAATATCAAGTCGTGTCATGTAGTGGTGTATTAAGTCATGTCAGGGGTGCACAAGTATCACGTGGGTGCTCATAATCAAACTATAATAAGCATGGGTACACAAAAACAAGTATGGGATACCAATATAACAATAAAATGGAATAATGTGATGTGGTATGCAAATAGGTATAGATTCAAACATATGGATGCACAATTATCGATTAGGATTACGTTTATAGTTCCAATATTAATTAGGATGCACTTTATTAAGCATGGAATGTTAATATCATGGTATTATGTCTTAATATGATCTATGGATGCAATTATCTATATTCTAAATGAGATGGATGCAAACGGGTATCCGAAACATTATAAAACTATCAAATGGTAATGTGGGATATACAACTAAGCAATATGTGATATAAATATTGGTATGGATGCATTGTGATGTAATCTACTATGTAACGAGATTAGTTTTCATGATCTAGATCTAAAATGATGTAAACGGATGCAAACGGAACATCGAAACGTTATAAAATGAAACATGGGGTACTAGATTTAAACTACAGGTATAATATATAGTTAAATAGGTATAAAATGAATTATATAGTATGTAGCAAGAGTAACTTGCCTAGACGGATCAAGAATGGGTGTGTATGGAATGTCTCACGTCGGCGAAATGTCGCGACGCGCGCACGGTACACGGAACGGTTCCAAATAACGCACCAAGGTGATCACACAAGTCAGGTACGTTCGTTGGTTCGTCGGGATCGTCGATGTCACGTCTGGCTCCGGCGATCTACTGAGACAAAGGATTAAAGAAAAGGAAAGCAAAGAAAAGAAAGAAAGAAAGAGAAGAAAGGAAAGAGGAAGAAAAGATTGAGACGAAGAGGAAGCTCACTGGGTTGCACAGAGGATTCGTGAGGGTGTCGACGAGGTCGACGGAGCTCCGGCGAGGCGACCTACAGAGGACAGAGAACCAGGTTCTTTAAGGAAAGAAAGAAAGAAAGAAAAAGAAGAATGGAGGAAAGAAAAAGGGGAAGAAGAAGGCTCACTGTGATGCACGGTGATCTGGGAGACGAGATGGTGGTGACGAGATCAACGGCGGCAATCAACTCCGGCGGTGAAGTGGTGTGCAGGGATCTCGGGTTTGGGTTTCAGGTGTGTGTAGGGCTCAGGAAAGAGAGAGGAGATGTGGAGGTAAGGATGAGAGTGAGAAGGCGGCGACGAGACAGCGATGGCGACGACGACGAGGTAGGCGAGGGGGCGAGGCAGCGGCTAGGGTTCGCGCAGGATCTCATGGGTTCAAAAGAAAATGAGGAGGGAGGAAGAAATACATAAATATATATATATATATAGAGAGAGAGAGAGAGAAAGAAATAAATCGAGAGGAGAGAGAGAGAGAATCGAGAGGAGATCGAGAGGAGAGAGAGAGTGCGGTGAACAGTGAGGAGAAAGAGTTTTGGAGGTTTGTGGGAGAAAGAGAAAGAGATAGCGGGGAGAGAGCGGGGAGAGGGAGGGGGGCCACGAATCAGAGGAATTGAGCTGGGGTTGTGCTGGAAATGCATTTCGTTTTGATTTTAATTTTTAAAAATATTTAATTAGCTATAAAAAATCTTAAGAACTGTTAAATAAATTTTTAAACGAATTTTAAAATTTTAAATAATTAGAATTTGGCGGGATACAAAATATTCCAAAACGCGCCCGGGTCGGGTCTAAAAATTCAGATTTAAAATACGAAAAACATATGCGACTTTCAAAATTTAAAATGAATGCTCAGGTAACGAAAATGCATTCCCCCAAGAACGGATGCACGTACGTGCGCGTAGCCATCCAAACACGTCCGTTTCACTATACGGGACAAGAACAAGATGCGCGGACGTTGCCACGGGGTTAGGGGTATCATGCAGGCTATAAAATGCAAATTAAATTATTTTCCATGACTTAAAATGTTATATGGTAAAATATGCGATGCTAGATGAAATGTCAGTATGTACTAATCATGAGATGCACGTGTCTATGTAACAAGTCAAGATAATCTATAAATATGAATCAAACAAGTTCAAGCAAACGGGTCAGGTCGAATGCAATAGTAAAAGTAAAATACCATTCGCACCTAAAACATAATAAATCAAGGAAATACCACAGATAAGTGAATACGGGAACTGGAATTGGTATAAATGAACTAGGTTGTTACACTTGTACTTACCTTCCAGATTGTATGCCACTGTTTATGCATTGATTTATATCATTGTACTTTCCTTTTCAAATAAGTTGTATTGTAAAGATGAATGTTAATAAAAGTTGTTGTTTACATTATATCCCTTGTCATTTCTTATGCTTTTCATATATTGCTTATTTACGCTTAACGTATTTATTTCTGAGTAAATATGTCGCGTGCCCATCATGTCTCCTACCTCGTACACTGGGAAGCGGGGCGTGACATATATCACAAGAATTATAAGAATCAGCAACTATACATTCCTTACATTTCAAATTTCTTGAATCTATCATAACCTTTCTTTTTCTATCTCATGGATTCTTCCAACAACACAAGCACGAATGTCAATGGAAACACTCCACCGTCTACTCTACAACCACCACCTATCGTTACAGCTCCCATCAACAAGCAAACGATACTGCTTGAAGCAATCAAGAGACTTTTGGAGGATCAGCAGCAGCAGACTGCTATCCTCATGCACCGCCAGAAGCCGAGGCACCCGGAGTCAAACAATTCCAGACACTGCATCCAAAGCCCTTCTCAAGAAACGAGAGCCCACTAGAGGCAGAAGAATGGGCTCAATCGATAGAAAATGACCTGGCAGCAACACAAGTGCCAGAGATTGCTTGGGTGAGGGTTGCGAAGCTGCAACTAACAGACAACGCCAAAGTCTGGTGGAAGGCTGAAGAAAACCGACTCGCCCAACCGATTGAATGGAAGACGTTTCGCGATATGTTCGACGTGAAGTACTTCCCTGAGACTGCCCGTTTTGACATGGAGCAGCATTTCATCCACTTACAACAAGGTTCGATGTGGAGCAAGTCTGTGGATGAATACGATACTGAGTTTACCATGCTCAGCAGGTAAGATATTGTCTCAAAAAAAATTCAATTTCCTGATTTCACTCATTACACTGCTAACACGAGGTCGTAACAGGTTCGCCGCACACCTCATCCCGACTGCTGAGATCCGGGCACGACAATTTCAGCAAGGGTTGGACCCAGAAATCCAAGCTGCACTCGCTATAGGGGATTTCCCAACCCATGATCTCGCTTTAAAGGATGTCCGACGCTATAAGACAGTTGTGAAGAAGAAGGGCAGACCGCAGACTACCGGTGTGAAAGGTCCTGCTGCACAGATGTCAGAAGGAGCCTCTTCTAAGCCGACATTTGATTGATTGATATTTCTTGATCGAAACCCTAGAATGCAAAAGGTGTAAATTGTATTTGAGTGAGTCGAGCAATGTGCGAGTCATGACAATTACAATCTGGATTCGAGTCAAGTTGGTTTGAGTAGATTGGATTAGAGTTTATATTCAGGTTTAAATTAGAGTTCGAGTTTGTATTCGAGTTTGAGTTCAAGTTTAGATTTGCGTTTGGATTTGAGTTCATGTCTTTTCATCTGAATTGATGTAAATTGTTAAACTCTTATGTTCAGGAGAAATCAGTAACTGCTGCATATGGACGGCAGGATTTGTGTCTTTTTCCAAGACAGTTGCTTTTGATAACTCCGTTAAATTGTCTAACCTGAATAGCCAAGCACTCACTTTCTCTGTCTCCCTAGGGCTCAAGAGGATTGATCCCGCTTAAACCTATATTTATCTAAGGTCCTTAAAATATTGTTTGCATAGCTTGAGGGGGTTTTATGAAAAATATTTTAATATAGTTTCAAAATAAACCTCGAGGGTGATTTATAACATTTAGGGTTTTCATGAGCATGTATTTTAATTATTGGGGTATTTTAACGATACAACCTAACTTTTTGAAAGTTTGTTGTATTTTTATGAAAACTACTACTTTTGGAAACTTGGTGGTATTTTATTTACAATTTTTAATCTTTCATTTTAAAAATATAATTTCTTAATTTGTTTTTATTGAAAATACAGATTTCATAATTTTTTTATAATTTTCCTAAAAAATTAGTTTTTATTTGAAAAATTCGTGTTTCTTAAAAAAAACGTATTTTTATTCCTTTCGAGACCGAATAACCCGTGAGGAGTACTGCATCTCGCTCTACTGTCCCAAGGATGTGCGATAATCCGCATCATCCATTATCGGGTCCCCTAACGAGGGTTGTAGAGGCGTAATTGCCAAGGATTTCGAAATACCGATTTAAAGAAACCCGTTTTGAAACGGTATGGTATTTTAATGAAAAGCTTATTTATTTAACTTAGCCATAGATCTAGAATACCGTGCTATGGAACCATGGTGTGCGTGTGAGGTAGGTCGTTACCCCGTGAAGTTTTTCTAAAGGTATTTAAACTAATTATCGATGAGAGGGCAATACTAGAGTTCATGGTAATTTACTGAAAAGTTTGTTATATGTTCGTTTCATATGAAAATTTTGTTAAATCTAAAAACTAAAAGATGTGAAATAAGGTTAGGATTATTTTAGCATCCTAATTTGATCTTGTTTTCTTACCACATGGCTTACAAAAGTTAAAAAGAAAGCGATATCGAAGATAACTCCTCTTTTGTCGATTTGTTTTAAAAAGTGGTTTTGAGAGGGAAGAAAATGAGAGAAGAGGGAGTTATTGTTTTTATATGACTAAGAAGAGGTTGAAAAAACTCTCAGGGGTCATGGTTTCATCGGAGATACTCCGATCGTCGAGTTTAGCTCGCTACTCCACTTGAGGGGCTTAACTCTACTTGACACTTAGAAGTTTTTAGAGAATTTTCGCTAGAATTTAAGAATAGGGGAGAGCTATGGCATGGGGGTATTTATAGCGGAGAATTAGGGTTTGGGAATTACAATTGTGGATTAAAAAGTATTAAAAATATGTTAAATGGTGAAATGAAGGGTCTCTATATGATTGCAGGGATATCAAACAGTGCAGAGGAGTTAAGGAGAGCTGAAGAGACAAGTGTGTAAAGCACGGAGCTCATTAGAGCTCATCAGACCATCGGCGCCGGCCCATTGAGGGGTTTGGACGGTTGGATTTGAGGCAATTGCCTCGAGATTCGTGCCATATGGGTTTTTCTGTATTTACTCCATTTTGTGCGTGTTTGATTTTTCTGAAACTTTTCATTTCCCCGTGTATTGCACGTGCAACCTTGGGCTTCCAAAAATTAAAAAGAAAAATCAGAAAAAAATAATTGTGTCTGATAAGAATCGAACACACAGGCTACATCACAGCAGTGTAGAGCTTTTACCAATGAGCTACAAGTTGATTCTTACTTTTATTAAACAAATCTAACTTATAATTCTTACACGGGCTGTAATACTCTTTTCTGTATAATAACAAGAATTTTATGTACAGTGATTTTAGACTCATTACAGTAGTCTATGTGTTTGTTGCACACATATAGAACCCTAAGTTCGTACGTGTTAACTTGTGAGAGTTTAGTTCGTTTGTGTATTGTATATATGTGTCGTATCGAAATTCTAGCCCTCACGTGCTAAGGTTGTAGGGATCCTAGGCACACTAAGGAGGTCTCACAGGGCATCAAGCATGCCAAATTCAAAAAATTCCGGTGCCGAGAAACCCTAATGCGATCGTTGACTAGAGATTAGGCGAAACTACAAGCTACTAAACTGCTTTAGAACTAAGTGAATGGAAATACAACCTTTGTAGATCCGGTCCTCTACCTCCATAGCTCCGTGATGACGTCCCTCCGCTGTACCTATCGGAATCCGGACTCTGGCGAAGGTTTCTTCGGAGAAAAGATCGGGCTAGGTCGCCGACTTCGATGCCGAAGATGATCTACGTCGAGACAACTCAAGATCAAGCTCCTACTTCACCAAGTCATGAAACTTGTGAACAAAACACCCTATACTACTTGGCAAGTGGTAGAGGATGAAGAAATAGGAAGTGGGTTCACTTTAGAATTGGATTTCTTACTCTTTTTCTCATGTTGACATTGATGGTAGCAAGCTTTCTTCTTGTTTTTGAAGAAGAAGAAGAAGATGATAATATGATAAGAATTATTCAATAATAGAAAATAAGTGATTCTTATCATATTAGCAACTATGGTTATGTGTAGAGAGTAAACTAAGGTTAGGTGAATGGTTAGGTTAGGCATGAAACAAAAATGGTAGACTTTTTCAAAGCTTCATGAAGCTTCAATGTAAAACAAAGCAAGCCACCATTTCTCTTTTTGCCAAAATAAATAAATAAATAAATGAATAAATAAATTAAAACCCTAACCATTTACTTAACCAAGGTTTAAATCAAACATACACTCAAGTTTGCATGTATCATCAAACATGATACAAACTAGTCCACAAAACTATATCATATATACAATGTGCACATCAAGTGAGAAAATCCATCTTAAGTGAACCAATACTAGTTAATGCAAAGTAATATATCAAATATATAATTATACATTAAATCATTAAATCAACACTTGACTTAATGATCCGGTCATATCATATATAACCGACTAATATCTATAGTAACAACTTATCGAATCAACACTTGATCCGATAACCCGGCTATATCGCATATAACCGGTCAATGTCACAAATCGCGAGAATAGAATACAGTATCACATACTCGCATTATTCTCGGTCCCGCACATATCTCATATGCGCTCCTATTTCGTTTCGCTTGAGCCAGGAAACCTCTGTATAGGACTCTAAAGACTCGTCAATACGCCGGCAGCAGGTGATGATCATATCAATCACCCATAAGCCGCAAGCGGTCTGCTAAACGTAACGGCCACCCGGGTATTGAGCGATCAGAAGATCGACGAGCAAGCCCGCTCACACTCCTGTGAATCCAACCAGTAACACTTACCGTACAGTCCGGTCTGTTCGTCTGATATGTCGCATATCTCGCCTAGGGGTGGTAAACGTCAGACCCCAATAGCTCAATAAGTCATGCCGACGTGAGGTCCATAACATTCGTGAAACTACTGATAACTCTTACCAGTATATCACTGCAACCCTGGCCAGGGATTTCCTATTATGGCCAGTCGAGCATAGCGCAACATCAACCCCCAATACCGGGAGAGACGAATCCCCTCCTATCGCTCATTGCCTCCATATGAATCGGGACTGTACCCAAAAACCACCTGTTTGCATGACTCGGTAGAGCCGTGGTAGGGTGGAAATCAAAGCACAGTGGGAGACACACAAGACTCTATGACGATCTCGGGTCAACAGACTAAGTTGTACCAGTGTCACCAGAGAACTGCCATCTGACGTGAGGTATAATACCATCTGGGAGTTCTCGGCGAGACCGTTCAATGTACCCAGTCTCCACTGAGCACCCGTATACCATCTCTGATGTCAAACACCAATGGATATGGGATCATCCATCGCCCATCGCATGGGTCGAGAAGATATACGCTAGTCAACTCTGGAATATCGATGCCCCGTCTCGACATTCCCACGACTAGGAACATTGAAGGATGTACTCATGGACTACCCAGGCCCCCATCAGTATGATCTGCATCATAGTCCTGCAAGTCGAGTACACATCCTAAGGGCTTTATCAACATGTAACAGAGAGACAGAAAGTATACATGTTAAGATAAAGAGCAACCAGATAGCGTACTATCATGTCAAGCAAGAAAGTCCTACCTATATATGTCCCAGCATCCACTACAATATACATCCAATGTACAGTAATGGCCTCTAGGGCATACATATAACTAACAAAGGTTTTTTTCGACGCTAGGATTGGTTGTGGGGACATCGGATGCAGCAAGGAAAGGGAAGGAGGTGATTGGATTCGAGTAGCTCGAGGCCGTTCCGGTGAGTAGATTTAACATCTATGGGGGAATCGTTTGGACGGTGTTAAGCGCCCGATGTTTAGATTCAAGTTATACAATCTTATACACACACACACACACACACACATTCATATGTTGCATAATCATTATCATACACATTTTATTACTTATTGTGCATTGGTACATCCTTGTTAGGACACTTGCACCATTACCAATGGGTTTTATGCCGCACGTGCACAAACTTACATGTACACACACCCTTGGTAATTTCCATGCCACATACACTGTAGAACTTGCCACGATATCTTGTATTATACTATATCCTTATTAGTAGTTAGATCTTCACTTATTTCATACTAGCATGCATCATGCCAATATCATGTACATTTGCCATTATCACCATATTCTTATATGATGTTGTTTCATGGGATTTCTGTTTTCATGAGATTTGAGAAACTGCATAATACATTTTCTAAAACTTGGATTTATTTAAAAATATGGTTTTCTCTTGATATGATATTTGGTGTCCACCATGAGTTTTCTCGGTTTTGAGTTATGAATATATTCAATTCGAGGAGTGAGAAGTCACTGTCTGTGGATACATGGTGGACCCGGTATGGTACCCCATGGCAAGAAGATTATATAGAAAGGCATTGAGCCTGGCAGGGAAACACTACCTACCGGTGATAGTATGAAAACTCGGCGGATATCCGGAGGATACCGACCGGAGTTATATAATCAGATGGATATGAGGGCCGATCTGAGTGACGGTGCCTGAGATATTGGGATTTCGAGTGTTGATATTTGACACAAGTTTTATGATGATTCATTGATGGTACTTCTGTTTTTATCTTATTAGAACTGTTATAATATGTTCATTTTCATATATCTGCTACATCCTTGATACTATACTTTGCTCATTCATTTATGTTGCATCCATGCCATTGTACATCTTTATAACCACATAATTAGGATTGTCGTTGTTTCGGTCATGCATGCGATTGCCACTTACGATATTATTTACTACTCACGAGCTAGTAACTCGCCCTCATTATGCCACAGTGTCTTGCAGGGTCGATCCTCCAGTGTAGTCACAGCAGGGCATACTACTACTACTTTTTGGGCGTAATCTTTTGTTAGGTGGGTTGCGAGTATTCTTTTGTCCACTATCTTTTACACTTGTTCATTGTATCTAGTATACTCCATCTAACACATGTATATTTGACTTAGAGACGAGACTGAGAGATTTGTATTATATTTGACTCTTGGTGTCGTGCTCGTGTGAGCCGAATTTTGTGATTATATTCTTGCTGTTGTTTTCTTTTCTCTATTGCTTATTTCTTCGCCTATGGCGTCGTATATTTTAACTGTGTGGTTGTGTTTCGCCAAGTAGGCATTGAAATTACTTCCAAGTGGGGATGCTTATATATTACTGCTTATGTATCGGTTTGGATCAAACTTTACAAAGGAGATACTGCCGAAAATTTTAACGATAACTCATTTTCAAAAAGGTTTTGCAATGACTCTTCTACTCTTTATATTAACTCTTTAACAAGATTTCACCTTTTTACCTTCATTTGCGGTTTAGATTTTGGGTTTTCGGATTACTTGAATTACGTTGCACCTTTAAATGTTGCGTGATTTAAGTGCCATTCACATTTCTCATTTGGGTCGTGATACTGATCCTATCCCTAACCCAAAACCCTAACCCTATCCTAACCCGAAACCCTAACCGGCCCTAACCAATCCTTATAAACAATAACCACAAAGTAAACAAGTTAATTCCTAATTTTAAACAAAATTAATCAACAACAACAAAAATTTTAAAAATCAAAATTAACAAAATTTATAGATTAAAACACTAATCTTAAAAGAAAGGAGGCACGGCGACAAGACATGCGCTAGAAGGGAGGAAAAAAGATGAGATCAAGGACAAGGGTTTTGGCGGCGAGGAGTCTTGAAAGGGGACGAGAATATTCAATCGTTGAGGATGAGGAGGGGACGAGGCCTTCGGCGGGGACTTCGTGCTGTAGGAGCTAGCTGTAGGCGTCGCAGGCGACGTTGAGCGTGGAACCAAGCGAGGAGGCTCGAGGAGGCGAAGAAGGGCTTCGGTGGGGCTTCAATCATCGAGGAACCGATTGTCGAGGTCTTCGATCATCAAGGACGAGGGTTGTGGGAGAAAATTGGGGGGAAATGGGGGGATTTTTTTTGGGAGGAGGGAAAAAGATGAGAACGTGGGGGGAGGGGATTGGAGTTTTGGTGTTTTAATGCCAGTGGGTTGAGGGGCCCGTCTCATGTTTGATTTGATAATGGTTTAACCCGTTACCCAATTCCTTGAAACCGTTACTCAAATAAGGTAACGGATTTAAACGTTACCATTTCTCGATTACCGCAACCCATATTTGTAGTAGTGTATGACCTTCATTTTCAAAAAAGGAAAAAACAACGAAAGAAAAAAGAGATCCTTCTCCTTCCCCCTTCCCCCCACCTCGCCGCTCTCCCCCTCCCTCCACAGGCGGATTCCCAACTGGAGCCTACCCCTTCTCTTTTTCTTCTTCTTCTCCTTCTCCTCCTTTGTCGCACCCCTCTCCTCCATCACCCCTTTTCCGCAACCTCCTTCGCCGCGTCGCTTCCGACACCGTCTCCTTTCCTTTCCTCTAGCTTCTCCACCACATGGCAAAGGGCCCCACCTCTTTCTCTAGCGCTATCTGCTTTGCCTACCTCTATGCCGGCGTAGGATCCACCCTCCGCCGTCTCTGCTTCGGCAAAGTCGTCAATCTGCACATAACCGTTGTCCCTCTTTCTCGCTATTTAAACCCTAAAATAATTCAATCGTTCATCGAAGATCCCCTGAATCTTATCGGATCCTTATGATGAGACCCGAAATTGAAGCGCCAATAGAAGGGGATTCTCGGTCTCAGCCGCCGCCGCAGCCGCCGATCGCCGGCAACGATATCTTCCATTGGATATAGTGAAAGAGGGAAGCCTCCGATCGTCGAAGAGAGGCCAGGGGGAGGGCGACGTCGACGGAGAGGTAGGAGGCGAGGGTGGCGGCAAGGGGGAAATGTGGTGTGGGAAAATGAAAAAGATGAAGAAGAAGATAATTAAAAAAAGAAAAGATAAAGATAATGTTGATGCTGTTGATGGTGGTGGTGGTGGTGGTGATAATGAGGCTGCAGAGAGAAAAGGAGGGGGAGGTCAGGATGGTGGCGCCGACGCCGGCGTTCAAGCCAGAGCTACTGCCGGCAATGTAGGCCAAGGTTTTTTAAAACTAAATTGCACAAAGATTAATATAAATCGAAGAGTATAACGGTCCATTCTTGCACCATTTTTAATGTCATGTGGTATTTATGTCAAAAAGAAAAGTTCATGGCATCAATCGCGAATTATTAATGAAGTTCATGATATCAATCGCAAAATACATGAAAGTTCATAGATACCTTTATGCTATTAAGCCTTTTCCTTTTCTATAATAAATATGCCTGGATGCCTACATCCCTAGATGCATTATTTAATAAAAAATGATACATTGTTTGTCGTATTAGACATGGTATCATATTTGTTTCTTTATGGTAAGATAAACTATATACTTCTGCTATTTTAATGTAAACTCTCAGGATGTAGTCAGGGTTGCTAAGGCCCTTAATTGATGGCCATTTATTTATTTTTTTTAAATTAAGAAATGAGGAAAGTCTTCCGATCTATTCTTCATAATTTTTTTTCACTAAAAACAGGACAAATATCCTACTCAATAGATGCATAAATAAATCAAAGGGTTCAATATGTACAAGAAACAAAAAGCAAAACAAACATACTAAAAAGTTAAAGTGTCACGTCCCGTTTCCCAAAATACGGAATACGAGGAATGACTAAACCAGTCATACTCTTACAATCAAGGAATAATCAAGCCGTAGTCGCACTTCGGTTTCTAGCATTATATGGTAAGTAGTAAATACAGCACAAAATAAAGAGAAATATCGGTCGCTACTTTATTCATTTAAACCAGTAGGAGTTCAATAGAGACAAGTTTTTAACAGCAATGAGACCACTAACCAAAAGATAACAAGGGAACGATGGAGCTGGCATCGCTGGTCTAGATCTCCGCAATCACCTTGAAATAGCGTAGGTCCTGCTCTGGGGCTGGATCCACTTCTTCCTCCGAGCATGCATACTCAAGTCTTCAAGGCGACACAATATAATAATATATAATGTGTTGCAAGAACCATAAACATGAACTAGAAACTGTAAAGAAATAACACGAGAATGTAGAAAAATATGAACAGGTAAACAGTATAACATGTGATTCATGACAATATGCAAGGGTAATATGTATGTTACTAAATCTAACAGTGTTTAGGTCATTTGAAATCGAACGGTGGATAATAGTTCTCGTATTTAACAAGAGTATCGTGCATGTGCGAGATTATGATCGAAACTGTGCCCGGGACATAACACTGCCGCCGTGCCGCTAGGCAGAACTACCTATATAAATATCACTAATATCAAATGATCATCCTCTAAATTGCTGAACCTCGCTAAATGCGAGTTCGGTTCCACCTCGATTTCCCCATTTTCCCCGGGTTAAAGTATATGTTCATGTATCAGATTTGTTGCGTACAATTACGTGTCACTTTCACTGTTCAATCATGCTTTTACATATGTCAGTCTCTCTTTCAATCACTTTCACCGATATACTTATCACAACCCAATCAATACCATTTATCACTTGGCAATGCAATACGGTCACTAGGGTATCACAATAACTATTCACTAATCGATGGGTGTAAAGCAATCACATGACATGATAGGAATGCATTAAATGAAGTTCAACTAAATAAAGACAACCAGTATCATTCAGCTTGCGAAATTCGCTATAACTCATAAGTTCAGAATCAATTAAAGCAATATAAAAGTCATAGAAAGTAGGCTCATTTATCTAATTAGTAAAATTAGTTCCATCTCAATAGGCATTCTGGTTAGTATACTGATGGAATTCAAGTTTCAGAACTGTAAGTAAAACTTTAAACGCATTTTACTATTGGTTATATATAGAATTAAGGATAGCTACAGTTCGGTAAAATCTAGATCTCTTGGTTAAATTTCCAACGCAATAGACAGAACAGTAATAACCATTATATATAGGGAGTTATGATCAGTTTAAGTTCGATACGTATAAATCTCAATGCAGAAAAACAGGACGACATGCGGACCATATAAATTACTTTTAAAATATCAAACAATAATAGATGTTCATGAAACCAATGACAAAAGTTATATAACTCAATTATCTACGCAACGATATATGTATCGGAATATTTGCATGTTTAAACAGAGATATATAGGGATTTAAAAACAGGTATTAATAGAAAATACTGTTTTGAACTGCAGTCTAGAACCGTATTTCCCTCCAGATTACAGTATTAATTGTAACCAGGCAATTTTCAGTAAAATTTAACATATGTTTATAGGTTATCCATTTAGATTTATTATGAGCCCAAGAACGTCACAATACTATTTTTATTTAATTTATTGTAAATTTTACAAGGCGACATGCACAGTAGAATCCAGTTTTGTTGTCGCCACTTGGGGGCATCGTTTCATAGGCGTAACTACAGTATTTTGAATCTAAATTTCTACAAAATATTGATTATCCGTAAAAGAATCTAGTGATCATGAATTTCGGCAATTTAAATTAGGTTTTGGTTCAGGACTTTACATCAAACACTTTACAAGTATTTCTAATACCATGGAAATGCGAGTTTTAACCAACCGGTATGAACAAGATTCCATATGTCCAATCACAAGGTATTACACCCATAAATGTTCGGTTCATCATACCATGCGCAATCGCGGTTCGCAATAATTGTTCTATTTAATCACGATATTAATTTATCATAATTTAATGTCCCGAATTCTCTATATATAATTATATAATAAGCAGCATGAAGCAAGCGCTGCACACCTTTTTTAGGTCGCAGAAATAAAAGCAATGGATGTACCGGTGTTCGCTTCGACATACGAGACGTCGCAATACTGGACACGGTTCAATACAGGCATGGCTCGGACGCGATGCGGACTGCGACTGACATGTGCTGGCGCTGCGACAGTGACGGGAACATCGGTGATTGCGACGACTACAAGTGTTCGACAAAACGCCGGAGGGACTCGGCTGCGGTGTAGGCAATTGTTACAGCGACAGTGAGCAGGGTGATCTTGGTGGTGGTCGTTGGTGGCGGTTTGGATCGCCGAAGTTGATCATCGGCTGCGATGATGGGTGCAGCGGTGGCGGCAATGCAATAGGGCTCGGGTGTGCTTTGGGTAGTGGGACGAGAGCAAGTGGGGTCGGTTGCAGAAAGGTGGTGGTGTGGAGGCTCTTCGGCGGTGGTAGAGAGATGGTCGGCGGTTGGCTGGGTTGAGGCAGTGAGGTTGGGGAGAGAGAGGGAGGAAATAGGGAGCTCGGTGTTGCTGAGTGAGAGAGATAGTGGAGGGGGCTCGGTTGTGATGGTGGAAGTGACGAGGTCGGCGACGAGAAGAGGTTGGTGGTGCGGTGAGGTCGGCGGTGGTAAGCAGTCGGCGGCAATGGTGAGTTGAGAGGGAGAGAGAAGAATATGTATAGCGAGAGTTAGAGAGATAAAGAGATTGTGTGTGAGAGAGAGAGAGTTAAGGAGAGAGAGGGGGGGTAGAGAGATGAGGGGAGAATCTTGGGGTTGGGTGCGATGGTCTTGGGATTACATTGGGGTGAGCTCGGTCGTGGGTTGTGGGAAGGAAGCAGGGAAGAAAAAGGAAGAAAGAGTAAAATAAGAAGGAAAAAGAGAGGGAGAGAAAACGAAAAGAGGGGGGGGAGAGGGATGGAGGAAAGAGGCCTTAGGAGGCTTTTTCGTCACACGGTGTCAAAAAACTACACCTTACACCGTTTTATTAGACGATCGGCATCCATCATTTTCATATTTATCATCTAAGATGTGGATACACCAAATTTCATATGAAGTTACCATTTTTTCACCGTTGAAGTGGGTGCAAAATTAATGGTTTACCGACAATAGAACTTTTTACATTGCTAATTCAACGGTGAAAAAGTGGTAAAATCACATGAAATTTAGTGTATCCCCATCTTAGATGACAAAGATGAAGATGATGGATACCGATCGTCGAATAAAACGATGGGGGTATAGTTTTTTTACGACACCTGATGAAAAAGCCTCCTAGGGCCTCTTTCCTTTATTATTCTCATATATATATAATTATTTGGAAAAACATTATAAAGAAATTGTTATAAAAAAATACAGGAATTTAAACTTAAGATACCGATTATCACACAAAGAAAAAATGATATGTTTTTCATATAAAGCTGTCTATATCATCAACCCCCCTCCCCCTCCCCCTCCCTCTCCCTCTCCCTCTCTCTCTCTCTATATATATATATATATATTGACTTGAGATTAAGTTCATTATAAATATCTAGCCTTCAATTGATTATAGGGTTATTTTATATAACCCCTTTAAAAAAATTTATTTCCAAAATCTCCCTTTTAAATTTGATATTCTAAATATCCCCTTAAACATTTTAATTTTCCAAATAACCCTTCACAGTTAATTTGACAGAGCATCTGAAAGAATATTTCTTCACATAGTTGTTTGGGGTAGGGAAATGAAGAAAATACCCCAACGGTCACTTCTTCTTCCTAAATCAAATTGGATTCATAGAAATACAATTTAGGGCTTTTTTTGACATAAAATTATTGCTATTACTCTCATTGAAGATTAATTCATTGATAAAAGATAGTTTGGGATCCTTACCGTAGAAATCATGCAGTATTCGTCTTCAACATTGATTTTCTTTGGGTTCTTAAGGTTTTTTTTATGAAAATCAAAAATGAGAAAGGAATTTTTTGAGAGAGGAGTTCTTAGAGAGAGAAGAAAGATTGAAAGCCGAAGAAAAACCCTTATTCCACTCTAAAACGAGATCCTGGTCAGCCCCATGAAACCATTTTTAGTTTTTGGACGGTAAAATGTAACGGAGGGGATATTTCAATTAACGGCGTACTTAAAAGGGGGATATACTTGGAAAATCGAATCTAAAAGGGAGATTTTTTAAAATAATTTTTTTAAAAGGGGTATAGGAAAAACCCTTAATTATAATAGCGAGTCTTCCTCTTCTCGCTACACATAAATATCCAGCAATCAATATTCAAACCATCTCTTTCAATTTTGGAAGGTATTTCGAAATATAACTTTATCACCAAACCTTATTATACCTATATCATATAATATTTATTTAAATCAACAAATATCTGCTGTGCATGCACCTGCATGCAAAAATGCCAGTTTAGAGAAACTTAAGTGCATGCACCATGTTTAAAAAGAGCCTTAAATTAATGTTCATACTTAACAAGCTTACAGTAACGGTTGAAGTCTTGATGGATACATCTAGCTCACCTATTTTGGAAGAAGGAAAAAAGAGAGCTAAAATTAGTACAAATTAATTAAATTTTGATGCAAGTTCAAAGGTATTTTTAAAAGACATTACTCGTTTGTATACAAATTGCAAGGATATTAATTCAATTCGAAAAATGATATTATAGAAACGTATATATATACTCGTGTTTGTCCAGTAACACATATAGGATTTTTGGAATTTGGATAGTGGGATCACAAAAGGCTTCCAAGGTCCATTACGACCCTGATACATAAGAACCATTATACAAATTAGAACAAGATAATTAATTATATTATATTTTTACTAATGTAATCATACAAATTAAAATGATAATGTTCATGAAAACTCTTTTTGATGCTTCATATCGTGAAAACATTTCATAAAGCTTTCTTGTCAATGTTATCAAATAAATCTCTATCAATCTACGATACCGAACGATCATTTAACCAAAGTGATGATGCTCACAAGTAGGAATTCTTCAGATTGCGACACGCAGAGGATGACGTGTCCCGGGAGCTACGAATGTAGAATAAACAAGATGCATTGGGGACGTTCCTCGGGACTTCGTCTCCGAGGATGCATCCGACCTTCTGGAGACCTTCCTGAGTACCTTCCACATTCACCTAGAAAACAGCAAACAGCCCACCTTCGAGCAATGCTGCAACCAAGCTTTCTCGGCCTCCCTGCTCGTCTCCGAGCTGCTGCAAAGCCTGAGCTTCCTCGGCCTCCCGGCTCGTCTTCGAGCCATCTGACAGGCCAAGCTCCCTCAGTCTCCCGGCTCGTCTCCGAGCCATCTGACAGGCCGAGCTTTCTCGGCTTCTCCGATCAATCGAGAACGCGGAGCCCAAACGCCGCTGCAACAGATCCGCATATCTCGCCAAGGCGAGATATCCGCCGCCCCACGTTCCGCGTCCCACGCTAGCGCGTCTCCCCATTAATGGGCGTATCTCGCCATTAATGCGGGGATAACACAGGGGCGTAACTGACGGCGAGGATCTCACGCCGGCTCGCTCCTCGCGATCACTATGTAAACCCCTCTTTCAGACGACTCAGGTAACTCCAACTCATTCCAATAGGCCGCTGCGCTGCTCTAATTCCCCGGTACTAACTCGATCGTCGGAGGGACCTACGGTGGTTTCCTATCCCGGGACTTCCCTTGCAGGTAGCTCGGCCTCAGCAACTTCCAATAACCCATTGAGATCCATACGCTCAAAAATCCCCAAGCCAATCTCAACCATTCAAAACCACTCACTACCAGATCGACGGAGGACAACATCTGAGGGAGATCACGACCTCCATCAATTGGCGCCATCTATGGGAATCTACTCAAAAGTTTCTCCACCCATAAAATTGATCTTCCGCCCTCGACCCGATGGCGAGCGACAACCGCAACGATCCAGATACGAGCCGCCACACCCAAAACGGAGGCAGGAGCGGCTCGTCCCCCCTCCTAACGTCATCAACGCCTTATCCGCTCGAATCGACAGGCTCACATCGATAGCGGATGCAGTCAACCGCGTTCAAGCGGCGGGCCCTACCCACCAGACCGCAGTTCCCATTCCCCGGGATAACAACGTCCGCAGAACGATGGATGGCCATGCTCAGGCCCTCGATCTCACCCACGCTCATCTCAGCGTCATTGAGCGCCGGCGTGCCGACTCCGGCTATCATGACCCGTATGCGGCGAATGATTCCATGAACTACTGGGCGCAGGACAGCTCCATACCCCGATCTCAAGGAAGATTAGACTGTCTCCCCAACACCCGCTGCGTGCACACACCCCCTAAGGAGATGTCGGTCAATTCGCCTGCTTCCAGGCACGACCGACACCTCCAATCCCGCCGAGGCCGTGCAAACGGCGAACGTCGGGAGTACTCAAGAAAGACCTCGCCCGAGGATTTGAGAAATTTGATAGAGCGGAATCGAAGCCGCACCATCGCGCAGACCCGGAGCGGAGGTAGCCACCACTCCGACTGTGCAGAATCCTCGGGGTACCACCACAGTCTGGAAGCCCTCGAAAAGAAAATCGAAGGCATACAATGAGATGGCCACATGTCCGGCGAAGGGGCCAGGTATTCCGCCGATTCACTCACAAAGCCCTTTACAGAAGAGCTGCTGGCCAAGCACGTCTCGTCCAAGAACAAGCCGCCCAAAGTGGCCCTCTTCGACGGGAAGTCCGACGCGAAGGACCACTTAGACGCATTTACGGCGGGCATGAGCTTCCAAGATAACTCGGACGCGGCTCAATGCCGATCTTTCCCCACTACCCTAATCCGGGCTGGCCGGGACTGGTTCTGAGAGCTCGCGCCGCCCTCCATCTCGACCTTCGACGAGGTGGCTACCCAATTCCTCGGTCATTTCGTCAGAAACCGACGACAGAAAAGGACGGTCGACTACCTGTTCACTGTCAAGAGCGGGGACAAGGAATCCTTCAAATGGTATGTCACTCTCTTCAACAATGCCCTCCTAGAGGTTCCCGAGCACCGCGATGAAACAGTTATCACCGCGCTGAGGTCGGGTCTTAGACACAAAGAGTGGCTACGCTCTTTTGCATTAGCGCAACCTAAGACCATGGCCGAAGTGAAAGCCTGGACTGAGCGAGAGATCCAACTCGAGTCGGAGGTGAACTCAAATCTGCCCCGAGCCGACCAAACGGATCGAAAGAAAAGGGACAGGGAGGAGAAAGAAAGTCGACCGTCCAAAACCTTACCCCCCCAGGTTTCAGGAGTACACTCCTCTCAACATTTCCCAAACCAAGCTATTGGAGGAAGTTAAGGGCGAGAGGTTCTTTAAGCTTCCGTCAGTTACCCAAAGAGCGGGCAAGCATCTCCTCGGCCCGTTCTGCGCCTTCCACAGGTCGCAAGGTCACCCGACTGAGAACTGCAAACAACTCCGTGACTACATCGAGGAGTTGATCCGCTCCGGCCACCTGGAGAAATAGTTACGGGATAAGAGGAAGGTGGAGCGGCAGCAGAAGGACCAAACTCTTCCCGGGGAATTAACGATTGGGCAAATCATGGCCGTTACCTCAGATCAAGCTCAGAAAAACGGGGAGAAACACCGCCTCCTCTTAGTCGAAGGTGTAAGCGATCCACCCCGTAAGAAGTGCACGAAGGACGAACCGATCATATTCACCGATGAAAACCTCCACGGCATATCGCTTCCTCACAATGACCCTCTTGTGATAACGGCCCGAGTCCACCGTTACGAGGTCCAAAGAATTTTGGTCGATACAAGGAGCTCGGCGGATATCCTGTTCTACGATTGTTTCCAGCGTATGGGGCTAGGACCATCCGACCTTCGGCCGACCTCCCATATCCTCTCTGGGTTCACAAACTACTCCGTCCTGGCCGAGGGATTGGTCACCCTCCTCCTCAACATTGGGGAAGCAGGCAATACACAAACCATACCGGTGAACTTCCTTGTCGCTAAGGTCCCTTCATCCTATAAAATTCTCCTAGGACGCCCTACCTTGAACGCCCCCCGGGCTCAAATTTCGACTTATCACCTTGCGATCAAATTCCCTTTGGATCAAGAGGGATAGGCCGGGCCTACGAGAACCAGCAAACCGCCAAGATTTGTCTCGCCTCGACGTCCCCCGCCGGAAAGCAGGGCGACGATTTTGAGGACGCGCATGATTTCCAGGGATCCTTAGAAACACGCGACGACCAAAGGGAAATTCGAGGTGCCCCGATGGAAGCATTGACAGAAGTCCCCATCGTAGAAGGAGTCGACGGCCGGACAGTCCAGATCGGCTCTTTCCTGACAGGGGACCACCACGAAGACTTGATCCGTTTCCTCCGAGAAAACTCGGACGTATTCGCTTGGACGCCAGCGGACATGCCCGGGATTGACCCCAAAGTGATCTCCCACAAGCTCGGGGTCGACCCGAAAGCCCGACCCGTCTGACAAAAGAAGAGAAGCTTTGCGCCGGTTAAACAAAAGGTGATAGAAGACGAGCTGGATCGATTGCTCGCAGCTAACTTCATCAGGAACCTGGACTACTCAGATTGGCTGGCGAATGTGTACATGGTCAAGAAGGCGAATGGGAAATGGCACATGTGTGTCGATTTCACGGACTTGAACAGGGCATGCCCCAAAGACAACTATCCACTTCCTCGAATAGACCAGCTAGTGGACAGTTTGGCCGACCACGAATTACTGAGCTTCATGGACACTTTCTCTGGTTACAATCAGATCCGGATGAATCCGGCCGACGAAGAACTTATCGCCTTCACCACGGATTGGGGGGGTATACTGCTACAAAGTGATGCTTTTCAGACTCAAGAACACTGGGGCCACGTATCAACGCCTGGTCAACAAACTGTTCAAACCACAGATTGGGAGAAATATAGAAGTCTACGTCGATGACATGCTCGTAAAATCCGTCTCCTCTACCGGGCACACTAAAGACCTCGGCGAAACATTCGACGTCCTGTGCAAGTACAAAATGAAGCTGAACCCAGCTAACTGTACGTTCGGAGTCACCAGTGGGAAGTTCCTCGGGTTCATGGTTACCCATCGAGGAATCGAAACAAACCCAGAAAAGATCAGCGCCATCCTCAACATGGCAACGCCCAAGAGTAATGTCGACATCATACGCCTTACGGGGAAGGTGGCTGCCCTGAGCCACTTTATGTCTAGATCCGGGAAGAAGTGCCTCCCGTTCTTCAAGGCCCTAAGGAAAATTCCTAAGTTTGAATGGTCTGAGGAATGCCAGAATGCTTTCGAACAACTCAAAGCACACCTAACGACTCCCCCGCTAGTCACTTGATCGGTCGAGGGCGACGAGCTATTATTATATATAGCCGTCTCCAACCAAGCTGTAGGTTCGGTGCTTGTCAGAGAATGCGAAGGCATACAGAGGCCGGTCTACTACGTGAGCCATGTTTTCAAGGATGCAGAGACAAGATACCCGGCTATAGAGAAAATAGTCCTGGCACTTGTCGTCGCCTCCAGAAAACTTCAACACTATTTCCAAGCGCACACAATTCCCGTCCTCACCGAGCGACCTTTAGGGTCTATTCTCGCCTCCCCCGAGTCGTCAGGTCATCTGGAGAAATGGAGGTGGGAATTGTCCCAATTCGATATCAAATACCTCCCCAGACAAGCCATCAAAACGCAGGTCTTAGCAAATTTCATTGTCGAATGCATTATTCCCACTAAAGAAGGAACGGCAGCGCAGGGCCCCGAACCACGTCCCTCGGTCGAAGAGGTACCCGACCCATCCCGGACTAGGTTCTCTATGGGGACGGATCCTCTACCGAGGAGGGGAGCGGGGCTGACTTGATCATCCGCGGCCCAAACGAAGCGGAAATGGAATACTCTTTAAAACTCGTGTTCAGAACGTCAAACAATGCCATGGAATAAGAAGCTTTGTTGGCAAGACTACGAATCGCTTCCGGGATAGGACTGAAGACCATCAGAGTTTGCAGCGACTCCGCACTGGTCGTCGGCCAAGTAACCAGGAGTTTCGAAGCTCGGGAGCCACTCATGATAAAATACCTGGCCGAAGTAAAAAAGTTTCGAAAAAAATTTGATGTGGTCTAAGTGGAGCAGATTCCTAGGAACTTGAACACCCAAGCCAACGCCTTGAGCAAGCTCGCTTCTTCCTATTCGGCCAATCATAAAAGAAATATCATCTTCGAAGTCTTGCCATGGCCCAGCGTGGAAGAAGGAGAGGTAACACTCCAAATCTACACAACTCAGGAAGATGGCCGGGATTGGAGAAAGCCCCTCGTAGAGTTCCTAAAGGATGGTGTACTTCCCGAAGACCGAGGAGAAGCTCGCCGGCTTCGGGCCAACGGAAACCTGTACAAGAAATCATACACTCAGCCTCTGCTATGGTGCATCGACCCCCACGAGGCCGACTAGTTCTGCGCGAGATACATGAAAGGGTCAGGGGAGCACATCAAGGGGCCCGAACCCTGGTCCAAAAGGCACTACTGCAAGGGTATTATTGGCCGAGAATACAACAGGATGCCAAGAGGCTGATTAGAATATGCAAGAACTGCCAACTGTTCGGCAGCATACCTCGTCTCCCCGCCACCGAACTAACTCCACTCAGTTCCCCTTGGCTATTTGCATAATAGGGGATGGATATGGTGGGCCAACTCCCCACCGGCACGGGCGGGCACAGATACATCCTTGTCGCTGTGGACTACTTCATGAAATGGATAGAGGCCGTACCCATCAGGAAACCGGACGCCACCTCTACGATAAAGTTCCTGCAGAACAACATAATTTCTCGATTTGGGATCCCGAGGTGCATAGTTACCAACCATGGGACCAACTTCGAAAACGGTAAAGTTAAAGAGTTTTGCAACGACTACCACATATTGATGAAGTTTGCCGCGGTCGTACATCCTCAATGCAACGGGCAGGCCGAGATAGCGAACCGAGGCGTCATCCGCGGTCTCAGAGCCCGTTTGGAAGGAAGGCAAGGCGGCTGGGTCGAGGAATTACCATGGTTTCTAAAGGTGTTGCGGACGTCGAAGAAAACACCCACGGGAGAAACCCTATTCAGCCTCTGCTACGGTACTGAGGTGATGGTCCCCGCGGAGATTAGACTGCCCAGTTATAGGGTCGAACACTTCGATGATGAAGCTAACACCTCGGCGCTCCGAAGCAACTTGGACGTCCTATTGGAAAGGCGGGATCGAGCGCAAATCAGAGTAGCCGCCTATCAGTAGCAAACCACTTGCTACTACAATACCCGAGTTAAATATCGGGCCTTCAAGACGGGAGATCTGGTCTTACGAAAAAATGAGTTCGTAAACCAAGGGAGACTACATAAGTTCTCCCCGAAGTGGGACGGACCATTCCTCGTAACAGAAATATTGCTCGGTGGAGCATACCGCCTGCAGGACGCCGGGGGGCGTAATTTTCTTCGGCCGTATAACGCCAAAAAACTTAAGTTGTATAAATAAACATGTACCCTCTTTTGAAATAATATAATTCTTATTGGCATTTAATTAAGTCTCCTGAGTTAGGTCCTCTCACAGAAAAGACCTTTTACACCGCCATGGGGCTCTAGCCTTTGTTTCTATTCTCGGTTCCGAGACTCCGAGGTTTTTTAAAGAAAAAGTATAAAATGTACCGAAAAGATAAAAAGAGACAATGCACCTCAACAAAAGAGAAATTTATTCATTAAGAGGTATTATGGACTACCCAGCCTTACAACAATTACAACAAAGGAGGGTGAGGATTAAGGAAATATTGTCGGTGATGCACCGAAGAAAGCTCCTCCAGCCGAGCCCAAGCAGCCTCGACCCGCTCCCTCCAACGGTACTCATGGGCCCTAGAAGCCATGGACTCCCTGGGGACCTTGTAAGCCGAGCAAGATGCGACGACCAATCTTTGCTGGAAACTATCAAGAAGGAGGTCCACCAAGCGATCCCGCCTACTTTTTGAGATCAGACCAAGCCCGTGGATAGTGTGCATTTTGTTGAACGCTGCATCCATCAACTGTGGAGATAGGGTGTTATACAGACCCGGTGTAACAACCCTAAACTTTCTGGACAAAATTTTTGTAAAGTACAGAAATGAGTACCTTAGCTTGAGTACAACTTAAAAGTATTTCTTGTTTAAGAACGGCAAGAAAACACTTGTAGCTCATTGGTAAAGCCTTGCACTGCTGTGATATAGCCGTTGTGTTCGAATCCTATCAGCCACATATTTTTTTAATGATTTTTCTTTTAAATTTTTGGAAGCCCAAAAGCTTACACGTGCAATACACGGTATCTGGCCCAGCCCAGCCTTTTGTAACTACTGCAAGAGAAATGGGCATCTGGCGAGAGATTGCCGGCGTGCTAACAACCTTTGCTTGATCTGCGGCTCAGCTGATCATGGTATTGGGGCTTATCCTCATAAACAAAATCCAATTGCTGCACTGTCACGCCCCGCTTCCCAAAATACGGAATACGAGGGGTTGACAAGGCCAGCCATGCTCCTACGGTCAAGGAAACATCCTGCCGTAGTCATACTTCGGCTTCTAGCTTTACATGGTAATCAGTAAATAATGCGCAGGTAATGAGAAATGCAGTAACTGGAACAAAACAGTATAAAGAACTGACCTGATGGGAAACAAAAGGTATAACCCTGGATAGCTAATCAAGATGTCCGTGATGCACGTCTAGTCCTGGTCCAGGCTAAATCTTCTCTCCACACTGAGCATGCATACTCAGGTCGTCAGAGCGACACAATAGCAATATAGTATATATAAATTCATGTGACATTTCTAACAGTGATAATAGATCTATATAACAGTAAATCAATGACGGTATAGGTATGAACATGCAGTAATCAATGCAGCGGAATAGTAAAAGCAGTAGAATGATATGCCACGTATGTCAACACAGAAAGTATGTATATCGATGCTATCATCCCTATCAGTCTCTAAGTCTCACTATACAGGTCACTAAACCTATCGTCAGTCCAAGTGTGAGAGTCAACCACTCGCGAGTGTCCTCCACCCAAGGGTAGAACCCAAGGGTAAGGGACCACGGGCCCAACATGTAACTCACGGTAATAATCATGTACCCTGTAAATCTCCATATATCTCCATATATATATAAGCCGGCAAGGGACTCCCGAGATTCTGTTGAATTCACACTCGAACTACCCCACACCCCGTGGTCTACATCAAACGCTAACCATAACCCTAAATATCAGTCGGTCTGTGACAAGTCTGCGCGAGAACTGGAGGCAGGACCTCCATCAAGCACGTCCCGACTAATACCTACGATAAATGGCAGTGTTTGGTGCCTTATCTTTGACACCCGTGCAAGAGCTTCCATAAGTGTCCCATACCACTTATAGTCACACGTACACGCATCTTACAGACGTCGACAATGCAATAGAATCATAAGGTTCACTGATTGTGTACAAGTACGTATCACTTTCACTTATTCACTGATACACGAACACTAACGTACTTGCCACAATCATCACTAATACCTAACACTGGGTAATACACGTTATCACTAGATTATCAATGCAGTGACATGTGTATGATATGATGCGTGAACAGTATGTAAAGCTTGATTAGGGTGTCATGAATCAATAATCTACCACTTGCATAATTTATCATAAATCATACAGTTATATTTTAGTGAAATGATGAAAGGGGAACAAATAGTATATTCAATTATCTATCCAGCGAATTTAGTTTCATACCAGTCGGGTTCCAGGATCATTAATTATAGCCATTTCATTTTAAGCGTTCACGGCTGGAAATCCGGTTTCAGAATCGGAAGTCCGTTTCGCAACGCATTTTAATCCCAGTTGGGATCATATTTTAGCAATGCTACAGTTGAATGAAATCTAGGGTTTTCAGTAAGGTTTTCAACGCAATAGATGGATCTTCAATCGCATCTGTACGTCAGGAGATATACACTGTTTAATACTAGTATGTCAATTCTGATTCTGTTGGGACTGTTATGCGTCCCGATCTTTTAAATTACAGATTAAATAACAAACGATAACGAAACAGGATGAAACCACTTGTGTTGTCTAGATAACAGATTTAACTATAATAAACAGCGGAGTTTCACAACCTACGAGTTAAGTAAACAAGGTGGTACCCATTACGGAACAGCACCCAATAAACATAGTCGCTCTGGACTGCAGTCCAGAGTCGCACTCCGATCCAATTATTGTCACAGTTTAAGTACAGAAACAACTATAAATTTACATAGGGTTAAAGTTCGTCGAGTCGGCTTCGATTTGAGACCTCGAGCGCATCATTCCAGTATGTATATAATTTATGGTAATTTTAACGGTTTTCAGGTACAAGAAAAATTCCAGTTTTACGGGTAAACTTGGGGGTAGTCGTTTTAGTCATTAACGGTCATATTTTTCAGCGAAACTTATACAAGATATCCATCACCAGAAGGTACAATATAAACCATCCAGTTCCGTCAAATTTGATAAGTATTCTCATTGGGAACGCACATCGAACAGGTATGACACTTAATTGATCTAAAATTGTAGCTTTATGATCTATGTAATCTAAGATTGTAACTTGAATATATAGCATGTAAGCAAGTAAAATACTTGCCTGGAAACGTTTCGGGGATGCACGGCGACGGTAACGTCATGAACGAGCGACGAACGGCGACGACAGCGTCTCGGTATGAGCTCGGGTCTGTTCTGGGGCAGCGGTGAGCGACGTTGGTTGGCCGGAGCAGGGGAGAGACGCCGAGGGGAAGCTCGTGGTCGAGATGTGCACAGGTGGTGGCCAAGGTGACGCGAAGAAGCTTGGCGGCGACTTGAGGGCTCGAACTCAGGTGAGGGGCGTGCCTACGCAGGGCTCGGGGTCGTGGTTGCAGTGGGGGTGAATGAAACTCGGATGGGCCAGTGCTGGGGGTAGTGCTTGGGTTGACGAGGTGGCTCGAAGCAGTTGGGCTCGTCGACGTAGTCGGGGTGCCTGGGGTGGTCGAGGCTTGGAGTTCGGCCGGTAAGGGGTGTAGCTCGGGTTGGAGATGATGGGAGGCTCAGTGGAACGCGGAGGCCACAGCTGGAAACGGGGCTTACAATGGCGAGGGAGGCGGCTGGTGATCGCCGGCGATGGAGTGGTGGCTGGCGCGCAGTGGGGGAGCTCGGGCAGTGGTTGCTGGAGTTGTAGGTGGTGGCGGGTTGATGGAGTCTCGAGTTTAGGGTGAGATGAGGGGCGACGGCGGTGGTTTAACGGCGGTGATTGAACGACGGTGAGGAGGGAGTCGGCTCGGGTGTAGGTGGGTTGGTGGGTGCGACGAGGCTGAGGACGAGGGTGGAGACGACGAGGTGGAGGCGAGCGGCGGTGAGGAGACGGCGGTGGGCGCGACTTACGGCCGTGGGCGCGAGTTCGAGAGAGAGAGAGAATGGGAGAGATAGAGAGAGATGGAGCGGGAAAAATTAAAGAGGAAGGGAGAGAGAACGTGTGTGGGGGGGGGAGAGAGAGAGAGAATGAGAGAACGAGAGGAGAGAGAGAGGGACGTGCGTAAATGAAGGGGAAATTAAGATGAGAGAGAGAGGGTAATTGTTGTGAGTGATAAGGAGAAAGAGGAGAGATAAAGAGAGAGAGAACGTGCGTAAGAGGGAGAGAGAGAGAGAGTAACGGTAAGAATAAAGGAATCTAAAGGAAAATGGAGAATGAGTAAATAAAATTAATATGGAAAGTAATGGAGGGATTAGATGAGGGTTAATGGAAATTTATGGGAGAAGATTAAGAGGTGTTAATGGAAATTTATTTTATAATTTAAAGGTGATTTAAGAGGGAAAAATATAAGAAGATTTGAAAATGAAGGAAGGAAAAATGAGGAGCTTGGGCCGGACTCTTAACGGGCTGCTGGGTTGGGCTGAGTAAAAATTAATTAATTTATCAATCATAAAAGGATGGGCCGAGGATTACAATAAAAGGATTGTAAGGAATTGGGAAAGAGGGCCGGGCCTTTGGAGAAAAGAATTCAAATGAGGAAAAGAAATAAGCGGGTCGGGTTGGTTTAAATCCTATTTTAATTTACATGGGATGGGAAAAATATAGGTTAGGGACTGAGTAAAATATGGTCTGAGGTTTAGTAGAAATAAAATTAAATAAATTAAATTAAATTCAAGAAAACAAATACAGATTTTGGTATAAAAAGGGCTGGGTATTACATCATACCACCTTTACAAAAATTTCGTCCTCGAAATTTAAAATAAACGATAAGTTATACAAACATAAGCGAAAGCTATTATATTGCAAACTAACACATAACGATTTACTAGAAATCCGGTGACGAAGAAATTTGAAGGTATAATTATGTAAGAACAACATACAAAAAGATAGGTCTAATTAGGTATAAGGCAGGAATAACTATAGGGGCAACCACATGTATACGAGAATAGCACTAACAACAATAACGAACAATGATATTCGACGCGTACTCGATAAAATCGAAACTCAAACATATGCACATATCAGTATATCAAAAGTAGCGCCGCAGAAATAAAATTATAAGATACAGCTATTTATAATAGTAATCATAGGTACAATACCCGAAAATAAAGTAACGACAATAAAATAGTGAAAGATTTGTCGGTAAGTTAAAACGTTTTAGGACGATGTATCGATCAAATAGTTTTAAAATAACTTAGAAAACTCACATAGTGAAAATGAGGAATATGGAACAAAATATGCGCGGTGTAAGGTTGCGCTACTGAAAACTGAGGATAATAGTGGTGTGCTTAAAATACATAAAACTAAGTAGTCAATAACACGCACTCTTCGATAAATACAAAATAATGAAAACCAAATTTTCGAATAATAACGTTCCTAAATATATTTAGGGTAACAAGAAAATATATATAAGGCTAGCTAGGGTAAGGATTACAAGGAAGTGTGGCTCATTAAGAAGGTCGGAGTGTGGCGGCTTTAGGCTGAAGATCAAGAAGATTGGGATCGGGTCAGCTCAGGAAGTAAGGGTGAGCAACAAAGGACTACAAGGGAAAAGTATGGGGAGCATAACGGTCGGTACATCCTATGAATCGAGAATTTGAAGGGTTAGCGAACTCGGAAGTTTCTCTAAAATTTTCTCCTCCCAGAAGGATCTCAAACGAGACGCAGACAAAGGATGGAGGGTGAACCTCAAAAGATCGGGTGTGGTACTTGTTAATCTGAGTGAGGGTTGAATCAGCACGAGGTGTAGGTGTGGACAGTAAGGGGTCTCAGGAGGAAAAACGGTAAAGGGAAAATCGAAGCATCCAGTAAACAAAAGATTTGCGAACTTAAAAGATTTATTTCATTCCAGAAGATTTTAAACAAAGCATCATCAAAACGAAATGTGGCCGTAAACTATACACAGATTTTACTTGGCCAGATAAGACAACATCTAGAAGAAGTCCCGTCAGTCACGGTTGTGGAGATTCAGCAGGTTGCGGTAGGCTCGCGCGCTCAAGTAGGGGCGTCCATTCCTATATCGCCTTGCAGGGATCGCCATTGGGAGTTCTTCCGCGGCAGGGTCTTGATCTTCTGGTCCTTCTTCCTCGGCTGGAGCTTCTTCATCGAGGTCTGATTCCATGTGATTCTCTTCTTCTGGATTCTCTTCCATGGGGTTTTCCTCCACTGGATTTTCTTCTATCGGGTCTTCCTCGGGATCTTCCTCTATCGGGTTCTCTTCAGGTTCTCCTTTCTCTTCGTCGGAATCGCCTATCATGTCAAACTCTGGGGCGGCTGCTCCTTCGTCCTCTGAATCGTTGTTTCTGAAATTGACCCGGGGACCGTTGATCTCATCGTCAGAACTCATCAGCGTGTGGTCTAAGGAAACGCATGACTGTGCATCCTCATCTAGATGCGGCGCTGCTCCAGGATGGGCCATGGCCTGAAAAGAAAGAGTCATGATTAGACAATGGAACACATCAAGAAAATAGTTAAGTGTACGAAGTATAGAAAGATATGCGGTTGCAGGAATTGAAAAATCAAGATTAACATGCTCTGATAATGAATAGTATGAATAAGGGGAAGAACTAGAGAATATATTACGATTCAAGTTTTATTGCATTCAACTAAAAGTTCGACAGATACAAGATTTCAAACGGAAGAAAATATTTTTAAGAGGATGACAACATTATTACTAAAATTAGGAAAACATGAAAATTCTTCTTTGATTGCTAGACCGCTGTATTCTCGTCACGCGAGTTGAATCCTGGGCTGGGTCAGCCTTATTCTCAAAGTTCGAACTACGCAATAATCATCACTTGGCAGAAGTAGGGAGTGTGGACGAGTCTCCACCTTGTAGCTCCTTCCATTTTGGGCAACCGTTGATGAGACGTTCGCTGGATCCGCAAATCAGACCTTTCCCTTGGGCGCGGCGACAATCTCTCTGAAGATGTCCTGGCCTCTTACAGTACCCGCAACACTGGGTCTTCAGTTGCTTCTGTCGCGAGGAAACAATTTGGCGCTTCATCCTCTTCTCTTTTCCTCGTCTAACATGAATCCCTTTATGATTGGAGACTCCCGCTGGTGCCTGACTCACCTGCCTTCTCAGTCCTTCAGCTAATAAGTCGTTTGTTCGCTCATGGTCTTCCTTTAAACCTTGCAGTACACTCAGGATCTCAATAGTCTGATTCTGGGGAGTGGAGATAGAGAAAGAGTCGTTGGTCGACATGATCCTGAAACAATAATTTTTGAGGATGATATAAGGCACAAGCTATAAGAATCAAAATATAATGTGGATTGGGCAAAGATTCAATAATATCAGATGTAATGAAATTCATTACAAGTGGAAAATCAACGGTAGGATTCTAAGTCACTTAAACAGAGTACGGTAGTGCAATTACAACCACGTAACCTTGCCAAGTCATCCGAAACCCAAGCGAATGGATAGCGGAACACACAATGTGATTATGGATCAAGGATATCAAGTTTACAATCTAGACTGAGGGATGTCTTAGATTGTCAAGCTCTGCACGGAAAACTGCAATCCCAATCGAAGCAAAACCTGGTCT
This sequence comes from Agapanthus africanus, assembly GCA_030015575.1. Lineage (NCBI taxonomy): Eukaryota > Viridiplantae > Streptophyta > Magnoliopsida > Asparagales > Amaryllidaceae > Agapanthus > Agapanthus africanus. Next base: position 236,403 of record JASDDO010000253.1, on the reverse strand, counting down.
CTGATACCAACTAAACCAGGTCACGCCCCGCTTCCCAAAATACGGAATACGAGGGGTTGACAAGGCCAGCCATGCTCCTACGGTCAAGGAAACATCCTGCCGTAGTCACACTTCGGCTTCTAGCTTTACATGGTAATCAGTAAATAATGCACAGGTAATAAGAAATGCAGTAACTGGAACAAAACAGTATAAAGAACTGACCTGATGGGAAACAAAAGGTATAACCCTGGATAGCTAATCAAGATGTCCGTGATGTACGTCTAGTCCTGGTCCAGGCTAAATCTTCTCCTCACACTGAGCATGCATACTCAGGTCGTCAGAGCGACACAATAGCAATATAGTATATATAAATTCATGTGACAATTCTAACAGTGATAATAGATCTATATAACAGTAAATCAATGACGGTATAGGTATGAACATGCAGTAATCAATGCAGCGGAACAGTAAAAGCAGTAGAATGATATGCCACGTATGTCAACACAGTAAGTATGTATATCGATGCTATCATCCCTATCAGTCTCTAAGTCTCACTGTACAGGTCACTAAACCTATCGTCAGTCCAAGTGTGAGAGTCAACCACTCGCGAGTGTCCTCCACCCAAGGGTAGAACCCAAGGGCAAGGGACCACGGGCCCAACATGTAACTCACGGTAATAATCATATACCCTGTAAATCTCCATATATCTCCATATATATATAAGCCGGCAAGAGACTCCCGAGATTCTGTTGAATTCACACTCGAACTACCCCACACCCCGTGGTCTACATCAAACGCTAACCATAACCCTAAATATCAGTCGATCTGTGACAAGTCTGCGCGAGAACTGGAGGCAGGACCTCCATCAAACACGTCCTGACTAATACCTACGATAAATGGCAGTGTTTGGTGCCTTATCTGTGGCACCCGTGCAAGAGCTTCCATAAGTGTCCCATACCACTTATAGTCGCACGTACACGCATCCCACAGACGTCGACAATGCAATAGAATCATAAGGTTCACTGATTGTATACAAGTACGTATCACTTTCACTTATTCACTGATACATGAACACTAACGTACTTGCCACAATCATCATTAATACCTAACACTGGGTAATACACGTTATCACTAGATTATCAATGCAGTGACATGTGTATGATATGATGCGTGAACAGTATGTAAAGCTTGATTAGGGTGTCATGAATCAATAATCTACGACTTGCATAACTTATTATAAATCATACGGTTATAGTTTAGTGAAACGATGAACGGGGAATAAATAGTATATTCAGTTATCTATCCAGCGAATTTAGTTTCATACCAGTCGGGTTCCAGGATCATTAATTATAGCCATTTCATTTTAAGCGTTCACGGCTGGAAATCCGGTTTCAGAATCGGAAGTCCGTTTAGCAACGCATTTTAATCCCAGTTGGGATCAGATTTTAGTGATGCTACAGTTGAATTAAATCTAGGGTTTTCAGTAAGGTTTTCAACGCAACAAACGGATCTTCAATCGCGTCTGTATGTCAGGAGATATACACTGTTTAATACTAGTATGTCAATTCTGATTCTGTTGGGACTGTTATGCGTCCCGATCTTTTAAATTACAGATTAAATAACAAAAAATAACGAAACAGGATGAAACCACTTGTGTTGTCTAGCTAACAGATTTACCTATAATAAACAGTGGAGTTCCATAACCTACGAGTTAAGGAAACAAGGTGGTACCCATTACGGAACAGCACCCAATAAACATAGTCGCTCTGGACTGCAGTCTAGAGTCGCACTCCGATCCAATTATTGTCACAGTTTAAGTACAGAAACAACTAGAAATTTACATAGGGTTAAAGTTTGTCGAGTTGTCTTCGATTTGAGCTCTCGAGCGCATCATTCCAGTATGTATATAATTTATGGTAATTTTAACGGTTTTCAGGTACAAGAAAAATTTCAGTTTTACGGGTAAACTTGGGGGTAGTCGTTTTAGTCATTAACGGTCATATTTTCCAGCGAAACTTGTACAAGATATCCATCACTACAAGGTCCAATATAAACCATCCAGTTACGTCAAATTTGATAAGTATTCTCATTGGGAACACTCATCGAACGGGTATGACACTTAATTGATCTAAAATTGTAGCTTTATGATCTATGTAATCTAAGATTGTAACTTGAATATATAGCATGTAAGCAAGTAAAATACTTGCCTGGAAACGTTTCGGGGATGCACGGCGACGGTAACGTCATGAACGAGCGACGAACGGCGACGACAGCGTCTCGGTATGAGCTCGGGTCTGTTCTGGGGCAGCGGTGAGCGACGTTGGTTGGCCGGAGCAGGGGAGAGACGCCGAGGGGAAGCTCGTGGTCGAGATGTGCACAGGTGGTGGCCAAGGTGACGCGAAGAAGCTTGGCGGCGACTTGAGGGCTCGAACTCAGGTGAGGGGCGTGCCTACGCAGGGCTCGGGGTCGTGGTTGCAGTGGGGGTGAATGAAACTCGGATGGGCCAGTGCTGGGGGTAGTGCTTGGGTTGACGAGGTGGCTCGAAGCAGTGGGGCTCGTCGGCGTAGTCGGGGTTCCTGCGGTGGTCGAGGCTTGGAGTTCGGCCGGTAAGGGGTGTAGCTTGGGTTGGAGATGATGGGAGGCTCAGTGGAACGCGGAGGCCACAGCTGGAAACGGGGCTTACAATGGCGAGGGAGGCGGCTGGTGAGCGCCGGCGATGGAGTGGTGGCTGGCGCGCAGTGGGGGAGCTCGGGCAGTGGTTGCTGGAGTTGTAGGTGGTGGCGGGTTGATGGAGTCTCGAGTTGAGGGTGAGATGAGGGGCGATGGCGGTGGTTGAACGGCGGTGATTGAACGGCGGTGAGGAGGGAGTCGGCTCGGGTGTAGGTGGGTTGGTGGGTGCGACGAGGCTGAGGACGAGGGTGGAGACGACGAGGTGGAGGCGAGCGGCGGTGGGCACGACGCGCGGCCGTGGGCACGAGTTCGATAGAGAGAGAGAATAGGAAAGATAGAGAAAGATGGAGCGGGAAAAATGAAAGAGGAAGGGAGAGAGAACGTGTGGGGGGGAGAGAGAGAATGAGAGAACGAGAAGAGAGAGAGAGGGACGTGCGTAAATGAAGGGGAAATTAAGATGAGAGAGAGATAGGGTAATTGTTGTGAGTGATAGGGAGAGAGAGGAGAGATAAAGAGAGAGAGAACGTGCGTAAAAGGGAGAGAGAGAGAGAGTAACGGTAAGAATAAAGGAATTTAAAGGAAAATGGAGAATGAGTAAATAAAATTAATATGGAAAGTAATGGAGGGATTAGATGAGGGTTAATAGAAATTTATGGGGGAAGATTAAGAGGTGTTAATGGAAATTTATTTTATAATTTAAAGGTGATTTAAGAGGGAAAAATATAAGAAGATTTGAAAATGAAGGAAGGGAAAATGAGGAGCTTGGGCCGGGCTCTTGACGGGCTGCTGGGTTGGGCTGAGTAAAAATTAATTAATTTATCAGTCATAAAGGGATGGGCCGAGGATCACAATAAAAGGATTATAAGGAATTGGGAAAGAGGGCCGGGCCTTTGGAGAAAAGAATTCAAATGGGGAAAAGAAATAAGCGGTCCGGGTTGGTTTAAATCCTATTTTAATTTACATGGGCTGGGAAAAATATAGGTTAGGGACTGAGTAAAATATGGTCTGGGGTTTAGTAGAAATAAAATTAAATAAATTAAATAAAATTCATGAAAACAAATACAGATTTTGGTATAAAAAGGGCTGGGTATTACATGCACCCAGGCCAGCAAACAATTATCCACAGCGTCCAGCCATCCAAGCCCCTGCTCCAAGACTTGCACTACCTGCACCACCCAGAGGACCACAAGCTGCACCACCTCCTCGTCAGTTCCATCAAGCTCAAAGGAACGTTCCGATGAATGCTCCTCAGGACAGGAGGAATGTACCAAAGCGCCAGGCTTTCACGATGTCTGTGGAAGAAGCTGAGGCCACTGGCCAAGTCATCACCGGTAAACTTTCCTTCTCAAACTTATCTTTTAGTCTTGGTTATCTACAAACTTTTCCTATACCTAAAACATATCCCATATACCTTAGGTACAATCCTAGTAGCCTCACTACCTGCACTTGCACTGTTTGATACTGGAGCATCGCACTGCTTTATGTCGCAACGGTTTGTCCGAACCCATGCGATTCCAGTCTCGCCGCTTGTTTCCAGCTGGAATGTCAGTTCAGGAAATGGCGTTCTAAAGGCAACTATGGGATACAAATTGTGTCCAGTCGTCGTCTGCAGCAGAGAGTTTTATGCCGACTTCAAAGTACTGGACATACCGAACTTCGATGTGGTCCTAGGAATGGATTGGCATGGAACTTTTTATGCTACCATCGACTGTCGTCAAAGGAGGGTAGTATTCGAGATTCCAGACCATCCGGTATTCTATTTCAAGAGCGGAGACCGTACCCTGGAGCCAAGTACCTACAAAGCGAAACCAAGGGAAGCAGTAGTTGCAGCAGCTCAAGCAGAAGAAGAATTAAGACCAGAGGTAGTTTGAGAGTTCGACGATGTATTTCCTGACGATATATCAGGTTTGCCTCCCGATCGAGCTCTTGAATTCAGTATTGATTTAGTACCAGGAGCACAACCGATGATCAAAGCACCTTATAGACTGAGTCCGGAAGGTTTGAAGGAAGTCCGAACACAGTTGGACGAATTATTGGCGAGAGGATGGATTCGTCCTAGAACTTCAAGTTGGGGAGCACCCGTACTACTGGTGAAGAAGAAGGAAGGTTCATACAGAATGTGTATCGATTATAGAGCTTTGAACGAAGTCACTATTAAGAACAAGTATCCACTCCCGCGCATCGATAATTTATTCGATCAACTAAGTGGATCTTGTGTTTTCTCTAAATTGGATCTTCGTTCAGGTTATCATCAAGTGAAGGTCAAGGAAACTGATATTCATAAAACAGCTTTCAGAACTCGCTATGGACATTACGAATTTTTAGTGATACCATTTGGAGTGACCAATGCACCAGCAATATTCATGAACCTAATGAATCAAGTTTTCCGGGAGTACTTAGACAGGTTTGTGGTCATCTTCATAGACGACATCCTGGTGTATTCTAAGAGTCGGAAAGAGCATGCAGAACATCTATGAATTGTCCTGGAAACTCTTCGACAACATAAGCTTTATGCCAAGTACAGCAAGTGCGAGTTTTGGCTAAATCAAGTTGGTTTTCTTAGACATATCGTATCAGGAGAAGGAATTTCAGTGGATCCAGCCAAAGTTTCAGCAGTTAGCGAATGGCCTACACCAAAGTCAGTGAAGGACATTCGGAGTTTCTTGGATTTAGCTGGATATTATAGAAGGTTCATTGAAGGATTCTCAAAGATAGCAACACCCCTGACCAAGCTCACATGAAAAGATGAAGAATTTGTATGGTCAGAAGCATGCGAACAAGCTTTCGTAGAACTCAAGTCAAGATTGACATCCGCACCTATTCTCGTAATACCGGATCAATCTGGAGGATTCGAAGTGCATTGTGATGCATCTGGTAAGGGATTAGGATGTGTTCTACACCAGCACGGTAAGGTTGTGGCTTATGCTTCAAGACAACTGAAAACTCATGAGCGCAATTATCCGACGCATGATCTAGAGTTGGCAACCGTCATCTTTGCTCTCAAGATTTGGCACCATTATTTACTTGGTGAACGAGTGAATATCTACACAGATCATAAAATTCTGAAGTATGTGTTTACTCAGAAGGAGTTGAATATGCGGCAAAGAAAATGGTTAGAACTCATGGCGGACTTTGACATCAACTTGAAATATCACCCAGGAAAGGTGAACGTAGTACCTGATGCTCTTAGTCGCCAACCATTATCGATGAATCTCACCGCTCAGTGGAAGCTTCAGCAAGACTTGCATCAGATGGAGATTGAAGTAGTCATGCCAGGTAATGCTTCAAGTTTGATGAATCTACAAGTTCAATCAACCATTGTCAATCAGATCAAAACAGCTCAAGAAAGTGATGCTAAGTTGCAAAGGATCAGAGAACAAGTGGAGAATGGACTCAGAACAGACTTTATCATCCATGAAGGCAGATTTTTGAGATACAGCAGCAGATTGTGTGTACCAAAAGGTCTTGTTCGGGAAGAGTTAATGAAAGAAGCTCACAGCTCTCCCTACTCAGTACATCCTGGTGGTACCAAAATGTACAAAGATCTACGTCAGAATTATTGGTGGCATGGAATGAAGCGTGAAGTAGCCAGAAGCGTCGCAAAATGTTTGGTGTGTCAGCAAGTAAAGGCTGAACATCACCGGACAGCTGGACTACTTCAACCGTTACCAATCCCAGAATGGAAATGGCAGCACATCACGATGGACTTTGTGACTACTCTTCCTCGCAGCACAAAGGGTAACGATGCCATATAGGTCATTGTGGATCGACTCACAAAGTCAGCTCACTTCATCCCATTTCGAGTTGGCCAATCAACTGAGACACTAGCAAAGAAGTACATGGAGGTAATAATCTATTTAAGATTTAAACTCTTCATAATGTACTATCTCTGATACCCATAAACTCATACAGGAAATTGTGAGACTTCATGGAGTACTGGTCTGCATTGTCTCCGATCGTGACACCAGGTTCCGGTCGCAATTTTGGCAGGGTCTTCAAGCTAGCTTGGGAACAAGTCTGAACTTCAGCACGGCTTATCATCCACAAACAGATGGTCAGTCGGAATGAACTATTCAGATCTTGGAGGATATGCTCAGAGCGTGTATCTAGACTTTAAAGGATCATGGGAAGATCACCTGCATCTTGTGGAGTTCGCGTACAATAACAGCTACCAAGCAAGCATAGGAATGGCACCTTTTGCAGTATTGTATGGAAGGAAGTATCGATCACCATTAAGTTGGGATGACATCGGAGATAGGGAACTTCTTGGACCAGAGATGATAGTAGCGACCGTTGATGTGGTTCGTACTATCAGGGAAAGGATGCGCATAGCCCAAGATCGACAGAAATACTGGGCTGATGCGAAGAGACGACACTTGGAGTTTCAGCTAGGAGATCATGTATTCTTGAAGATATCTCCGAACCGCGGAGTGATCCGATTTGGAAGAAGGGGTAAATTAAGTCCGAGATACATTGGACCGTTCGACATACTCGAACGAGACGGTGAAGTGGCATACCGCTTAGCGCTTCCACCATCATTGGAAAGAGTGCATAACGTGTTCCACATATCCCAACTCAGAAAGTATGTGAGTGACCCCAGCCATGTTCTTGATCATTCCGAGCTCACTATACAGCCCGACTTGTCTTGTGAGCAACAGCCTGTGGAGATCCTGGACAGGAAAGTGAAGACACTTCGGAACAAGGAAGTTAACTTAGTCCGGGTAATGTGGAGGAAAGACAATCTAGGAGAATCCACTTGGGAAAGGGAAGATGAAATGCGTGCAAGATACCCTCACCTCTTTGTAAACTAGTCCTCAAATAAAAGTTGTAAATTTCGAGGACGAAATTTTCTGTAAGAAGGGTAGATTGTAACAACTCCAATTTTTGTATACATAAAATTGATTTAAATTTGAAGTATACTTAGGGTATTTAATGTTGTTGTTACCACTTTAAGTATTTATTTTCCCACAATAATTACAAGAAGGAGCTTGTAGCTCATTGGTAACACCTTGCACTGCTGAACCAAGCCACCAAAGTTCAAACCCCCTGCCCCACATTATTTTTATATTATTTTTGTTTTAAATTTCTTGGAAGCCCAACAGTCTACAGGCCATAACTCCCAAAAGTTGAACTAAGCATAAAAATCTAAAAATACCAGAGCCTACCCCACGAGACCCCCCACCCATCGACCCCGTGACTCGGCCGGGATCGGCCGAGTCGGTCCGGCGCCGTCGGCCGGACTCGGCCGGACCGCCGAGTCACCTAAACGAAAAATGTGTCTTTTCATATTCTCATACCCCCTGTATACTTTAAATGCTTGGATCGGTTCCAGAAACGCAATTATACCTCATTCACTCCATTTTTATTACTTTTTCCTATATTTTTTACATTTTTTAAATTAAAAACCTTTCACCTACCCTACCCTACCCTATAAATACACCCCCTACCCTCCACCCTCTCATCCCAAAACCCTAGGCTCACTCTCTCAAAATTTTCCAAGAAGTGTGTGCTTTGAAAACAAGTTCACGGCGAAGCACCGGCGGGAATTCCGGCGACGTTTTTAGGAACAACCGGCGACGAAGCAACGCCTCGGCAACTCCCTTAGTTTCCCCTACACTCCTTTGCCTAATCGAAACCCGTAAGTCCCATTCTATCCCCCTTTCTATTTCTTTAAAATACGAAATTACGAAACCCGACGGAATCGGAACAAATCCGATTTCCGACTCGGTCTTCTATAAAATTTCACTTCTAATCAATTCAATTATGCTTAAACATCTTATTGTTGACTATTAAACATTCAACGAATAATTTGAACAAGTTTTCTCACATGAAATGATAACCTTTCCAATCTATCGTATTTTTTCACTTTAATACCATCATGTTTCGAGTTCACATTTAACCCATAAAATTTGCTATACATTTAAAGTAGAGCATGAGGTAATGACCTACCTCCACACACACGCAAATACAAACCTAAACGAAATCATCAAAAACTTAGAATACGATAAAAACAATACTTTCATTTAAATACCATTTCCTTAATAAAATCAATTCTAAAAGTTTAGCTTTGATACACTTTTAAATAAATACCTCTTGTTAGGAAACACGATAAGTTATGGACATCGATCGTTTAAACCTGACTTTGTGGTGTCTAGGCTGGGCAAGTGAGCAAAGGTAACTTTAAAAGGCCCGTCTCACGATTCGTGAGCGGATCCCTCCTTCCTCACTTGTACTTACTTGGCCACAATTGGCGGTGAAGAGGCGATTTGAGGCTTCTAACGACTTGTCGTTTAGACCATTTAGAAATAGATTAGTTGGCTTAGGAAACCCTAGAATCTAAAATACGGAAAATTACACTTTGCAAATAAATACCTTTTACTTTATAAAACAGTTTTCTAAAGGATTAGTATTTTACAATCTTTGCAAAGCGCCGCTACAACCCACCTTTAGGGAACCCGTTAGGGATAGTACGGTTTATCGTGCACCCTCGGGCCTAGTAGTGTGAGATTCAGACCTCCGCAAGGAGCATTCGGTCTCGAAAGGTTTAAAATACGACATCTTAAGAAAATAAGATTTTTTTTGGAATATAAAATATTTATTAAAATTATTTTTGTATAAACATATGTATATTTATCATTTAAATATCTATTTTATTATAATATAAATATTCAACCTTTTTCTAAAAATCACAATAATAAATTTTACACTAAAATACTATGAACTTCAAATAATCAATATTACAGATAAATACCCTTATTTATAAAACTAGGATATTTTCACTAGAAATGTCACCACATAAAATCCACCCTCATTACAACTCTAAAGACGAACAATAAATACTTGAGGTGTATTTTGAAAAGTATATAAAAGTATTTTTACATAAAAACCCCTCAAGTTTTATAAATTACCCTAAGGATCCTAGCAATTATAAGAGCTCGATTCACAATTCTGATTGTCTGACTCGGGTTTGAGTCTGATTAACCTGACTTGAATATGATTCAAGTCAACCTATAATCTACAAGATTCCAATTCAATATAAACACATGAATTCATGAATACAATTATCAATTTATACAACTTGACCGAACCGAACCATGAATATATATTCCTTTTATATGATTCTCAGTATTCCATTTATATGACTCTACGGTTAAAACCGTTTTCTGATATCATGGTTTCAGTCAGTCAGTCAATTACCCATACAATCAATACAATTTTACAAGATAACAATACAAACAAGATATCGCAGGGTTTAAGGGGTAGATTGGTATGGAAGGTGTTAAAGGTGGCATGAGGTGGTCAAATTTAATACACCTAATATGAATACAGTTGCTGTTGTACCGTGGCATAAACGGTTCCTTATACTATACGTGCCCCTAGTCTCTGGCATATAGAGACTCCCCTCGTATACACTGGCATCCTTCTGTACAAAGCTACAATCAACAGCGTTAATACGACACTACTACAGGATAATACAACTTTAAAATATATCTTCTTATTCTTTCTTATTCTACTTTCCTCTTACCTTTGGGACTTACTGAGCGACCTGTTCGCTGACGACATTATGTTTCTCTCTTTTTTGAATGTCGTCAGGTGATTTGGACCCGGCAGAGATCGAGCCATCGCAAGAAGACTTGGAGCAATTTACTGAAGACCCTGCACTATAATTTCATTGTATACTTTTCCTTTCTGTACTTTTCATTTCCTGTTATGCCACTGTTTAGGCATCGTTTTATTTCGGTTGTATTTCCTTTCATGTATTGTACAAAGAATGTTAATAAATAAAAGTTGTTGTTCTTTTATATCTTGTCTCTTATGTATTTATTTTATATTGCTTAGATACGCTTAGCGTATGTACTTCTGAGTATATATGCAGCGGACCTCGTCGCGTCCCCTTTACCATACACTGGGAAGCGGGGCATGACAGGAATCCAATTCTGTTTAAGTGTCTGACTCAGACAGAGTCTCGGTCTAATCTGAATACAATTCCAATCTACATACAATTCAAATATAACTCTAATACATCATGAATCTATATATACTGGAACTTGAACATGAATACCAAAATACTATCAAATATCAACATGAATCGACTGGACCGAACCATAGATATATATTGACTTGATTACATGACTATCCGTTTACATCCTTATCCGTTTACATGAACAATTGATATCATGGTTTCGGCAAGTCTTACATCTATGAAACAACGCAATATACATTATGGGGTTAAAGGGGCAGACTGGTACGGAATGTGTTAAAAGTGGGACGAGATGGTCATTAAAAGACGTAACTAAACATCCATTGTCGTTGTTCCGTGGGGTTTGACAAAGCCTTGTACTACGGGTTACCTTAGTTCACGGGATAGATGGACTCCTCTCGTAAACACTAATATCTTCTGTACCAAGTTACAAACAACTATGTTAGTATAGCGAACATAATATTTTATACTTTACATGTTCTATTCTCTGTCTATTCTTCTCTACCTCTTGGGACTTACCGAGCGATTGTTTGCTAACAACGTTCCTTTTCTATTCTTTTTTTGGAATGTTGTCAGGAGGACCCGACTCTCTGATGATCAAGCTCGGCTCAGAAGACTTTGAGCAGTTCATCGAGGACCCCGAGGTCTAGTTCACTTATATATACTTTTAGTTTCAGTTCATGCCATTGTTTAAGCATCGCTTTCCAGTATTGTATTTACTTTCTAGCTGTATTGTAAAGAATGTTTAATCAATAAGAAGTTGATGTTCATTTGCATCTCATGTCTTTCTTGTGTACATTTATTATATTGCTTATTTATGCTTAGCGTGTTTACTTCTGAGTAAATACGTCACGGGCCTGTCACGTCTCTTTATCCGTATACCGAGAAGCGGGGCGTGACAGGTTTTGTGGATGGCCCATGCAGGTCAGTTCTGCATGAAGTCTTAAGCAATATATCATAAGAATCACCAACTAAAACATTCTTTACATTTCATATTCCTTGAATCTATCCTAACCCTATTTTTCTTTCAAGATTATGGATTCACCGAACAATTATAGCACCAACGTGAACGGCAACACCACACCACCACATCTTCCACTTACACCTACCGTAGCTGCTCCGATCAATGAGCAGACGGTTTTGCTTGAGGCAATCAAGAGCCTCTTGGAGGGACAGCAGCAGCAGACTGCTATACTGCTGAACCGCCCAGAAGCTGAGGCACCTGGAGTGAAACAATTCCGGGCATTACACCCTAAACAATTCTCTGGGAAAGAGAGTTCTTTGGAAGCTGAGGAATGGGCTCAATCGATCGAAGATGATCTGGCAACAGCATAAGTGTCAGACATTGCTTGGGTAAGGGTTGTGAAGCTGCAACTTACCGATAACGCCCGAGTATGGTGGAAGGCGAAAGAAAGCCGTCTTACCCAGCCGATCGAATGGAAGACTTTTTGCGACATGCTCGATGCGAAATATTTTCTTGAGACTGCCCAATTTGACATGCGGCAATTCATCCACCTACAACAAGGCTCTATGTGGAGCAAATTCGTGAATGAGTATGATAGTAAGTTCACTATGTTGAGCAGGTAAAATATGTCTCAAATATTCGAATTTTCTGATATCACATACTACACAGCTAACACAAGACCATAACAGGTTAGCGGCACATCTCATATCGACTGCTGAGATCAGGGCTAGACGATTTTAACAAGGGTTGGGCCCGGAGATCCAAGCAGCATTAGCTACAGGGGATTTCCCAACCCATGATTTGGCTTTGAAGGCTGCCCGAAAATATAAGGCAGTGGTGAAGAAGAAAGGAAGACCTCAATCTGCCGGTGTGAAGCGCTCTACCACCCAGATGGCAGGAGGAGACCCTCCTATACAAACTTTTGCACCCAGGAGATCGGAAGTAATATTTAACCGGCCAAGTCCAGACTTTTGCTACTACTGCAAGAAGGATGGACATCTGTTGAAGGACTGCAGGCATGCAAAAGGTCTATGCTTAGTTTGTGGCGCATCCACTCATGGTATTGGACCATGTCCTCATAGACGCAACCCAGTTCTAACGCACATCAACTATCCGCAGCGGCCAACTATTCAGGCACCTGCACCTCGTCTTACTCTCCGAGCTCCACCTCTACATGGACCTCCTGTACAGCCTACTCGCCAATTCCATCAGGCACTGAGGAACATGCCTCGAGGGCAGAGGAATATGCCCCAAGGACAGAGGAATGTGCCTCCAGCTAGGAGAAACGTACCCCGACGTCAGTCTTACACAGTAGCGGCTGTAGAAGCTGAGGCTATAGACCAAGGTAACACTAGTAATTCCCTTCGATCTTTTCAAACCCTTACATCATTTCGTTACTTTTCATGCACTACCAGTATTTCTTTCACCATCACTATCACCAATTTTTTCTTGAATCTATTACAACTTCCTTCTATAAATTTCGAGGACGAAATTTTTTATAAGGAGGATAGAATGTAACAATCCTAAACTTTCTGTACAAAATTTTTGTAAAGTGCAGAAAGGAGTACCTTAGCCTGATCACAACTTAAAAGTATTTCTTGTTTAAGAACAGCAAAAAAACACTTGTAGCTCATTGGTAAAGCCTTGCACTACTGTGACATAGCCCCTGTGTTCGAATCCAATCAGCCACATATTATTTTTAATGATTTTTCTTTTAAACTTTTTGGAAGCCCAAAAGTTTACACGTGCAATACACGTAAAATGAAAAGTCAGATTAAATCAAACATGTGGAAATTGATATATGAACAGACCCCGACACGTGGCATAAATCCCACCACACCTCTCACTTGATTGGCCGGCGAGATAAGCCTCTGGGCCGGCGCCGCCGGGCCCCCCATACCAAATACCCCCAAACTTTGCACAAGTGACTCTTCCCCTCCCCTCACTACTCCTCTTCTGTTTTTTTTCCTGCAATTAACCTGAGAATTAAAAATCGCCATTAAATCCAAATTTTAATGCATTTTAATTCTCTTTTTAATCCCCTAAATCCTAATTCTATCTTATAAATACCACCCCATACCCTAGCCTTCTCCATTCTAAAATTCATTGTCAAACTCTCAAAAAATTTCCAAGTCCAAGAAGTGTACAAGTGGAGGTAGCCCAAGGTTACTTTCCGGCGACGATTTGGGACAATTCCGGCGACACCGCGACTCCACGAAGCTTCAATCTTGTTCCTATACCTCCCCTCTCTCTTTTCAACCAGTAAGTCTCGTCTCCTCCTCTCTCTTTCTATTTTAAAAAGTTTTCTTTTCAAAACTCGTCGAAAGTGGAGTTAATCCGACATCTGATTCTAAATTTGTTAAAAAACCTGACTTTTCTTAATAACAAATCAACCATTTCTTTATATATTGTTTAGCAACCATAAACCAACATTGAGAACAAGTTTCAATTTAAAATACCATGCTATGCAATTTGTATTACACTTTTACAGCTAAATACCACAAAGTTTACCTGCGACATTCTTTTATCATAATTGCTCATATTACCTTTAGAAAAACCTCACGAGATAATGACCTACCTCTCACAACACACATCATGACATAGCACGATTGCTTGAAAACCATAACTATTAAAAACCGTATTCTTTAAATTGTTTTAATTAAATTCCTTGCAATTAAGCCTCTACAACCCATTTTGGGAAACCCGATTTGGATGGTGCAGGTTATCGCACATCCTCGGAACTAGTAGACTGAGATGCAGACCTCCTCACGGAGCATCCGATCTCGATGGAATTTTTAATACAATTTTTAAGAAAACGTGATTTTCTATTTAATAAATAAATTCTATTTTTAATAATTATATATATATATATAAATATTATCAAAACATCTATTTTATATTTATAATAAATTCCATGTTTTCTAAACACAAGAATCAAAAGTTTCATGAAAATACCATTAATAATTCATACAAGTTAATTTACATTAAAATACCATATACTATTCAATCTAGGTTTATAAGCATTAGAATACTTCACTTTTAAAAATTACATCCATGAAAACCCTAAATACGATAAATAAATGCTTGAGGTCTATTTTGAAAGTTTATCAAAACTATTTTTCATAAAACCCTCTCAGGTTATATTAATTTACATTAAAGAGCCTAGTAAATATAAGTTTAAGCGGGACCAATTCTCTTGAGCCTCAAGGAGCTGGAAAAAGTGAGTGCTTGCCTATTTAAGATAGGAAACTAAAACGGGGTTATCAATGGTAATTGGCTTGGAAAATGTCACAAATCCTGCGGTCCATGTGCAGCAGTTACCGATAACTCCAAAAGATAATTCAGGAATCCAATTCTTTTTAAGTGTCTGACTCAGACAGAGTCTCAGTCTAATCTGAATACAATTCCAATCTACATACAATTCAAATATAACTCCAATACATCATGAATCCATATATACTGGAATTTGAACATGAATACCAGAATACTATCAAATATCAACATGACTCGACTGGACCGAACCATGGATATATATTGACTTGATTACATGACTATCCGTTTATATCCTTGTCCATTTACATGAACAATTAATATCATGGTTTCGGCAAGTCTTACATCTAGAAAACAACACAATATACATTACGGGGTTAAAGGGGTAGACTGGTACGGAGTGTGTTAAAAGTAGCACGAGATGGTCATTAAAAGACGTAATAAAACATCCATTGTCGTTGTTCCGCGGGGTTTGACGGAGCCTTGTACTACGGGTTACCTTAGCCCACGGGATAGATGGATTCCTCTCCTAAACACTAATATCTTCAGTATCAAGCTACAAACAACTATGTTAGTATAGCGAACATAATATTTTATACTTTACATGTTCTATTCTCTGTCTATTCTTCTCTACCTCTTGGGACTTACTGAGCGATTGTTCGCTGACGACATTCCTTTTCTATTCTTTCTTTGGAATGTTGTCAGGAGGACCCGACTCTCTGGAGATCGAACCTGGCTCAGAAGACTTGGAGCAATTCATCGAGGACCCCGAGCACTAGTTCATTTGTATATACTTTTACTTTCGGTTCATGCCATTGTTTAGGCATCGCTGTCCAGTATTGTATTTACTTTCCAGTTGTATTGTAAAGAATGTTTAATCAATAAAAAAATGTTGTTCATTTGCATCTCATGTCTTTCTTGTGTACATTTATTATATTGCTTATTTACACTTAACGTGTTTACTTCTGAGTAAATACGTCACGGGCCTAGTCACGTCTCCTTATCCGTACACCGGGAAGCGGGACGTGACACCCGGGGAAGTCCTCCATATCGCATAAATTAGCACCTGAAGAAGAGGAGATCGCCGGGGAAGAAGGCGCCTACAGTGGCTCTCTAGGCGGCCTATCACCGCCTCGTACGTCTCCTCGGAATGATCGAGATTATAAAAGTATACATCGTCATGAGAAACGATCTCCCTGATGGTAAACACACGGACGGTCATCTTCATGGAATGCAAGACTAGGAAGAAACCAATATGCCTTCGGTATTTATAGTCTCAACAAAAATCTTCCAACGGCCGAGATTTACTCACACGGCGACGCAAATCACGGAATATAGCACTTTCCCGATATGGTGCTGCCATATTTCATCCTTGACAGTCACCATTCCCGCCTATATGGGTCTGTTCTCCGTCGAAAGACGCGACCGGGACGTTGGGACGTCCGGCCTAAATTTCAAGAGCAGATGCTATTTGGTGCTATCCGTCCACCTCTCCGAAGATGCCAAGTTGATTTATGACACCATGTATCGAAGGTTTAAACGGATGCGGCCGATGCAGCAGACTTCGTCAGATCCCCCTCGTTGAGGGGTTTTTGATTGTGAGGACGCTCTTCCCTGCAGGCGCAAGCCCCTGCAGTTAATTACGCTACCATATCGCGGTAACCACTTTCTCCTTCTCCAGATGATCACTTCGTGTCGTGTGTGTTTGTTTTGTTTTTGGTTGCCCGTGGATTGTATATAGAGACTAATTTATGTTGTCGCCCGTAGGGCGTGGATTAGTCCAAATCCGTATTTTCTTAAATTTGGGTTTTGGGTTGGGTTTAAGGATCGTTAATCTCATTTGAGACTAAGATCAACTTAAACGTTTGTTGAGGATACGTTAATCTAATTTTAGACTAAGATCTACTCAACAGGATCATTTAGATCCAATAAAAGAGCATTTGGGCTCTATTGTTTTAGTTTAGGGACTTTGCGGTCCAATTTAAAGACAACATAGTCTGTGAGTTTAAGGACCCCACAGTCCGTAGTTTAAAGACGCCATAGTCTGTAAAGTTTAAAGACATCATAGTTTATGAGTTTAAGGACCTCACAGTCCATAAAGTTTAAGTACATCACAGTCCATGAGTTTAAGGACCCCACAGTCCATAAAATTTAAGGACATCATAGTCCATGAGTTTAAGGACCCTACAGTCCGTAGTTTAAAGACGTCATCGTCTGTAAAGTTTAAGGACATCATAGTCCATGAGTTTAAGGACCCCACAGTCCGTGGAATGTCTGGTTATCGGGACCCGTCACCTCTCTGAAGAAGTTGAAGGATTACAACGACAAATATCAGAGGAGTGAAGAGATGTACCCTCGAACCAATATTGGTTGGGATCTATAGTCCAATTTGAGACTAAGATCAAAGATTTACGAACATATGGGCTCAATTAATCTGCGGTAGGGTTCTGTGGCCCACTTGGGCTCGGCCCATTTAGTTAAAATGTTAAACATTTAATAATGCTAAGCATTGGTTTGGGCTTTGACAATTTTTTTGTCTTTTAGGGAATGCTGAGCATTCATTATGGCTTTGGGTTTTATTTATAGAACAATTTATGTTCTCTTAGCGCACACGTGAGGAGCACGTGGCGCGCTTGGCGCTGAGCGCCAGTCAATGAGCGCAGAGCGCTTCTTGTGATGTAGCGCACACATGAGGAGCACGTAGCGCTTGGCGCTGAGCGCCAGTCCAAAAAGAGCAAAGTGCTTCTGTTTAAGTATCGCATACGTGGCGCGCTTGGCGTTGAGTGCCAGTTCAAAGAGCGCAATAGCGCACACGTGAGGAGCACGTGGCGCGCTTGGCGTTGAGCGCCAGTCAATGAGCGCAATGCGCTTCTGTTTAAGTTTGGAGCGCTAAGGCTCTGCAGCGTTGTGTGCTAGATTTGGAGCGCTGAGACGCTCTTCTTTAATTGGAGCGCTAAGGCTCTTTTTAGGCAGCTTTGCGTCCTGAGAATTAAATTCTCTCTATAAGAGACTTTGTCTCATGGATTTAAGAACAAAGTTCTTAATTTTTTTTATAGGATATGTTTCAATCTCTTATGTTTTTGGTGAAAGGCTCTGCCTTTATGGATCTATAATCCCAAGAGAATTGAATTATTCTCCCCCCCCCTTTTATGATGGGATAATATGATCTCTTTATGAAAGACAATTTGTCTTATAGATCTATGATCTGAAGAAGATTAAGTTCTTCTCCTTATTTTTTATGATGAGATACTTTGATCTCTGTTGTGAAAGATCTTGGTCTTAGATCAATGATCTTAGAAAAAGAAGTAAATTCTTCTTTTTATATGAGATGATTTTATCTCTCTGTTCTTTTTTTTTTACCTTGAAGAAAGTTTTCTTCTTCTGAGAGCTGGCTCTTTTTCTTTGAAATTTCTCAAAGTTTATGGGGGGGTTCCTATATATGAGACTTGAAGTCTTGGGGCCTTTATATAGTGAAGGTTGATTTGTTCAATCGGTTAAAGAGATCTTTACTCTAATTGATTTGGGGATGTTTCCCCCGTTGGATCTTTGGTCCAAGGGCTTCTGATTTATAGAAGGCAATCTTCCTGTTTTTAACAAGATTGGGAAATCTTTTCCATACAGAATTTTTTCTGTATTTTGGTGATTTTTAATCACCATTGGATCATTGATCCAACGGTGCTCTGATTTTCAGAGCACAATCTTTCCTGTTTGGAAAGATTCTGAGAAATGTTTTCTGAAAAGAATTTTATTCTGGTCAATTGATAATTTTTAATCATGTTCGTTGGATCTTTGATCCAACGGCGCTAGCGCACTAGTGATTTGCACATGAGCGCTGCTTCAGAGCGCTGGCGCTCTTAGCGCAAGCGCACTCGTGCTTTGCACGTGAGCGCTGCTTCAAAGTGCAGCGCTCTAAGTGCCAGTACTCACGTGCTTTGCACGTGGTGCGCTGCATAAAGTGCAGCGCTCTTAGCGCCATCGCTCACGTGCTTTGCACGTGGTGCGCTGCATAAAGTGCAGCGCTCTTAGCGCCATCGCTCACGTGCTTTGCACGTGGTGCGCTGCTTAAAGTGCAGCGCTCTTGGCGCTGCTTCATTTCAAATTTTGAAATTTGAACAGAGCTTTGCTCTGATTGGGGGAAACAAATGCCCCCCACCGTTGCGCTCATGTGGCCTACACGTGAGTGCAGCGGTGGCAGCATCTCTGTCATTGGATCAACTTAGAAGTTGAAACGGCATCTCAGCGCCTATAAATAGGGCCTTTGGCCCTTGAGATAATCTCTGTTCACCTTCTTACTTTTTTTCTGAGAATTATTTCTCTTTCAGAGCATAGATCTTCGTCTTAAGAATTTTCTTAGGGACAGAACTCTGTCAAAAATTTAGGTAAAAATTAAATCTCTCTAAGGTTCCACCCATTAACAGAGCTTTGCTCTTTTCAAATCATATAGATTTTTTAGGGTTTCTCAATAGAGCTTTGATCTTCATAGATCTAAAGAGATCTTTCTTAGGGTTTCTTAACCCATTAACAGAGCTTTGCTCTTTTCAAATCATATAGATTTGTTAATCTTTCATGAAAACTCTTAGAGTTTGTTCATAGATCTTGAAGATCTCGGAATTTTTGATTCATTAAAAGCTTTGCTTCAAGTTTTCTGATGGGTTATTCCATCATTTTACGGAGCATGGCTCTTCAGGATATTTCTTGAGGAATTTTATTCCTTTCATCATCAGAGCTGACAGATGTCACTCTGTTGTAGAGCGCTGCTCTCAATGGGAGATTTACTCCTTGGCCCGCGCCCAGAGCCCAGTCTCAGCCCATCCTTTTTTAATCTCTCCAATTTCTTATTTTCCTATTCCTTTCACAATTCCTTTATTATTTCTTTGGCCCGTCCCACGTTTTCCCCCAGCAGCCCGCTTCATCCTCACTCACGCACCCGACCCGCACCAACAGCGCCTCCGTCTCCAACGGCTCTTTCCTCCTTTCGCGCGCGTTTCCTTCGCGACCGCGTCGCCCGCGCTTCTTGCCTCCGCCTCCGCCGACGTTCGCGCGCACGTTACACCCCACGACGTGCGCCCTCCACCTCTCTCCTCTACCCACTACTCCCCTCCCTCGCTCGCTCTCACTCCCTCCTCAAACTCCCTGCAACCATTTTTTTCCCACCGTGGTCGACGACGACGAGAACGACACCGCAACTACCTCGTCGACTCCCTCACTCTCTTCTCCCCATCAACGGAGCCCTCTCCCCAACTTTTCCAGCCACGCAACACCCAAACCCACGAGCTCCCTCTTCTTTCTCCTTCACTGCACCCAAGCTCGAGCCCGAGCCCCTGCACCAATCTCGGCCAACCCCCTTGCACTCGACACCACCACCATTACCTCGTCGGCAACCAAGCCCCACCGACCGCCAGCACCACCCTCTCTCCCTCCTCTGTTCTCGACCCCTCTCATCACACTCTCAAAACTCTCTCTCTGTGCTCTCTCTCTCTCCCCTGTTTCTCTCTCTGCTCTCACCCTCCCTCTATCTCTCTCTGATCTTCTCTATCTCACCCCCTCTCTCTCTCATTGCTCCCCCTCTTCTCTCTGTCTTTCTCTCTCTCACTCTCGATTTCCCTTTCCCTCACTGTCTCTCTCTCAGTGCACACACTCGTTCTCTCTCTAACTCTACCCTCTCTCTCTCCTACGGTTCTCACTCTCTCTCTTTCCAACTTCCGCTGTCTCTCTCTCTCTCTCTTCCTATCCCTCTGCCCTCTCTCCCTGTATCTCTCTCTCACCCTGCATCTCTCTCTCTCCCCATCACTACCCTCTCTCTCTCTCTCTCTCTCTCTCTCTCTCTAACACTCTCACCATCGTCATCATCACCCATCGTCGAATCCTTGACGCACAAGGGCCAAGTTTCACAGCCGAGCCCCGACTACCAAACTGCGAGTCGCCGTTGCTGAGACTCGTGTTCGAGCCAAGTTAAGTGCCGAGCCGCGCGTGTGTCGCGATCGTGCCGCTGCCGCTGCCGTACCTTCGTCGAAAGGTCTCCAGGAAAGTTTTTACTTGCTACATGCTATTTATTATTAGTTTACAAATCAAAATCGTATATATATTCCATGTTTTGCCTTATGCTAAAATTACAACAAAACTGTTCGATGCTTGTCCTCTTAGAAAATTATTATCACATTTGACGGAATTGGATATCATTGCTTGGCCCGTATTACTGTGGACCTACTGTGTAAATTTCGCTGGAAAATTTGATCGTTTATGACCAAAACGACTACCCCCAAGTTAAATCGTAAAACTGAAATTTTATTGCACCTGAAAACCGTTAAATTCACCATAAATCATATACATGCTATAATGGTGCGTTTGAGGGCTCAAATCGAAGCCAACTCGACGAACTATAACCCTATACCAGTTTCTAGACATTTCTGTATTTAAACTGTGATGATTTTCGGATCGGAGTGCGACTCTGGACTGCAGTCCAGAGCGACTCCAATCGTTGGATTCTGTTCCGTATTGGGTACCACAATAGTTCCATGACTCGCAGGTTGCGGAACTCTACTTTTTAATGTAGGTGAATCTGTTAGCTAGACAACACAATTGATATCACTCTGTTTCGTTACCATTTGATATTTAATCTGTAATTTAATAGATCGGGACGCATAACAGTCCCAGCAGAATCAGAACTGACATATTGGTATTTCATAGTGTATATCTCCTGACGTACAGACGCGATCGAAGATCCGTCTATTGCGTTGAAAACCTTACTGAAAACCCTAGAATTTATCCAACTGTATCGTCACTAAAATCCGATCCCAACTGGGATCAAAATGCGTTGCGAAACGGACTTCTGATTCTGAACTAGGATTTCCAGCCGTGAGCGCTTAAAATGAAATGGTTATAACTATTGATCCTGGAACCCGATTGGCTTGAAACAAAATTCTATGGATCGCTAACTGAACATACTAATTACTACCTGTTTATCGTTTCGCTAAATTATATACATATGTTTCATGATAAATCGTGCAAGTGATAGACGGTTGTTTTTATGACACCTTAGTTGTGCTTCTTATACTGTCCATGCATCATATCATACCCATATCATTGTAGTGATTACCCAGTGATGTCGTGCATTTACCCAGTGTTAGATTTTAGTGGTGATTGTAGCAAGTACGTCTGTGTTCGTGTATCCGTGAATAAGTGAAAATGATACGTACTTGTACACAATCAGTGACCTCATTGTTCTATTGCATTGTCGACGTCTGTGGGATGCGTGTACGTGTGACTATAAGTGGTATGGGACACTTATGGAAGCGCTTGCACGGGTGTCACAGATAAGGCATCCGACACTGCCATTTATCTTAGGTATTAGTCGGGACGTGCTTGATGGAGGTCCTGCCTCCAGTTCTCGCGCAGACTTGTCACGGATCGATTAGTATTTAGGGTTGTGGTTAGCGTTTGATGTAGACCACGGGGTGTGGGGTAGTTTAAGTGTGAGTTCAACAGAATCTCGGGAGTCCCATGCCGGCTTATATATTTAGGGAATTATATGGAGATTTACAGGGTACGTGATATATACACCGTGATATTCTTGTTACATGTTGGGCCCGTGGTCCCTTGCCCTTGGGTTCTACCCTTGGGTGGAGGACACTCGCGAGTGGTTGACTCTCACACTTGGACTGACGATAGACTTAGTGACCTGTACAGTGAGACTTAGAGACTGATAGGGATACTGGCATTTTATTCCTTATAACTGTGTGGCATACGTGATATATCGTGATACTGATTTACTGTTTCCGCTGCATTGATTACTGCACATCCATATTCATGCTGCCGTAGATTTACTGTTATTCATATCCATTACCACTGTTAGAACTGTCACTTGATTTTATATATATTATATTGCTATTGTGTCGCTCTGACGACCTGAGTATGCATGCTCAGTGTGAGGAGAAGATTTAACTTGGATCAGAACTAGACGTGCATCACAGACTTCTTGACTTGCTATACCGAGTTACTTTCGTTTGTTCCACTTCAGGTCAGTTTATATTATTGTATCTTTCAGTTACTGCATTTCTCATTACCTGCGCATTGTTTACTGTTTACCATGATAAACTAGAAGCCGAAGTGTGACTACGGCAGGACATTTCCTTGACCGTAGGAGCATGGCTGGCCTTGTCTACCCCTCGTATTCCATATTTTGGGAAGCGGGGCGTGACATGGTTTAGTTGGTATCAGAGCCCAGGTTTGCATCAATTGGGATTGCAGTTTTCCGTGTACCGTTTGGCAATCTAAGACATCCTTCGGTCTAGGTTGTAAACTGTCATTCTTGATCCATATTCACATCGTGCGTTCAGCTACCCATTCACTATGGTTTCGGATGACTTGACAAGATTACGTGGTTGCAATTGCACTACCGTACTCTATTCAAGTGACTTAAAGTGATACAGTTGATTCCCCACTTGTAATGAAATTCATCATCTCTGATATTCTTGAATCCTTGTTCTATCCATATCATATTTTGATTCATTTAGCGTGTGACTCATATCATTCTCGAAATTGTTGTTTCAGGATCATGTCTTCCAACGACTCTTCATCTTTATCCGCTCCCCAGAGTCAGACTGTTGAGATTCTGAGTGTACTGCAAGGTTTAAAGGAAGCCCAGGAGCGAACAAACGACTTATTAGCTGAAGGACTGAGAAGACAGGTGAGTCAGACCCCAGCGGGAGCCTCCTATCATAAAGGGATCCCTATTGGACGAGGAAAGGAGAAGAAGATGAAGCATCAACAGAAGCATCAGAAGAACCCTTGCTGTGGATATTGTAAGAGGCCAGGACACCTTCAGAGGGATTGTCGCCGCGCCCAAGGGAAATGTCTAATATGCGGTTCCAACGAACACCTCATCAACGGTTGCCCAGGAAGGAAAGAACTACAAGGAGGAAACTCGTCCACACTCCCCACTTCTACCAATTGAGGATCATCGCGTAGTTTGAACTTCGACCATAAGGCGGATCTAACGCAGGATTCAACTCGCATAACGATGATGCAGCGTTCTGGCAATCGAAGAAGAATTCTATGATTTTCAATTTCAATAATAATGTTGTCATCTTTTATGAATATTTCCTTCCATTTGAACCTTTATATCCGTCGAACTTTAGTTGAATGAAATAAAATTTGAATCATAATATGTGTATCATTCTCATGCTTTCTCTATGTCAAATTCTATTCATTATCACAGTATTTTCATTCTGATCTTTCAGTTCCTGCAACCGCATATTTTCCTATATTTCGTACCCTAAGCTTTCCTTGATATAATCCACTGTCTAATCAGGACTTCTCTTTTCAGGCCATGGCCCACCCTGGAGCAGCACCGCATCTAGACGAGGATGCACAGTCATGCGTTTCCTTATATCACACACTGACGAGTTCCGATGATGAGGTCAATGGTCCACAGGTCAACTTCGAAAACAATGATTCAGAGGACGAAGGAGCAGCCGCCCCAGAGTTTGACATGATAGCTGATTCTGACGAAGAAGAAGGAGATCCTGAAGAGAACCCTATAGAGGAAGACCCGATAGAGGAAGATCCCGAGGAAGAACCGATAGAAGAAAATCCAGCGGAGGAAAACCCCATGGAAGAAAATCCAGAAGAAGAGAATCACATGGAATCGGATCTCGATGAAGAAGCTCTATCCGAGGAAGAAGGACCAGAAGATCATGATCCTATGGTGGAAGGACTTCTAATAGAGATACCTGCGAGACGCTATGGAAATGGACGCCCCTACCTGAGTGCGCGAGCCTACCGCAACCTACTGAATCTCCACAACCGCGACTGACGAAATTCCTTTTTATGTTGTTTTTTTCTGGCCAAATAAGATGTGTATAGTTTAGGGCCACTTTTCGTCTTTGGGAATGTCTTGTTTCAGATTTTCTTGAATGGAATAAATCTTCTGTATTCGTAAACCTTTTGATTATTGGTTCGTTTAATACTAGTTTATTGCCCCTATCCATTTATCTTTCTGCTGAGATCTCTGACTATCCACCCCTACTTGTTGTAAAGTTTTTCATCCTCGTTTCAATTGGAAAGTACCGCACTCTGATCCTTGGAATGAGCCACAATTCATCCTTCGTCTGTACCCTGTTTGGGATCCTTCTGGGAGGAGAATAGTTCCTGTGAAACTTCCGAATTCTTTAACTCTTCAAATTTTGATTCGTGTGTTGTACCAACTGTTGTTTCCCCCACACTTTTCCTTTTGTATTCTTTTCTTGCTCACCCTTACTATTTGTGCTGACCCAATCCCAATTCCCTGATTCTCAACCTAAAGCCGCCACTCACCAATGTTTGAATGATCCACACTTCCTTGTAGTCAATATCCTAGCTAACCTACATTTTTGTGTTCTTCCTATTACCCTAACTATATATAGGGACAGTGTTATTCAAAGATTTAGTTTTCATTATTTTGGTTCGTGTTATTGATTACTCCGTTTTTGTATTTTAAGTGCAACTATTACTCTTTTCATTTTCAGTAGCGCAACCTTATACCGCGCACATTTTGTCCATGTTTCTTACTTTCATTCTACGAGTTTTCTAAGCTATTTTGAAGCTAATTGCCCGATGCATTATCTTAAGCTGTTTAACCTACCGATTAACCCTTCACTATTTTATGGTCGTTACTTTATCTTCGAGTAGTGTGTTTATAATTACTATCATCAATGTTTGTGCCCATACTTACTATTTCCGATGTACTACTTTTGATATATTTACTTGTGCACGTGATTGTGTTTCGATTTTATCGAGTACACCTCGAATATTATTGTTCGTTATTGTTCTTATGGCTATTCTTATATACATATAGCTGCCTTTGTAGTTGTTCCTGTCTTATACTCCTTTGAACCTATACCTTTGTATATTGTTATTATATAGATAAACCTTCAAATTTCTTCGTTCACTTATACCTATTAGAGGGTTACGTATTAGTTTGCAATATAATAGCTTTCGTCTATATTTGTATAATTTATCGTTTACTTTAAATTTCGAGGACGAAAATTTTATAAGGGTGGTATGATGTAACACCCAGCCCTATTTATACTGGTTTATGTAATTCTCGTTAACATATAAGATCTTACTTTATTTATAATTATTAGTTTATTTATTTTAAAACCATTTAAGCCCAAACCTAAGGTATAGATTTATTCTTCATCAAAATACATTTCCCTATATTACTATACTTCTAGTTTTCTGACTTTGGCCGTTTTATATTTCCAATCTAGAACCCTAGTTCCTTATAGAGATATATAAACCAAAATCCGAGCCCATCCCTTCATAACTTAATTTATTAAAACCAAACATTTAAAATTTTCCCAGCCCAAGCTTTTCCAGCAACCCGTATCTCATTTTTCCTCAAATTAATTTCCTTGTCCTATGTTTCTTGGCCCATTCCCATTTTTCCTGATTAATTTCCTTTCCGGTTCTCAGCCTTCTCCAATTACCCAACAGTCCCGGCCCGCTCCCATATGTATTAATTCCCCAATAATTTTTCTTCCAAAATCCCTTGGCCTGCGAGCCCACATTTTCCCTTTTCCCATTTAAATTCCTGCGGCCCGTCTCTCCTTTTTCCCAAATTTCTTTCCTTTAATCCTCTGGCCCGCGCCCAGAGTCCAGTCTCAGCCCATCCTTTTTTAATCTCTCCAATTTCTTATTTTCCTATTCCCTTCACAATTCCTTTATTATTTCTTTGGCCCGGCCCACGTTTTCCCCCTGCAGCCCGCTTCATCCTCACTCACGCACCCGACCCGCACCAACAGTGCCTCCGTCTCCAACGGCTCTTTCCCCCTTTCGCGCGCGTTTCCTTCGCGACCGCGTCGCCCGCGCTTCTCGCCTCCGCCTCCGCCGACGTTCGCGCGCACGTTACACCCCACGACGTGCGCCCTCCACCTCTCTCCTCTACCCACTACTCCCCTCCCTCGCTCGCTCTCACTCCCTCCTCAAACTCCCTGTAACCATTTTTTTCCCAACCGTCGACGACGACGACGAGAACGACACCGTAACTACCTCGTCGACTCCCTCACTCTCTTCTCCCCATCAACGGAGCCCTCTCCCCAACTTCTCCAGCCACGCAACACCCAAACCCACGAGCTCCCTCTTCTTTCTCCTTCACTGCACCCAAGCTCGAGCCCGAGCCCCTGCACCAATCTCGGCCAACCCCCTTGCACTCGACACCACCACCATTACCTCGTCGGCAACCAAGCCCCACCGACCGCCAGCACCACCCTCTCTCCCTCCTCTGTTCTCGACCCCTCTCATCACACTCTCAAAACTCTCTCTCTCTCTGCTCTCTCTCTCTCCCCTGTTTCTCTCTCTGCTCTCACCCTCCATCTATCTCTCTCTGATCTTCTCTATCTCACCCCCTATCTCTCTCATTGCTCCCCCTCTTCTCTCTGTCTTTCTCTCTCTCACTCTCGATTTCCCTTTCCCTCACTGTTTCTCTCTCAGTGCACACACTCGTTCTCTCCCTAACTCTACCCTCTCTCTCTCCTACGGTTCTCACTCACTCTCTCTCTCTCCAACTTCCGCTGTCTCTCTCTCTCTCTCTTCCTATCCCTTTGCCCTCTCTCCCTGTATCTCTCTCTCACCCTGCATCTCTCTCTCTCCCCATCACTACCCTCTCTGTTTCTCTCTCTCTCTCTCTCTCTCTCTCTAACACTCTCACCATCGTCATCATCACCCATCGTCGAATCCTTGACGCACAAGGGCCAAGTTTCACA
The DNA here is from genome assembly GCA_030015575.1 of Agapanthus africanus. NCBI lineage: Eukaryota > Viridiplantae > Streptophyta > Magnoliopsida > Asparagales > Amaryllidaceae > Agapanthus > Agapanthus africanus. The sequence goes on along the minus strand of JASDDO010000253.1, from coordinate 208,796 downwards.
GCCGAGCCCCGACTACCAAACTGCGAGTCGCCGTTGCTGAGACTCGTGTTCGAGCCAAGTTAAGTGCCGAGCCGCGCGTGTGTCGCGATCGTGCCGCTGCCGCTGCCGTACCTTCGTCGACAGGTCTCCAGGCAAGTTTTTACTTGCTACATGCTATTTATTATTAGTTTACAAATCAAAATCGTATATATATTCCATGTTTTGCCTTATGCTAAAATTACAACAAAATTGTTCGATGCTTGTCCTCTTAGAAAATTATTATCACATTTGACGGAATTGGATATCATTGCTTGGCCCGTATTGCGGTGGACCTACTGTGTAAATTTCGCTGGAAAATTTGATCGTTTATGACCAAAACGACTACCCCCAAGTTAAATCGTAAAACTGAAATTTTATTGCACCTGAAAACCGTTAAATTCACCATAAATCATATACATCCTAGAATGGTGCGTTCGAGGGCTCAAATCGAAGCCAACTCGACGAACTATAACCCTTTACCAGTTTCCAGACATTTATGTATTTAAACTGTGATGATTTTCGGATCGGAGTGCGACTCTGGACTGCAGTCCAGAGCAACTCCAATCGTTGGATTCTGTTCCGTATTGGGTACCACAATAGTTCCATGACTCGCAGGTTGCGGAACTCTGCTGTTTAATGTAGTTGAATCTGTTATCTAGACAACACAATTAATTTCACTCTATTTCTTTACCATTTGATATTTAATCTGTAATTTAATAGATCGGGACGCATAACAGTCCCAGCAGAATCAGAACTGACATATTGGTATTACATAGTGTATATCTCCTGACGTACAGACGTGATCGAAGATCCGTCTGTTGCGTTGAAAACCTTACTGAAAACCCTAGAATTTATCCAACTGTAGCGTCACTAAAATCCGATCCCAACTGGGATCAAAATGCGTTGCGAAACAGACTTCTGATTCTGAAATAGGATTTCCAGCCGTGAGCGCTTAAAATGAAATGGTTATAACTATTGATCCTGGAACCCGATTGGCTTGAAACAAAATTCTATGGATCGCTAACTGAACATACTAATTACTACCTGTTTATCGTTTTACTAAATTATATACATATGTTTCATGATAAATCGTGCAAGTGATAGACGGTTGTTTTTATGACACCTTAGTTGTGCTTCTTATACTGTCCATGCATCATATCATACCCATATCATTGTAGTGATTACCCAGTGATGTCGTGAATTTACCCAGTGTTAGATTTTAGTGGTGATTGTGGCAAGTACGTCTGTGTTCGTGTATCCGTGAATAAGTGAAAATGATACGCACTTGTACACAATCAGTGACCTCATTGTTCTATTGCATTGTCGACGTCTGTGGGATGCGTGTACATGTGACTATAAGTGGTATGGGACACTTATGGAAGCGCTTGCATGGGTGTCACAGATAAGACATCCGACACTGCCATTTATCTTAGGTATTAGTCGGGACGTGCTTGATGGAGGTCCTGCCTCCAGTTCTCGCGCAGACTTGTCACGGATCGATTAGTATTTAGGGTTGTGGTTAGCGTTTGATATAGACCACGGGGTGTGGGGTAGTTTAAGTGTGAGTTCAACAGAATCTCAGGAGTCCCATGCCGGCTTATATATTTAGGGAGTTATATGGAGATTTACAGGGTACGTGATATATACACCGTGATATTCTTGTTACATGTTGGGCCCGTGGTCCCTTGCCCTTGGGTTCTACCCTTGGGTGGAGGACACTTGCGAGTGGTTGACTCTCACACTTGGACTGACGATAGGCTTAGTGACCTGTACAGTGAGCCTTAGAGACTGATAGGGATACTGGCATTTTATTCCTTATATACTGTGTGGCATACGTGATATATCGTGATACTGATTTACTGTTTCCGCTGCATTGATTACTGCACATCCATATTCATGCTGTCGTAGATTTACTGTTATTCATATCCATTACCACTGTTAGAACTGTCACTTGATTTTATATATATTATATTGCTATTGTGTCGCTCTGACGACCTGAGTATGCATGCTCAGTGTGAGGAGAAGATTTAGCTTGGATCAGAACTAGACGTGCATCACAGACTTCTTGACTTGCTATACCGAGTTACTTTCGTTTGTTCCACTTCAGGTCAGTTTATATTATTGTATCTTTCAGTTACTGCATTTCTCATTACCTGCGCATTGTTTACTGTTTACCATGATAAACTAGAAGCCGAAGTGTGACTACGGCAGGACATTTCCTTGACCGTAGGAGCATGGCTGGCCTTGTCTACCCCTCGTATTCCGTATTTTGGGAAGCAGGGCGTGACAAGCCCTCTATGGCTGCAATACCTGTACAACCGCCGATGGCTTTGGACATTCTAGGGCAGCGTATATGCCAGGGTGAGTCGCGCCCTTGGGGAAAACCATACAAAATAGGCTTGACTCCCCGTCATTCAGCTGGATATCTGCAGTGGGCCTGATACATCTTATCGGCAAAGAAGTCAGAGCTGCTGAGGCTCGGGTTGTACCCCGTGATCTATGCTTCTCTGTTCCAGTAATCCACACCTCCAGCATGGTGGGTCAAATCCTTTTTGGAACAATGGAACGTTCCAACTCATGCCTTCCTTATGCTAAATCGGGAAGATTCCATCTCTTTGGAATGATATCTCCAACTCATGCCTTCCTTATGCTAAAACAACTGACGAGTATGTTTTCGCTACCCGACTGGTGATGACGGGTCTAACCCCATAGAATACCATTCAGCACCGATTCCCCAGCTTGATTAGGGTGCTAAACATCTATGAGGGCCTTTTTCTTGAATCTGGAAGCCATGGGGTTAGCTTTGCGGACTTCATCGCCCGTTTTCTCCGTCCAGAAGCATTATCGAAACAAGGTGAAAGATTTGCCGAACTTGATGATCCTTTCGGTTTTGGCTTGGATAGCCGGCCGACAATGGAAGACGATCAAAAGAGTTTCTTCCTTCCCAACGTCGCGGTCGTCCCCTTTTCAGAAATTGCCGCTCAGGACATCGACGAAGAAGCGTTCTTTCTAGGGTTCCTCGGTTTGTGGTTAAGCTGGTTCGCGCTTCCCATGCACCCTCGCTACATGAGGTCGTCTGTCTTCTACCCAGCTCATCGGACGGTTGAAGGGAGACAGGTCGCTGTTGGGATTGCCGGGCTGGCTCATTTGTATCACAGCCTTAGCTTAGCGGCCGACACTACTCAACCGGGGGTGCAGCCCGTGAACTTCCCGATTGCCACGCCCCGCTTCCCAGTGTACGGCGAAGTGGACGCGACGAGGCCCGCTACGTATATACTCAGAAGTACATACGCTAAGCGTAACTAAGCAATATAAAGTAAATCACAAGAGACGAATAATATAGAAATAACAGCAACTTTTATTAATATCATTCTTTGTACAATGCATGAAAAGAAAATACAACTGGAATGAAAAGCAATGCCTAAACAGTGGCATAACAGAAAATGAAATAAACTGGAAAGAACAAGGTACAGTATCTAGAGCTCTGATCTTCCTGGAACTGCTCCAAATCTTCACCGGTGGGCTCGATCTCAGTTTAGTCCAACGCACCTGACGACATTCAAAGAAGAAAGAAATAGAATGTCGTCAGCGAACAGGTCGCTTGGTAAGTCCCAAAGAATAAGAAGAATGAGAATGACAGAGTAACAGTATTTTCTAACTATTATATTATTGAATCTTATGGAACATTGTGTAACGCTGTTGTTTGTAGCTTGGTACAGAAGGATGCCAGTGTATACGAGGGGGATCTCTATATGCTAGAGATCAGGGCAAAAGGAAAGTACAAGGAACCGTTATGCCACGGTACAACAGCAATAGGATTCAGATTAGGTGTCTTAATCTGACCACCTCGTGCCACCTTTAACACCTTCCGTACCAATCTACCCCTTAAACCCCGTAGTGTTTTAACAGTATTGTAGTATTGGAATATGTAAGTTGGATGACTGACCAAAACTATGATATCAGTAAACATGTTGCAACTGTATAATCAGGTAAATGGAATATCAGGATAATGGATGAATATCCATGGTTTGATTCAGTCAAAAGAATATATTGTTAACTGGATTCAGGGTTTCATGTATTCAAATCGTATTGGAATTTAAAAGAATAAAGATTGACTTGAATCATATTCGAGTCAGGAATAGTCAGACTCTAACCCGAGTCAGACTAAAAGAAAGATAATTTGAAGTTCAATATTAGCTAGGGGCCTTATTGTAATTTGTAAAACTTGAGGGGGGTTTATGTAAAAAGTACTTTTGTATAGTTTTCAAAATACACCTCAAGTATTTAATAATCGTCTTTATTGTTATAATGAATGTGAATTTTATTTGTGTTATTCTAGTGAATATATCCTAATAAAAGTATTAATTGTTTTATCTGAAATTCATGGTATTTTAGTGTAACTTTTAATCTTGTAATTTTAGAAAAAAATGTGGAAACTTATATTATGATAAAATAGATGTTTAAATGATAATTATATATATATTAACACATGAATAATTTTATATAAATATTTTATTTAGAAAAATCTCATTTTCCCTAAATATCGTATTTTAAACCTTTCGAGACCGAATGCTCCTTGCGGAGGTCTGAATCTCGCACTACTAGCCTGCGGGTGCACGATGAACCGTACTATCCCTAACAGGTTCCCCAAAAGTGGGTTGTAGCGGCGCTTTGCTTAGGTTTAACAAATACTTTTCATTTGGGAAAACGGTTTTACAAATATGGGGTATTTATTTGCAAAAAGTATAGTTTTCCGTATTTTAGTTGTTAGGGTTTCCTAAGCCAACTAGCCTACTTCTAAGGTCTAAACGATGAGTCATTAGAAGCCTCAAATCGCCTCTTCACCGTCAATTGCGGCCAGGTAAGTGGAAAGGAACCACAGTCGTGGGCCTAATTAAAAACCACTAGCCTAGACACACTTGCCTAGACACCACAAGACAGTTTAGATAAACGATCGATGTCCATGACCAATCGTGTTTTCATTTTATTAAAATATTTTATTTAGAAATGTTTACAACTTAAAGCTTTCAATAAAGGTTATAAAAATTAGGGTATTTTAGTGAAAAGTCCTGTAATTTCGTATTCTGTGTTTTGGTATTTATCAATTAGGGTTATATTGAGTGTGTGTAGAGATAGGTCATTACCTCGTGACTTATTTTAAGTTTTGGTGAAGTTTAGAGGTTAAACATGTTATGTTAAACTTAAAGGTATTATAGCGCAAGAATACGGTATTCGAAAACGTTATCATTTTATGAGTGAAATTTCATTCAAATTGGGTTCTACAAGTTTAGTGATCAAGATAAACCTATTTAGAAGTGAGGGAATTAATTAAACTAAGAAAAATGAACTTCATGGTATTTTTATGAAAGGAATACGGTTTTGCAAAGAACTTATCATTTCATGCGAGAAAGTTTGATTAAATTGGTTTATGGGTGATTTAATAGTCAACATGAATATGGGTATATATTATGTATTAGGTGACAAGTGGAAATTTATAGAAAAAACCGAATCGGAAATCGGTTTGTCCGATTTCCGTCAGGTTCCAAAAAGTCGTATTTTTACATGTATAGAAAAGAGAGATAGAAGGGATGGGACTTACGGTTTGGACAAGCTAAGGAAGCTAAGGGATGTGGTGGTTGTCGATTCGTCGAAAACGTCGCGAAGGTTCTGATCCGGTCGCCGGAATCCGTCGTCGATTTCGGCAGCGCTTCGCTTCTCGCTCTTCGTACCGAGTTCTCGAGAATTTGGGAGAGTGGACTTAGAGTTGTGAGGTGAAATGGTAGAAGGTAGGGGTCTTTATATAGGGCTAGGCTAGGGTTAGGGTTTGGATTAAAAAATATTTTTAAAAATGTAAAAATCATTAAAAATTCATTAATTTTGGTCTTTAAAGAGATTTAATTGAAATTGTGTAACAGTACTGGAAATTTAGACTATACAGGGGATTAGACCAGGTCAACACGAAAAATTTTCGTGTTGACGACTCGGCCGACCGGCCGAGTCCGGCCGGCGGTGCCGGCCGATTCGGCCGAGTCACCGGCCGACTCGGCCGAGTCAGGGCCGAGTCAAGTGCCGTCGGGTGGGGTTCGGTCTGGGGGAGGTTTTTGTGTACTTTAATTTTTTTAATTCGCAATAAATTGTGAGTTATAGCTGTTTGACCGTTTGACTTCTAAAAAAAATTAAAACAAAATGATATAAAAATTATGTGGGGCATGGGATTCGAACTCTGGTGGCTTGGTTCAGTAGTGCAAGGTATTACCAATGAGCTACAAGCTCCTTCTTGTAATTATTGTAAGGAATTAGATACTTAAATTGTTTCCAGCAACATCAATACTCCAAGTATACACTATATTTAAAGCAAATTTTTGGTATACAAAATTGGAGTTGTTACAATCTACCCTCCTTACAAAAATTTCGTCCTCGAAATTTACAACTTTTATTTAAGGACTAGTTTACAAAAAGGTGCGGATATCTTGCACGCATCTCATCCTCCCTTTCCCACGTGGATTCACCTGGAGTGTCTTTCCTCCACATTACCCGGACCAAATTAACTTCTTTGTTCCGAAGTGTCTTCACTTTCCTGTCCAGGATCTCCACAGGTTGTTGCTCACAAGACAAATCGGGTTGTATCGTGAGCTCGGAATGATCAAGTACATGGCTGGGATCACTCACATACCTTCTGAGTTGAAATATGTGAAACACGTTATGCACTCCTTCCAATGAGGGTGGAAGCGCTAAACGATATTCCACCTCACCGACTCGTTCGAGTATATCGAACGGTCCAATGTATCTCGGACTCAACTTTCCCCCTCTTCCAAATCTGATCACTCCGCGGTTTGGAGAGATTTTCAGGAATACATGATCTCCTGGCTGGAACTCCAAGTGTCGTCTCTTCGCATCAGCCCAGTGTTTCTGTCTATCTTGGGCTATGCGCATTCTTTCCCTGATAGTACGAACCACATCAACGGTCGCTACTATCATCTCTGGACCAAGGAGTTCTCTATCTCCGATGTCGTCCCAACTTAATGGCGATCGACACTTCCTTCCATATAAAGCTGCAAAAGGTGCCATTTCTATACTTGCTTGGTAGCTGTTGTTGTACGCAAACTCCACAAGATGCAGGTGATCTTCCCACGATCCCTTGAAGTCGAGCATACATGCTCTGAGCATATCCTCCAAGATCTGAATAGTTCGTTCCAACTGACCATCTGTTTGTGGATGATAAGCCATGCTAAAGTTCAGACTTGTTCCCAAGCTTGCTTGCAGACTTTGCCAAAATTGCGATCGGAACCTGGTGTCACGATCGGAGACAATGCAGACCGGTACTCCATGAAGTCTCACAATTTCCTGTATGAGTTCATGGGTATCAGAGATAGTACAGTATGAAGAGTTTAAATCTTAAATTAGATTATTACCCCCATGTACTTCTTCGCTAATGTCTCAGTTGATTGGCCAACTCGAAATGGGATGAAGTGAGCCGACTTTGTGAGTCGATCCACAATGACCCAAATCGCATCGTTACCCTTTGTGCTGCGAGGAAGAGCAGTTACAAAGTCCATCGTGATGTGCTGCCACTTTCATTCTGGAATTGGTAACGGTTGAAGTAATCCAGCAGTCCTGTGATGTTCAGCCTTTACTTGCTGACACACCAAGCATTTTGCGACGCTTCTGGCTACTTCACGCTTCATTCCATGCCACCAATAATTCTGACGTAGATCCTTGTACATTTTGGTACCTCCAGGATGTACTGAATAGGGAGAGCTATGAGCTTCTTTCATTAACTCTTCCCGAACAGGACCCTTTGGTACACACAATCTACTGCCGTATCTCAAAGATCCGTCTTCATGGATGATGAAATCTGTTCTGAGTCCATTCTCCACTTGCTCTCTGATCTTTTGCAACTTAGCATCGCTGGCTTGAGCTGCCTTGATCTGGTTGACAATAGTTGATTAGACTTGTAGATTCATCAAATTTGAAACATCACCTGGCATGACTAGTTCGATCTCCATCTGATGTAGGTCTTGCCGAAACTTCCACTGGGCGGTGAGATTCATTGCTAATGGTTGGCGACTAAGAGCATCAGGTACTACGTTCACCTTTCCTGGATGATATTGCAAGTTGATGTCAAAGTCCGCCATGAGTTCTAACCATCTTCTCTGCCGCATATTCAACTCCTTCTGAGTAAACACGTACTTCAGACTTTTATGATCTGTGTAGATGTTCACTCGTTCACCAAGTAAGTAGTGGCGCCAAATCTTGAGAGCAAAAATAACGGCTGCCAACTCTAGATCATGCGTCGGATAATTGCGCTCATGAGTCTTCAGTTGTCTTGAAGCATAAGCCACAACCTTACCGTGCTGATGTAGAACACATCCTAATCCCTTACCGGATGCATCACAATGCACTTCGAATCCTCCAGATTGATCTGGTATGACGAGAATAGGTGCAGATGTCAGTCTTGACTTGAGTTCTACAAAAGCTTGCTCGCATGCTTCTGACCACACAAATTCTTCATCTTTTCGTGTGAGCTTGGTCAGGGGTGTTGCTATCTTCGAAAAGCCTTCAATGAATCTTCTGTAATATCCAGCTAAGCCCAAGAAACTCCGAATATCCTTCACTGATTTTGGTGTAGGCCATTCGCTGACTGCTAAAACTTTTGCTGGATCCACAGAAATTCCCTCTCCTGATACGATGTGTCCAAGAAAACCAACTTGTTTTAGCCAAAACTCACACTTGATGTATTTGGCATAAAGTTTATGTTGTCGAAGAGTTTCCAGGACAATTCGTAAGTGCTCCGCATGTTCTTTCCGGTTCTTAGAATATACCAGGATGTCGTCGATGAATATGACAACGAACCTGTCTAAATACTCCCGGAAAACTTGGTTCATAAGGTTCATGAAGATTGCTGGTGCATTGGTCACTCCAAATGGCATTACTAAAAATTCATAATGCCCATAGCGAGTTCTGAAAGCTGTTTTGTGAATATCAGCTTTCTTGACCTTCACTTGATGATAACCTGAACGAAGATCTAGTTTAGAGAAGACACAAGATCCACTTAGCTGATCGAATAAATCGTCGATGCGCGGGAGTGGATACTTGTTCTTTATTGTGACTTCGTTCAAGGCCCTATAGTCGATGCACATTCTGTATGAACCTTCCTTCTTCTTCACCATTAGTACAGGTGCTCCCCAACTTGAAGTGCTGGGACGAATCCATCCTTTCGCCAGTAATTCGTCCAACTGTGTTCGAACTTCCTTCAAACCTTCCGGACTTAGTCTATATGGTGCTTTGATCACTGGTTGTGCTCCTGGTACTAAGTCAATACTGAATTCAAGAGCTCGATCGGGAGGCAAACCTGATATATCATCAGGGAATACATCGTCGAACTCTCGAACTACCTCCGGTCTTGATTCTTCCTCTGCATGAGTTGCTGCAACTACTGCTTCCCTTGGCTTTGCTTTGTAAGTACTTGGCTCCAGTGTATGATCTCCACTCTTGAAATAGAAGACCTGATGATCTGGAATCTCAAATACTACCCTCCTTTGACGACAGTCGATGGTAGCATAAAAGGTTCCAAGCCAGTCCATTCCTAGAACCACATCGAAATTTGGTATGTCCAGTACCTTGAAGTCAGCATAAAACTCTCGACTGCAGACGATGACTGGACACATGTTGTATCCCATAGTTGCCTTTAGAACACCATTTCCGGAACTGACGTTCCAGCTGGATACAAGCGGTGAGACTGGAATCGCATGGGTTCGGACAAACCGTTGCGACATAAAGCAATGGGATGCTCCAGTATCAAACAGTGCAAGTGCAGGTAGTGAAGCTACTAGGATTGTACCTAAGGTATATGGGATAGGTTTTAGGTATAGGGAAAGTGTGTAGTTAACCAAGACTAAAAGATAAGTTTGGGAAGGAAAGTTTACCAGTAATGACTTGGCCAGTGGCCTCAGCTTCTTCCACAGACATCATGAAAGCCTGGCGCTTCGGCACATTCCTCCTGGCCTGAGGAGCATTCCTCTGAACATTCCTTTGAGCTTGATGGAACTGTCGAGGAGGTGGTGCAGCTTGTGGTCCCCTAGGTGGTGCAGGCAGTGCAAGTCTGGGAGCAGGTGCCTGAAGAGCTGGTCGCTGCTGATAAGTATTTGCTGGCCTGGGTGCAGCAACTGAGTTCTGCCTTTGAGGACAAGATCCAATATCGTGAGTGGTTGAACCGCAGACTAAGCAGAGGCGGTTGGCTCGACGGCAGTCCTTCATCATATGTCCAGTTCTCTTACAGTAGGTGCAAAAGGCTGGACTAGGACGATGAGTTGGTACTCCGGGTCGCCTCGGCACGAAAGGTGGTCTGGACGTGGCTCCACCTGCCATCTGGTTGGAAGGGCGTTTGACTCCTGCAGACTGAGGTCTGCCCCTCTATTTTATGACTGCCTCATAACTGCGGGCAGCTTCTAGGGCTTCCTCATGAGTCAAAAACTTTCCTGTGGTTAGAGCAGTCTTGATCTCTGTGTCCAAACCTTGATGAAAACGACGGGCTCTGATCTCATCCGTCGGTATCAGGTGTGCCGCGAAACAGTTTAAAAAATTGTGTTAGCTGTGTAATATGTGATATTTTATAAAATTGAACTATTGTGACATATCTTACCGGCTCAACATAGTGAACTCAGCATCGTATTCATCCTCCGATTTCTCCTACATTGATCCTTGCTGTAGATGAATAAACTGCTGCTCCATAGCGAACTTGGCAGTCACAGGGAAATATTTCGCGTCAAACTTCTCGCGAAATGTCTTCCATTCAATCGGCTGCGCTAGACGGGTTTCTTCCGCCTTCCACCAATTGCGAGCATTATCCGTGAGCTGTAGCTTCGCTACACGGACCCAAGCGTTATCGCACTTGAGCTGCTGCCAGATCGTCTTCGATGCTTTGTGCCCATTCTTCTGCTTCGAGAGGGCTTCCTTTACCCGAAAATTGCTTTGGATGCAAAGCTCTGAATTGCTTTATTCCCGGTGCATCTATCTCAGGACGACTCAGAAGTTGTTGCTGTCCCTCGAGAAGACTGCGGATCGCATCAAATAACATCGTTTGCTCAGTGGGTGGTGCGGGAACAGCTGGTGTGAGAGGTAGTGCTGATGGGGTATTGTTGACGTTGGTGCTGGTGTTGTTCGGGGAATCCATAATCCTGAAGAAAAATTTGGATTAGGACAGATTCAAATACATGAAATGATAAGATTCAAGGAATAGAAATTTGCAAGATTCAAGGAACATGAATTGTAAAGAATGTTTTAGTTGCTGGTTCTTGTGTTATATTGCTTAGGTTGTTCACGCAGACCAGAACTGCATGACAGGGATTCATACAGCTCAGACCTGCATGGGCCACCAACAAAACCTGTCACGCCCCGCTTCCCAGTATACGGCGAAGTGGACGCGACGAGGCCCGCTACGTATATACTCAGAAGTACATACGCTAAGCGTAACTAAGCAATATAAAGTAAATCACAAGAGACGAATAATATAGAAATAACAGCAACTTTTATTAATATCATTCTTTATACAATGCATGAAAAGAAAATACAACTGGAATGAAAAGCAATGCCTAAACAGTGGCATAACAGAAAATGAAATAAACTGGAAAGAATAAGGTACAGTATCTAGAGCTCTGGATCTTCCTGGAACTGCTCCAAATCTTCACCGGTGGGCTCGATCTCAGCTTGGTCCAACGCACCTGACGACATTCAAAGAAGAAAGAAATAGAATGTCGTCAGCGAACAGGTCGCTCGGTAAGCCCCAAAGAATAAGAAGAATGAGAATGGCAGAGTAACAGTATTTTCTAACTATTATATTATTGAATCTTATGGAACATTGTGTAACGCTGTTGTTTGTAGCTTGGTACAAAAGGATGCCAGTGTATACGAGGGGGATCTCTATATGCTAGAGATCAGGGCAAAAGGAAAGTACAAGGAACCGTTATGCCACGGTACAACAGCAATAGGATTCAGGTTAGGTGTCTTAATCTGACCACCTCGTGCCACCATTAACACCTTCCGTACCAATCTACCCCTTAAACCCCGTAGTGTTTTAACAGTATTGTAGTATTGGAATATGTAAGTTGGATGACTGACCAAAACCATGATATCAGTAAACATGTTGCAACTGTATAATCAGGTAAATGGAATATCAGGATAATGGATGAATATCCATGGTTTGATTCAGTCAAAAGAATATATTGTTAACTGGATTCAGGGTTTCATGTATTCAAATCGTATTGGAATATAAAAGAATAAAGATTGACTTGAATCATATTCGAGTCAGGAATAGTCAGACTCTAACCCGAGTCAGACTAAAAGAAAGATAATTTGAAGTTCAATATTAGCTAGGGGCCTTATTGTAATTTGTAAAACTTGAGGGGGTTTTATGTAAAAAGTACTTTTGTATAGTTTTCAAAATACACTTCAAGTATTTAATAATCGTCTTTATTGTTATAATGAATGTGAATTTTATTTGTGTTATTCTAGTGAATATATCCTAATAAAAGTATTAATTGTTTTATCTGAAATTCATGGTATTTTAGTGTAACTTTTAATCTTGTAATTTTAGAAAAAAATGTGGAAACTTATATTATGATAAAATAGATGTTTAAATGATAATTATATATATATTAACACATGAATAATTTTATATAAATATTTTATTTAGAAAAATCTCATTTTCCCTAAATATCGTATTTTAAACCTTTCGAGACCGAATGCTCCTTGCGGAGGTCTGAATCTCGCACTACTAGCCTGCGGGTGCACGATGAACCGTACTATCCCTAACAGGTTCCCCAAAAGTGGGTTGTAGCGGCGCTTTGCTTAGGTTTAACAAATACTTTTCATTTGGGAAAACGGTTTTATAAATATGGGGTATTTATTTGCAAAAAGTATAGTTTTCCGTATTTTAGTTGTTAGGGTTTCCTAAGCCAATTAGCCTACTTCTAAGGTCTAAACGATGAGTCATTAGAAGTCTCAAATCGCCTCTTCACCATCAATTGCGGCCAGGTAAGTGGAAAGGAACCACAGTCGTGGGCCTAATTAAAAACCACTAGCCTAGACACACTTGCCTAGACACCACAAGACAGTTTAGATAAACGATCGATGTCCATGACCAATCGTGTTTTCATTTTATTAAAATATTTTATTTAGAAATGTTTACAACTTAAACCTTTCAATAAAGGTTATAAAAATTAGGGTATTTTAGTGAAAAGTCCTGTAATTTCGTATTCTGTGTTTTGATATTTATCAATTAGGGTTATATTGAGTGTGTGTAGAGATAGGTCATTACCTCGTGACTTATTTTAAGTTTTGGTGAAGTTTAGAGGTTAAACATGTTATGTTAAACTTAAAGGTATTATAGCGCAAGAATACGGTATTCGAAAACGTTATCATTTTATGTGTGAAATATCATTCAAATTGGGTTCTACAAGTTTAGTGATCAAGATAAACCTATTTAGGAGTGAGGGAATTAATTAAACTAAGAAAAATGAACTTCATGGTATTTTTATAAAAGGAATACGGTTTTGCAAAGAACTTATCATTTCATGCGAGAAAGTTTGATTAAATTGGTTTATGGGTGATTAATAGTCAACATGAATATGGGTAGATATTATGTATTAGGTGATAAGTGGAAATTTATAGAAAAAACCGAATCGGAAATCGGTTTGTCCGATTTCCGTCGGGTTCCAAAAGGTCGTATTTTTACATGTATAGAAAAGAGAGATAGAAGGGATGGGACTTACGGTTTGGACAAGCTAAGGAAGCTAAGGGATGTGGTGGTTGTCTATTCGTCGAAAACGTCGCGAAGGTTCTGATCCGGTCGCCGGAATCCGTCGTCGATTTCGGCAGCGCTTCGCTTCTCGCTCTTCGTACCGAGTTCTCGAGAATTTGGGAGAGTGGACTTAGAGTTGTGAGGTAAAATGGTAGAGGGTAGGGGTATTTATATATGGCTAGGCTAGGGTTAGGGTTTGGATTAAAAAATATTTTTAAAAAATGTAAAAATCATTAAAAATTCATTAATTTTGGTCTTTGAAGGGATTTAATTGAAATTGTGTAACAGTACTGGAAATTTAGACTATACAGGGGGTTAGACCAGGTCAACATGAAAAAATTTCGTGTTGACGACTCGGCCGAGTCAGGGCCGAGTCAAGTGCCGTCGGGTGGGGTTCGGTCTGGGGGAGGTTTTGGTGTACTTTAATTTTTTTAATTCGCAATAAATTGTGAATTATGGCTGTTTGACCGTTTGACTTCTAAAAAAAATTAAAACAAAATGATATAAAAATTATGTGGGGCATGGGATTCGAACTCTGGTGGCTTGGTTCAGTAGTGCAAGGTATTACCAATGAGCTACAAGCTCCTTCTTGTAATTATTGTAAGGAATTAGATACTTAAATTGTTTCCAGCAAAATCAATACTCCAAGAATACACTATATTTAAAGCAAATTTTTGGTATACAAAATTGGAGTTGTTACACCGATGCATTATTTTACTTCATGGCTCGAGCTGCATGTGCTCGATGCTTTTGGAATGCACAAGCGGCCCCATTTCTATGAAACTTGCAATTTTCCACGGATCAAGCGGCTGGTCGATACTTCCATTGTGGAGCCAAGTCAGCGAGAGGATCGGGGTGTGATTCTTCGCTCGCGTATAGTTGGTGACGGCATGACCTTTGTTGATAAGGTCATGAATATCAGTAAGGAATCCACCAAGACGGTGCAGACGCTGCGGGACACCTTTAAGGACGGAGCTTCTACCCTGAAAGCTCGGGAAATTCTCCATTTATATTCGATCAGGCCGGGCTACTTGGTGTTCAGGCAGAACGACTCGGCTTTATTTATGAGATATAACCCCTACCGTTTCGCCCAGCAATCAAGTTATAATCAGGGTGTCCCGCTCGAAGCCTTTCTAGTTGAGCCAACTGCCATGGAAGAAGGCATTCGAAATGCATTGCATCATTTTATGCGGTTAAAACTAGCTCTAGTTTCTTTATCAGTGAGCCGAGTTGCGTCCCGCGAATCTTGAACGTATATGTGGCATGGTATCAACATTCGATGGGCGCCGTTATTAGGGAGGAAAAGAAGTTGTTGCTTGATCGTAAGGGTGCAGCCCCTGTTGGTAATCCAGCAATTCCTTTGAAGCAACGGACCGTCGCTCTTCCTCCTTTGAGAGAGGTTGCTGCGGTTGTGGTCCCGCGCGTGATGCCTAAGCTGCCGCTACCCCATGCTCCCGTGAAAGCGGTGACTGTGGCGTCTCCCGAGTCTGGCGTGGGTTCGGATATCGGGACTCGTCGTCCAAAGGTGCCCACCAAGCGTAAGCTTGTGCTAGCGGCTACCGGCACGCGCTCGCAGAAGAGAAAGAAGTCAATACTCTCTGCAGACGTTGCATTCGGCCAGGAGCCTCATGCTCCTTATAGTGAGGGCATAAGTGAATACGGGACTAACGAGGGTTTATTTATGGCGCCGGATGATACCGATCTAGAGGCTTCCATTGCAGCTTCCGAGCAGCTGGCTCGCGATGAAGCAGCACTAATCACTATCGCGCATTCAGGTAGACTACGGTCATATTTTTCCGCGGTTATTTTAATTTCTATGCTTTGACTAACGCTTTCTTCTTCAATAGGCATCTCCGCCGAAGAAGCTCTTGCAGCTTCCCTCAAAACTTTCGAAGAGGAGGAAAGGTTTCGCGCTTCCTTGGGCCTCGGTATATTTCGGCTTACTGTGTTTTCATTCCCCTTTTTTTATGGGTAATCTGACCCTTCCTTTTCATCTTATTGCAGAGACTATCTCGACTCAGGTTATCCCAAGTGCCGTGCCGATCACGCAAGGTGCCACTGTAACGCTTCCAGAGCCAGCAGCCGAAGTCCCGGCTCCCTTAATATCGTCGAAAGAAGCTTCGCTTAAACAGCCGATGACGAACGCCATAGCGGCTCCAGAGATAGCTCTTGGCTTGGACGATGACGTCTCTTTGATGGAGATCTTAAGAAGATCAGCTCTCACGGCCCAGGCAGAAAGGAAGCGAGGGAGGCGTGCAGCAAGAGAACGTAATGCCGCTTTGGCTGTAGGTGCAGGCTCGAGCGTTGCTTCCCATATTCCTGCTTCTTCAAAGGGTGCTCCAGCCGCCCTATCTACCGCTCATAGAAAAGCGGTATGCGCGGCTCGGGAAGCAATTGAAAAGCCGTTCCAAGGTAACGTAACACTGTGTCCTTTTGTCAGAGTTTGATCTTCAGATTCTCATATATCCTACCCTGCAGGGCCAAGTCTTGGTGAGGAGGTGGCAGGTGAGATGAAGGAAACCACCGAGCCCGAAGCGGCTACTCTTTCTCAGGAATCCGGGACTGCTCCAATTGCCGCTCATTCCACCTTCGGTTCCCTGCCATCGCCTGGCATTGCGAGTGTTATGACGGCTCTCGTGGAGTCAGGGGACGAAGCCACGGGCGGCGAAACAATCCCCCCGAATGAGATCGAAGAAGTCGTGATGGTTGGTGATGCTTCCGTCACAGTTCTGACCGATGACCTGTCTCGTAAGTCTCGGGTCGCTGCATTCTTTTCGTTTTGCAATCCCTTCTGATGACATTTTGTTCCTTTCGAATGTAGGTGTGGTGAGCGCTGAGGTTGTGACACCTGAAGAAGCACCACCAACTGCCGCTCTGACGGTCGCTGCCCCTTCGTCTCCTCTTATATCTTCTCAAATGTTGGAAGGTATGGGTTTGCGATTAATTTAAATCGGAGACAGCATCTTTTGTGTACCGACCATGTATCATCGTAATCTCGCAGGAGTTCTTTATTATCATCTGTATCAAGTGTTGAACCTGCACTTCTCCTTCCAGTCGGAAGTCGTTTTGCCTACCGGTGCGGGTGAGTATAGCCCCCCCTTTTTTTAAACGACGTCTTTTCCTTTCTTCTATAAGCAGCCATGTCATTGCTAATTCTTCTTTGTATTACTTGTAGCCTTACAAATTGAAGGAGGGGACGAGAGCATCGTCGCGCCACCAGTACTCCCAGCTCTGCCCCCTGTTGCAGCCGGTATAATAGACTCTATTGTTCGTGTATTTTCTTTATTTCTTGAGCCGACATCTGATCATAATTCGTTTTGCAGCAATTGCACCGGTTCTTGCCCCGTTCGAGTCTCGCATCATAATGCCGGCAGGGCCCTTTTCTAGACGTCCATCTTCAAAAAGCGCTATGACCAGCCTACGTATATTGAGCGAATACGTCGAGGAGCTTGACGCGGAGGCCCCTACATTCGCTGCAGATTTTGATGCCGAGGTTAATTCAATGTTGGCGACGCTTGTGAACTTCCATAACGAAGGCGTCATTGATTCTTAGGTTGACCACTGCAGGAGGATTGAGACCTGCCTGCAAGAGCTTGAGCTTAGGCGTCCTGCTCCTGAGATTCTGGCTTTGAACTCCCAGCGGGCTGGGTGGGTTGAGCAGAGCGTGTCCTTCCTCCGCCATTTTGAACAAGAAGCGACCTTGAGGCGGAAGGAACTCGAGGAGGCTTCGGGTGAATCTGCCCGGCTGCGCACCCAAGTTGGAGCGAATGCCGTGCAACTGAGAGCCGTCTTTGACAATTTGCAGCGATGTATTTCGGACGGGCTGGCATTGCGGCGGAAGCTCGACTTCATTGAGTGGGTTACGTAGAGTCGCGAAGCTACCCAACGGGAAATCGATGAGAAGGTTTCATCGTGCTTGCACCAACGGGCTCGAGTCGAAGCGGAGCTGGCCGCTGCGGCCGATCATGAGAAGGAGCTGAGAGGAGTGCGCGAGCAGCTAGCTGATTTATCGAAGATGCCTCATTCTCAGTAGCTGTTTTTGTATAGATTGAACATTTGTGATCTTTGAATAACTTGCCTTTATTCATTTTTTATTCTTGTATATGATGTATCTTGTACTCAATTGAACTCATGAATAAAGACACATTTTCTTATCTCTCACTGTCGCTTTCTTCTCTTTGATGTGTTGTTAGTATGTTACTCTGGCAAATGTGGCATGTAGATAGTAAAGAACATTTCGTTTTAGCCTCCTTGTAGGGTAGCGATGGCTTAGGAAGCAAGTTCAGGTCTGCTGCCTAAGACTTTTCAACTTTATAAGCCATGAGGGTCTCATAAGGACTTTTCTCCCTACGAGTCGAGAGGATCTCGTAGGTGTATTTTCTCCTTAGGAATTGTGAGGATTCCTAAGTGTGTTTTCTCTTGAAAGTCGTAAGGATCTTACAAGAGAATTTTCTTCCTCACAAGTCGAGAGGACTCGTAAATGGTTGATGAGTTGGCCTACTCCCGAGTCAAATTATTGCTTTGACGGGGAGGTCGAAGGTTGACTTTGGCTGTTTTCCACAGGGTCAAGATTGACTTTTGCCGTGTTCCACGGGGTCAGGGGTTGACTTTAGCCATATGGGATCAGGATTGACTTTAACCATACGGGGTTAGGGGTTGACTTTAGCCATATGGGGTCAGGATTGACTTTAGCCATACAGGGTCAGGGGTTGACTTTAGCCATACGGGGTCGGGGTTGACTTTAGCCATACGGGGTCAGGATTGACTTTAGTCATACAGGGTCAGGGTTGACTTTAGCCCTACGGGGTCAGGGCTGATTTTAGCCATACGGGGTCAGGATTGACTCTCGGTTGTCTGTACACTGCCGAGTCCGGAACTGGGAACTTTGCCGCGGCTCCGCTTTGCTGATATTGCTTCTATTGTAACGAGACGAATATCGAGGTGGTCTCTAGGTTGTCTGTGAACCGTCGAGATTTGGAACTAGGGACTTTTCCATGGCTCCGAGGTTGATTGTCACGTCCGGGTCCTGCAGGAATGAGGAAGAACGCTGTTGTGGGTCTCCAGGCTGCAGATGTGGCCGTCGAGACTTGGAACTAGGGACTCTGCCGTGGCTCCGTGATTGATTATCGCGTCCGAACCCTGCTGAAATGAGGAGAAACGCCGTTGTGGGTCTCCAGGCTACAGATGTGGCCGTCGAGACTTGGCTCTCTTTTCAGATGGAGCCTGGTGGGATGATATGGTTCTTTCTTTGTTTGCGCCCATGGATTGTATACAGGGATCGATGTGATCTCACCTGTAGGGCAAAAGTTTCATTTCATATGTATATTTTTTGTTTTCTTTCCGCGATGCTCTATCATTTCAGCTTTTATATCGCGAAGATCGCGATTGCCCAATCATTTCGGCTATTTTTCGCGGTGCCCAATCATTTCGGCTATTTTTCGTTTTACTCGCCGTTTTTTATTGCGAGTTGCCCAATCATTTCGGCTGTTTTTGTATGCATACATTTTTACTTGCTAATTTTGTTGCAAGTTTCCCCATCATTCGGCTATTTCATATGCATTTGTGGCTCGTTGACTTTTCACTGTGAATTTAGGATTTGATACCGATTTAGGCATCAGTATCGCTACAACTGGGATATTGCCAGGAGCGAATCATCATTTGCCTCTGTCGATGTCGAACAAAGATGGTTTAGCAAACAGGGTTAGGATCCTGTTGACTAAGGCTTTTTGACTTTACGAACCGTAAGGGTCTCATAAAGATATTTCTCCCTACGAGTCGTAAGGATCTCGTAGGTGCGTTTTCTCCTTAAGAATCATGAGGACTCTTAAGTGTATGGTCTCTTATAAGTCGTAAGGATCTTACAAGAGTGTTTTCTTATTATAAGTCGAAAGGAATTACAAGGGTCGTTCACCGTGTGAGCATATCCCCAGTCGCTGGTAGGACTTTGTTAGGGAAATGTTTATTCGTGCCCGTGGATTGTATACAAGGGTCAATATTGAACCGCTTGTAGGGCAATCTAGAGATTGTGATGGCTTAAGAATAGGTTCAGATCCCTGTATCTTAAGACTTTTGAATCTTATGAGCCATGGGGATCTCATAAGAGTGTTCTCCTTGCGAGTCGTGAGGATCTCGTAAGTGTATTTTCTCCTTAGGGATCATGAGGATTCCTAAGTGTGTTGCTCCTTTGTGAGTCATAAGGATCTCACGCAGGTATTTTCTCCTTGCAAGATCGTGAGGACCTTGTAAGTGTCTTTTAACGAGATTGCGCCCTTTCGGGTTTTCACAAACTCGCCGGTAGTCCTGCTGTTTTTACTCACGGAGCCCTTTCGGGTTTTCATCCGTGCCCATTTCGCTTATGGACGTACCGTTTTTTTTGTCAGCCTTGGGATGCTGCAATTTGTAGTAGTTTATAGACGTCTCGATCAGGTGTTAGTTTAGGGACGTTTCGGTCCATTGTTAGTTTTAGGACATCTCGGTCCGTTGTTGCAACGGTTTCGTTGGCTACCACTTCTAGAGTTTAGGCCTAGGAAGATAGCGAGCGGATATAGGCGTCGTCATCTATCATTACCCTGGGCCGTAACTCGTCAGGAGTAGTATTTCTTTAGGAACCGACCGTTTATCGGCCCGAAGGGTCTTTCGCCATACATATCCATAAGCAAGTAAGCCCCACCCTGGTAGACTTTGTCTATGATATACGGGCCCTCATAATTAGGCTCGAACTTCCCCCTGTTTGGCACGATTGGGGATCATAGGTCTTTTGACCACTAGCACGAGTTCGTCTTGGCAGAACGTTCTCGGCTTAGTCAATCTCTCGTATGATCACGTCACTTTTGCTTTGTAGGCTTCCAAGTTTTGTTGTGCCATGAGCCGAGTTTCATCGAGGGCGTCGAGCTCCTCAAGCCGAAGATGAGCATTCTCTTCGTCCGTTAGCTCGTAATGAACCGCCACTCATAAGGAGGGTAGCTCTATCTCCAATGGAAGTACTGCTTCAGTGCCGAATACCAATGCATACGGCATTGTGTTTGTGGCCGTTTTGAACGTAGTTCGATACGCCCAGAGAGCTTCATGCAGTCTCTCATGCCAGTCCTTCTTATTTTTGGACACCGTCTTTTTCACGATCTTTGTCAAGGTCTTGTTGAAGGCCTCAGCCAGACCGTTAGCTCGGGTATTATAGACCGAAGAGTATCTCCAGTCTATATTATGTTGCTACGCGAAGCGAGTGATTTTGTGACTTCTATAGGCCGGCCCATTATCGGAGATAATCTGTTGCGGAGTGCCGAACCGATAGATGACGTGTGTCTTGAAGAAATGGAGAATATTCTCCGTCTCCACTTCTCTCAGCGGTATTGCTTCTGCCTACTTGGAGAAGTAATCGGTTGTTGCCAGTATGAACCGATGTCCTCTGAACGGTGTTGTTTCAATGGGCCCGATTATGTCAGTTCCCCACATTTCGAATGGCCAGCTAGCCACCGTTGGATGTAGCGGATTTGGATGCTGGTGGATAAAGTCCTCGTGAATCTGGCACGAGTGGCACTGCTTCGCGTATTCGAGGCAGTCTTGGATCATTGTGGGCCAATAATAGCCTATCCTTTTGATCTTCAGTTTCATCTTCGGCCCAGCTTGGTGAGAACCGCAGAGTCCGTCGTGAGTTTCTTGGACGACTCTCCTTGCTTCTTCAGGTCCCAGGAATCTTAGCCATAAAGAATCAAATGATCTCTTATATAGAGTGTCATTAACGAAGGCGAAAGACAGAGCTCGTTTCATGAGCTGATGTCTCGAGGATGCATCATCAGGTGTTTGACGGGATTTGAAGTGGTCTATAAAAACTTCTCTCCAATCCTTAGCCTTTTCTTGGTCTTTTATTTGTAGGGCCATTTGCTCGGTCGCTCCCCTTTCTTCGGACGATTCCGGAGATATTTCTACCGGTACAAGAACCCTACGGCTTTGCACAACGATCCTTACGTCATTAAGGTTTTCGTCGGCCAGTTCTTTAGCGAGCTTAGCTAATGCATCCGCTTTGCTATTTTCCGCGCACGGTATGCTTTCCAGGGCGTAGGCAGGATTTGAGTCAGCAATTGTTGTATTCTCTCGCTGTACTTCACCAATTCTGGTTTGCACGTTTGATAGTCGTCGTTTACTTGACTAACGACCAGCTAGGAGTCTCCGTATATGAGGAGGTCTTCGATTCCCATGTCGACAGCGATCTCAAGACCTGCTATCAGAGCTTCATATTCGGCCTCATTGTTCGTCCTCAGCTCTGTCAAGGAAAAGACAAAGCGCATTATCTCTCCTTGTGGAGTCATGAAGATGAGGCCCACCCCAGATTTGATTATGAGGGAGTTGTGCTTTCGCTTCTTCATAGAAGATGCTCCGTCGAAGTAGAGTTCCCATCGGGTATCACTCCCTCCTTTCTCCTCGTTGATCGTGTCAAACGCGTGCTCGTCTGGCAATTCGTAGTTCAAGGGAGAGTTGGCAGGTATGGGATACTCTGCGAGGAAGTCGGCGATGGCCTGGCCTTTCACAGCCTTGAGAGATCGGTATGTCACCGAGAATTCCATTAAGAGTAAGGCCCATTTAGCGAGTCGTCCCGTTAATATGGCTCTTGACATCATATATTTGAGAGGATCTACTTTTGATATGAGATGGACTTCATGCGCCAAAGCGTAGTGTCTGAGCTTCGTTATCGCGAAGATTAACGCCAGGCAGTGTTTTTCAATGGGAGAGTAATTGTTTTCTGCCCCCAGAAGAACTCGACTGAAGTAGTAGAGGGCTCTCTCCTTCCCTTGGTTGTTTTCATGTGCCCATAGCGCGCCTAAGGAACCTTCAAGAGATGTCGTGTACAGGATGAGGGGCTTTCCCTTGACCGGAGCGGTTAGCACCGGAGGATTCTGCAGGTATTGCTTGATTTCGTCCAGTGCGCTTTGGCATTTGCGATCCCAGACGAACGGGTTCCCCTTCTTCATTAGGTGACTGTAGGGGCGGCATTTGCCGGAGAGGTTAGCTATGAATCGTCGGATATATGCGAGCTTTCCTTGGAGAGAGCGCAGTTGTTTCAGAGTCCTTGGCAGAGGCATTTACATGATCGCCTTGATCTTCAACAGGTCTTTTTTGATGCCCCGGTGTCGTACGATGAATCCTAGGAATTTGCCCGAGGAAACATTTCAGAGGGTTCATCTTCAAGTTGTATTTCCGAAGACATTGGAACACTATCTTTAGATGCTCCCAATGCTCCTCGTGCGATTTGCTTTTCACTACAAGGTCGTCGATATAGCATTCGACAACTTCATGTATGAGGTCATCGAAAATCTTTACCATATCCCTTTGATAGGTAGCACCGGCATTCTTCAGACCGAAAGGCATCACTTTGTAGCAGAATATACCCAAAGGGGTCCGGAAAGCGGTATGCTTCTGGTCTTCGGGATGCATCTTTATTTGATTATACCCTGATGAGCCGTCCATGAAGGAGAAGACTTCGTGAGTGGACGTGTTATCTATCATCAGCTCCGTAACCGGTACAGGAAAATCATCCTTTGGGCAAGCTTTGTTGAGGTCTCGAAAGTCCACGCAGATGCGCACCATCCCATTTTTCTTCATTACTGGGACGATGTTGGCGATC
The DNA here is from genome assembly GCA_030015575.1 of Agapanthus africanus. Taxonomy (NCBI): domain Eukaryota; kingdom Viridiplantae; phylum Streptophyta; class Magnoliopsida; order Asparagales; family Amaryllidaceae; genus Agapanthus; species Agapanthus africanus. Next base: position 185,364 of record JASDDO010000253.1, on the reverse strand, counting down.
CAGTCAGAGTACTGAACCTCTAGGATGAAACCGGAGTCGATTAGCTTCTTGACTTCGGCGTTGATGCTCATTTCAAGTTCGAGCCGCATCCTTCTCGGCGCTTGTTTGACTGGCTTGATGTCCGGAGATATCGCCAATTGCACAGCAATCTCTGGATCCAATCCTGGCATCTCGGAATAGTTCCATGCGAAACAGTCTTTATATTGCATGAGCACGTCTTTGAGCGTAGCCACCTTTTCTTCAGACAACAGCTCACTGACGAACGTTGGCCGCGGGTCACTTGCCGTCCCCAAGTCGATTTTCTTGAGGTTATCCGCGGTAGTATGTATCTCATCTTCCAATTCTTTTGGTGCTGGTGGAAACTCTGAGATCGCCTTTTCATCATCGTTTTCGAAGCACCAGGGGAGCTCAGCCATATCTTCGCGTACTCCTTCTCCTGACATCGTTATCACGCGACAGGTGTGAGATCGCTTCCAAAACCTATGTTGATCCGGTTCTACTCTCATGACTTTCGGTTCATGCTTCTGTGACGGGGTTACCCTCCAACTGCTGGATAAAGCGAACATGCCTTGCTGATACTGGTCTTCTACCTAGTCTTTGAATGTAAAGCAGTCTTCGAGAGGATGCCCTATCGCTCGGTGATAGGAGCAATAGTCTGGGTGAGAGATCTCGCCTGCTTGCTCGGGGTGCTTGGAATCCGGGAGTGTCATCATCTGATGTTTTATGACAAGATCGAATATCTTCCTTGTCTTGTCTCGAGGAAAAGAATATGCTCGACCCATTTTCTTTATAAGAGATGGACCTCGGCTGCTCAATTCTCGATCGCGTGGCTTATTGGACTCGCTTTGCCGCTGTCGAACGTTTTTTTGTTCTTTAGCTTATTTCTACCTCTGCGTCAGGTCTTTTGTATGACGGGTTGACGACGAAGAGCATCGTCATTCTCCGTAGCCTGCTGAAGGAGGCATTGCGTCCTGGCTTTCTCGTAAATGGCCATTTCGCGGCTATGGTCATCCCGGACCTTTTGACCCGCTTTCCTTATTAGCTTGTCCATCTGTTCTTCGAACGACGGACTTGGCATTTACATGGCGGGATCTGAATTTGGTTCAGGGTTAGCGTCTTCTAATAAAGCATCTCCTTCTTCATCGAAATCATGTATAACGTAGAAGCCATGGAATCGCTCCCGTTTCTTGGACTGAACATATCCAAGCCCGATCGTTTCCATTCTCCCGTTGGGCAATTTTCGCTGAGTTCCGGGGACGTTCCAGATCCTGTTGTAGAACTGAGCCTTTCGAGCAGTATATTTGAAGGGTACGCCTTGGTGTCTCAACAGCCTTTTTAATCCTTCTGTGTAGTATCTGGGCAGACGGATGGGCTGGAGCCTATCAAGCGTAGAATCGACGTCATGCCAGATTTCTTTCTCCACTTTGGTTTCTGCGGATCGATAAAAGAGGATCGCCTTTTCATCTCCTCGCCTGGGAGGGACGTAGAATGTCTGAAGTTCCTGCACACTATAGGTATCAAGTGCGTTGAGCTCTTTGTAATGCTCTTGCCGGACCATGGCGATTTGAAAACTCCGATCATCGCCAGCGAAGGCTTGTATTGATGGCCGAATAGAAAATACGGTATTGACCTCATCTTCTGAGTCGCTGCTGAAGACTAGAATAGGGGTAGACGGCCCCGGCTTGTTGTATTGGGGCGGCCCTGAATAAACTATTTCTTCTTCCTCCTCGGTATCACTCCCAAAGACCGGAATAGTGGTGATAGCTTTGTTCTTCGGTTTGTGGCATCTTTCCGTGTCTTCGAAATCAGGTAAGAAGTATTTTGCATATTCGTACTTTCAGACTTCATTCACGGAGAATGGGTTCAACTCCCCTGTCACGGTATACTCGAGACCATCCTTGAAATACTTCATACACTGATGTTGTGTAGAAGGGATAATGTTGTACTCGTGTAACCAAGGCGGGCCGAGCAAAGCATTGTAACAAGTCTTGGCGTCAATGACATGAAATTTGATGTCCGTGACGAGCAGCCCAAAGCATAACGTCGGTATCACAGACCCGAGCGTCCGTGATGACTGGGAGTCAAACCCGGAGATGGTGATTTTATCACGAGCGGGGTGCTGAACGCTCATGCAGATTTCCTTCAACACTCTTTCATTGAGGAGGTTGACGGAGGACCCATTGTCAACCAGGATTTTGCCTATCTTGATATCATGACAGTATCCGGAGACATAAAGGGGAAGGTTATGCTCGCACGTCCCGAGGATGAGATCTTCATCGCCGAAAGTGATTATAGCCGTGTGCACTTCTTCCATCTCGTCCTTCATCTTTTCTTCGGCGAGGAAAGCTTGGAACTGCTCGGGCTCTTGTAACACCTTGATCAAAGAATCTCTCACCTCTTTGGATAGCAGAAGGGCGTCGAGAATGCTTAGCTGCGAGGGTATCTTCCTCAGGTGTGCCAGAACGTTGTAATCCACCTTGTTTTTCTTGGGCGGGTCCTTGGCTACCAGTTCTTCGACAACTCGGTCATTGAGGGCGATATCTTCAGGGACTTTTTCCTTCCCCTTATCCTTTTTGTTCGATCCCTTGTTTGCGGGTCCGAGATTCTTTTCAGGTAGCGTGCAATTGCGCGGCTGAATGTTCTCGCAGCTCTTCGTTTCTTCCTCTTTGCCTGAGGTGGATTCTTTGAAGAGAGGGTTGAGAGCCATTTCTTCTTCAGAATCGCTCCCGAATGTGAGAACTTGCGATCCCCTGCTATCAACCATGTGACATTTGCCGGCAGCTCTTCCTCATTCGTTCGTCGCATTTTTCCGCTGTCGAGGAGCTTCACGCTTCACCCTCTTGAAGTGTTTCCTGTGAGCGACATATCCTTGCCACCAATTTTTAAAGGCGTGCATTCTTCAGTACGGTGTGCAATCCTCTGATGATATAAGCAGAAGTTAGCATGTATGTCCTCTTCGTTAAGATGTATCCTATCGGGAGTGTTTCCTTCGGAAGGTGGAAGCTTCATTCCTATTGATATGGCTTTGGTGAACCTTTTCCTTGTCCTAAGTTTGCTTTTGTCTGCGGCGGACGTGCTTTGATCTGGTAGGAGTATTTTAACCCTTTCGTCCAGTCGCCGGCGTTTGGCTTTTTCAAGTATGGCCATTTCGCGCTCTCGATCAGCTTTGCTTTTCAGAAGAGCTTCATTCAGGAATGCATCAATCATTTCATCTGACGGTCCTAGGAGTCCTGATTCGGGATCTGCCCCCAGTTTCTCTACATCAGGAGCTTCTTCACCATCTATCGACGAGTGAGAGATCACGTGGCAGCTTGCCACATAATCCTCAAGTTCATCTGACGAGTCTTCTCCCTCATCTTTGTCGCTATCTCCGTATTCAAGGATGTGGTTGAGAAACTCCTGAAGCGTGACCGGGGTTCGCGCCTTCTGGTTATATTCTTCCAACGTTTCAATCTGTTTTTGCAGGTCCATGCACTTGTCCCCATACTTCACGGGCTTTTTGGTCTTCTTCTTCTTTTTCGAAGACTTTGACGGCTGGGCCTGAGCATTTTGATTATCGCTACCAATTCTTGGCGTTGGGCACGGCTTCAGCATTCTCTCAATGACCTCGGGTTCTAGCATATTTTTCCACCGGATCGCCGGGTATGTTTGGAGATCCTTCAGCATTCTTTTCGTCTTGGCTGAAAGAGCGACCTCCCATGGAGCTTCTTCTACAAAAGAGCATGATGCCCCCGGCGTGTCCATCTTTTTAGTAGCGTGTGGCTGAGGCGGGCTCACCTTCCAATTCTCAGACAGCGCAAATTTTTCCTGTTGGTATTGGTCCTCAATTCAGCCTTTAAAGACGAAGCAATTTTCAATTGGATGGCCTACTACTCGGTGATAGGGGCAATAATTGGTATTGTTGGCATCACCGGGTTGCAATGGGCGTTTCGGATCCGACAAGGTGATGAGCATGTTGCGCACCGCTAGCTCGAACAGTCTCCTTGTTTTATCCCGGGGAAACGAATAAGGGCGCTTCAGTTTCTCATTGAAGAATCGCCGTCTTTCATCTTGGTGATCAGCTGGTTTTGGACCACTCGGCTGCTGTTGAGCATTGGCGACGAAGGTCGCTTTCCCCTTCCCCTTTTCATTTTGAGGCTCCATTTTTTAGGAAGACGGTCTATGACCCATCTGGTCCATTTGGGCCAGTTTGTCAATCAAGGCCTGGAAGGTAGTCGGCTTGAAAAACATCATGAATTGTGAAATGGTCGCGAGGGTCCCTACGAACATGCCTACCGCAGGAGCTTCTTCGATGCGCTGCTCGCACTTCGACCATAAATTCCGCCACCGTATCGCGTACTACACCCATGTTTCGCCTGGCTTTACTCTGGCATTAATTAATGCGGTGATTGGGATGCGTTCGCTAGCGCTTGCGAACCACTGGGTGAACGGCAATTCCATCTCTGTAAAAGTTTTGACGGAGTCGTTGGGAAACTCTGAGTACCATTTGAACGCCATCTCCGCCAAGCTGCTGACGAATTGGCTGAGCAGTAGCTTATCATCCCCTCCAGTGTTGCCGCAGAGAGCCCTGAACTGAGCGACATGTTGATGGGGATTGCATGTCCCCTTGTACACATGGAATTTAGGAATTGTGTATCCTGGTGGGTACTTTATTTGATCGAACTAACCCGGATAGGGCCGTCCAGTTCTGACGACTTGGCTAGCCGCTTCATTCGCTTGATGAGCTCGTATTTGTTGAGCTATATAATCATCGAGCGTGGCTTTGGAGATGGTCTCCTCCTTGGCTGCTGACAGAGCCGGTAGAGGATTTGACGTCTCTCCTCTATCATCTTCAATTATTACTGGAGGATCTTCGGCTGGAGGATCCGGCTGGATCATCTTGCCCACCATATCTCGGAATAGAAGGGCCATTTGTTTTATGTTGGCCGCTTGTTCCGCGGCCACTTTGTCCTTTTTTCTCAAGCATTCTCCGAAGGAATTCGGCATCAGTTTCCTGCTCATGACGCTGTTCTGAGGATGTCTCTGGGTTTTCTTTTGGTCCCGTGAGTGCGGCCATGGCTGTTAGCATCTCTTGGAACTTTTGTTGTTGTTACTCCTGGGCCTTAATCACTGATCGCGTAAGCGGTCGATAACCTATGGAGATACGGCTATCCTCTTTTTCGGATGCCATATAGACGGTATGCACCACCATGCCCCCAGAATTAGGGCGTTTAGGCTCACTGCCCTTGACATTTGTCGCAGACCCAGGGATTTTCTCCGGCCTTCTCTTTTGTGGGCTGGTGACGTTGAGGGGGCCGTTGCAGCGGGCACCCAGGTAGACGACACCTTCTGTGGTAAGACAAAGTGGTCCTTCTCCTGCCGAACCTTTATCTTCTTCGGTCGGCGGGAGTAATCTTGATCAATCACCGAGTCTTGGACTTGACGCCAGACCTTGTAAATTTTAGAGGACAGCCGTTGAGGGGACTGTTCAAGCTTCGCCTTTGTGGAATTCTCCACGGATGAAGGAGATCTTTTAAGTACGGCCTTCAGAGAGTTCTTGCGCACCCTCCTTAGTGGTTCAAAACTGTTCCCAGTTGGAACAGCAGCATCAATTTCCACCGTTGGAGCTGGTGGGGTGAGTCCGGAAGGGGAGCTGCCCCCAGCTTTCCTCACTCGGCACCAGTGGTGACGTCGAGCATGGCGAGCGGCCGGGACCACCTCCATTGTTGGATCAGCTTTTCCATGCCCCCTGTTCTGATGAGAGCCTGTTTTTGGCGCCAACCTGTCAAAGACAAACGTCCGCTGAGAGGGGATAGTCAGTCTTGCGAAGGCCGACTTTCGAACAGGGGAAACAGCCTTCATGACTTCGCCTGGAACGGAAGCTGAAACGGCTAGTCTTGCAAAGACTGACTCCTTAGCAGGGGAAGCCGCTCTGACGACTTCAGGGGTAGGAACGACTATCCGCTTAGGGATAACACCTTATGGTATTGCGGGCTTCTTCATGGGCCCGTTGGAGCTTTGGCCCAGTCTATTGAAAACCGAGGCACTGGATTTGGGAACCCGTTGAGAGGGGCCGCAGTAGTTGCAAGCCGATCAAAGACCGACTTCTTCGGAGCTTCTTGCGATGGTACAGGAGTGTTGAAGCTCGTTGGCGGGAGCATGGTCCTGAAGAACAGTCCAGTGGTGGCCTGAGTCACCTGTTCCATTGGCATAGCGAAGATGGAGGCCGTTTGGGACCCGTAAGTCACTCCTCCGGACGGGACAGAGCGAGAGTTGCAGTTGCAGTTAGTGCAGTTTGAAGCCATTGATCTTATGTTTTTTCTACACGGAGCAAGATACCAAATCTTAGTACTTCACATCCAAAGGCAACCATGTCAAACCGTGATTCGTTAGCGAAACACGACACACGAAGTGTGGAGTGGAAAGAGAAAAAGGTCCCACCGGGCGTGCCAGAATCTGTTCTCCGCCGAAAGACGCGACCAGGACGTTGGGACGTCCGGCCTGAATTTCGAGAGCAGATGCTATTTGGTGCTATCCGTCCACCTCTCCGAAGATGCCAAGTTGATTTATAACACCATGTATCGAAGGTCTAAACGGATGCGGCCGATGTAGCAGACTTCGTCAGATTCCCCCTCGTTGAGGGGTTTTTGATTGTGGGGACGCTCTTCCCTGCAGGTGCAAGCCCCTACAGTTAATTACACTACCGCATCGCGGTAACCACTTTCTCCTTCTCCAGATGGTCACTTCGTGTCATGTGTGTTTGTTTTTTTTTTGGTTGCCCGTGGATTGTATATGGAGACTAATTTATGTTGTCGCCCGTAGGGCGTGGATTAGTCCAAATCCATATTTTCTTAGATTTGGGTTTTGGGTTAGGTTTAAGGATCGTTAATCTCATTTGAGACTAAGATCAACTTAAACGTTTGTTGAGGATGCGTTAATCTAATTTTAGACTAAGATCTACTCAACAAGATCATTTAAATCCAACAAAAGAGCATTTGGGCTCTATTTTTTTTGGTTAAGGGACTTTGCGGTCCAATTTAAAGACATCATGGTCTGTGAGTTTAAGGACCCCACAGTCCGTAGTTTAAAGACGCCATAGTCTGTAAAGTTTAAAGACATCATAGTCTATGATTTAAGGACCTCACAGTCTATGAGTTTAAGGACATCATAGTCCATGAGTTTAAGGACCCCACAGTCCATAAAATTTAAGAACAGTCCATGAGTTTAAGGACCCTACAGTCCGTAGTTTAAAGACGTCATCGTCTGTAAAGTTTAAGGAAATTATAGTCCATGAGTTTAAGGACCCCACAGTCCGTAAAGTTTAAAGACATCATAGTCCATGAGTTTAAGGACCCCACAGTCCGTGGAATGTCTGGTTGTCAGGACCCGTCACCTCTCTGAAGACGTTGAAGGATTACAACAACAAATATCAGAGGAGTGAAGAGATGTACCCTCGAACCAATATTGGTTGGGATCTGTAGTCCAATTTGGGACTAAGATCAAAGATTTACGAGCATATGGGCTCAATTAATCTGCGGTAGGGTTCTGTGGCCCACTTGGGCTCGGCCCATTTAATTAAAATGTTAAACATTTAACAATGCTGAGCATTGGTTTGGGCTTTGACAATCTTTTTGTCTTTTAGGGAATGCTGAGCATTCATTATGGCTTTGGGTTTTATTTATAGAACAGTTTATGTTCTCTTAGCGCACACGTGAGGAGCACGTGGCGCGCTTGGCGCTGAGCGCCAGTCAATGAGCGCAGAGCGCTTCTTGTGATGTAGCGCACACGTGAGGAGCACGTGGCGCGCTTGGCGCTGAGCGCCAGTCCAAAGAGCGCAAAGCGCTTCTGTTTAAGTAGCGCACACGTGGGGAGCACGTGACGCGCTTGGCGGTGAGCGCCAGTTCAAATATCACAGTAGCGCACACATGAAGAGCACGCGGCACGCTAGGCGTTGAGCGCCAGTTCAAAGAGCGCAATAGCGCACACGTGAGGAGCACATAGAGCGCTTGGCGTTGAGCGCCAGTCAATGAGCGCAATGCGCTTCTGTTTAAGTTTGGAGCGCTAAGGCTCTGCAGCGTTGTGCGCTAGATTTGGAGCACTGAGGCGCTCTTCTTTAATTGGAGCGCTAAGCCTCTTTTTAGGCAGTTTTGCGCCCTGAGAATTAAATTCTCTCTATAAGAGACTTTGTCTCATGGATTTAAGAACAAAGTTCTTATTTTTTTATAGGAGATGTTTCAATCTCTTATGCTTTTGGTGAAAGGCTCTGCCTTTATGGATCTATGATCAAAAAGAGAATTGAATTATTCTCCCCCCCCCTCCTTTATGATGAGATATTATGATCTCTTTGTGAAAGACAATTTGTCTTATAGATCTATGATATGAAGAAGATTAAGTTCTGCTCCTTATTTTTTATGATGGGATACTTTGATCTCTGTTGTGAAAGACCTTGGTCTTATAGATTTATGATCTTAGAAAAAGAAGTAAATTCTTCTTTTTATATGAGATGATTTCATCTCTTTGTTCTTTTTTTTTACATTGAAGAAAGTTTTCTTCTTCTGAGGGCTTGCTCTTTTTCTTTGAAATTTCTCAAAGTTAATGGGGGAGGTTCCTATATATGAGACTTGAAGTCTTGGGGCTTTTATATAGTGAAGGCCGATTTGTTCAATCGGTTAAAAAGATCTTTTCTCTAATTGATTTAGGGATGTGTCCTCCGTTGGATGTTTGATCCAAAGGCTTCTGATTTACAGAAGGCAACTTCTTGTTTTTAACAACATTGAGAAATCTTTTCCCATACAGAATTTTTTCTGTATTTTGGTGATTTTTAATCACCATTGGATCATTGATCCAACGGTGCTCTGATTTTCAGAGCACAATCTTTCCTGTTTGGAAAGATTCTGAGAAATGTTTTCTCAACAGAATTTTATTCTGGTCAATTGATGATTTTTAATCATATTCGTTGGATCTTTGATCCAACGGTGGAGAACATTTAGTTCTAGCGCTAGCGCACTCGTGATTTGCACGTGAGCGCTGCCACTCTTGGCGCTAGCGCACTCGTGCTTTGCATGTGAGCGCTGCTTCAGAGTGCAGCGCTCTTAGCGCCGGCGCTCACGTGCTTTGCATGTGGTGCGCTGCTTAGAGTGCAGCGCTCTTAGCGCCAGCGCACACGTGCTTTGCACGTGGTGCGCTCCTTAGAGTGCAGCGCACTTGGCGCTGCTTCATTTCAAATTTTGAAATTTGAACAGAGTTTTGCTCTGATTAAGGGAAACAGGGTCACGGAAGGTTGAACGACGCCCCAAGGAGATATTAGAGAGATGATAAAGCCCTCATCGCGAGGCCACCGAGTAGATTCCAACTCGGCCCATCTGCAGCGGGTAGCTTCCTGCTCAACAAACGCTGTGGATCCAAAGCCCTCACCACGAGGCGGCTGGGTAGCTTCCTACTCGGCTCATCCACAAGGGGTAGATTCTTGCCCTACAAAGAAGTGGATCTAAAGCCCTCACCGCGAGGCGGCCCGGTAGCTTCCTACTCGGCTCATCCACAAGAGATAGATTCCTGCCCTACAAAGAAGTGGATCTAAAGCCCTCATCGTGAGGCCGCCGAGCAGATTCCTGCTCGGTCCATCTGCAGCGAGTAGATTTCTGCCCAACAACGCTGTGGATCCAAATCTCTCATCGCGAGGCCACCGAGCAGATTCCTGCTCGGTCCATCCATAGCGGGTAGCTTCCTGCCTAACAACGCTGTAACATTTCAGAAAAATAAAATATTATTTTTGGGAATTTAAATAATTAAAATAATAAATATTATGAATATTTAAATGATATGGTATAATTAAATACCGATAATTTAGGAAATAGTGGGAAGTTAAATTGAATGGTGATTTTTGGAAGAATTTATATAATCTAAGCAAATTATAATTCTTTATGATTAACTATATTCTATTTTAATGTTAATCGCGATTAAATATCACTAATCGTGCATTAAGCTTGATTTGTGCATCATGACATGTAACAAAACTTGTTTCATTTTTAACCATGACATCTTGTTCTTTTCTTTGTATATGGTTTATTTGTTTTGGGTTTTAAATGAGAAGAAAAAGAAAAAGGTTAAAGAAAAGAAAAGGGAATAAACAAATAGGCATGGGCAAGATAGAGAGAGAGAGGTGAGGGGTCACATTTGACCATGGCTCCTTGTCATTTGTCTTCACCATCTTTCTCATTTCTTCTCCTTCTCCTCACCATGGCTGCCCCCTCTCCCCCTCCACCTCCACCTCCTCACAACTACACCAAAACTACACCAAAACCTTACATCTTTTTCACTAAAAATGTGCACAAACTCACTACAAGCATTTTGGACCAAGAAAGCTAGGATTTTGAGACTTGGGGGAAACTCAAGAAAATTCTTGAGTTGCCAAATGAGGTAATTCTTTCATCAATAATGTAGTAATTCATTCCATTAGCTTCTATGTTTAGTTTAGAATCGATATAGTGAAGTTTGTGACATATGAAAATTTCTAGAGGAGGTTTACGGGATTCTTGAGTTGTGATGGTGAACTTGAGTGTAATTAGTGACTACAAACCCCCTTTGAGTTAAAAACCCAGACCAAACCAGTGACAAACCCAATACTTGGACTTTAGATGTTCGAAACCGGTTTTGTGTGCAATTAGTGGCCTACAGGGAATCTGGAGTGACCCGGGATTTTTATGAGAAAAACAAACAATACCATTGACCTATATTGGACATTAGGAGGCCACCCTACCAATACGAACCCATTCTGAGCCTATTGAGCCCAGCAGGCCGGATTTGTTGGGGAAGTGGACGACCAAGTTGGGGAGTTTGGTGCCCAGGTTTCTTCTGTAGCTCATATGCCCTCTATACAACCCTTAGTATTATTTGTTTAGCCCAATTTCACCTGAACTAAAATCTGGGACCAGTTTTCTTGAGTTGCTGCTTTGAATTCCTTGATATTCATGACTTGAAGTTTGATATTTGTGTTTTATATCGGTCACTTGACGTTTGTACGTCGATTTAGGGTGTTATTTGGTTCTTTTGCATGCGTAGGCTATAGGTTCTAACCTATAGGCATCTCGCGTGTCGTTTTGGATTTGAATCGGATTTTAATGCGATACGATGCGCTTTGACAAGTAGGTACCTCTGCGTGAACTCCGGGACGACAAGCAAGGGCGTGGCGACATCGACTTCGGCAAGCAAAGATCAAGGTGAGTATATATATATCTACGGGTGAGGTCAGGTGGATGGCGTATAGCACCCCCGCATATTCGTAGCATTTGATGCGTTATATATATATATATATATATATATATATATATATATATATATTATGAGACGTGTATACTTAGCATGAAATGCTTAGGTGACTATGGGTTAAATTTAGTGTATTTGGATGATAGTGTCGTTAGTTATTTTCTTAGTCGCAAACCCTAGAATAAGGTTTACATACGCGCGCGCGCGCGCACGCATACATTTTATTTTCTTATGCGTATATGGGGATATATACACACACACACACACATATGTATGTGAGTATGTATATATATATATATATATATATATATATATATATATATATATACATATATACATATACACGGATGATGAGAATAGTATATGATATTGGAGATGAGTCGATGTGATTGGGCTGGATGTCGTGAGATCGGTGATATGATTTGGGTCGTGTTATGAGATACGACACATTATTATAGCGGATCGTTGGGCGTGGTGTTTTCATACACACGCAGATATATGTTGATGGTATTGGTATGTACTAGACTTAGATCAGTACCATGTTCATGATATATTGATAATGATACCATACGGATATTGATGTATATGTGTTAGGCGACCCATACCCCGATTTTCGGGATGTCGTACGATGGATTTACCGTACGAGATATAAATATGATGATTGATCCGCACTCATGATTCGAGGATGTCGTATTATACTTTTATCGTATGTGACGCTATAGAGGCGGGATCACCGACTACTATATATATTTATCGACTCAGACTTAGGTGGTTTTTCCTAACCCTGTTGATTAGTCTCTTAGCTTTGTCCTTTAGTTAATTAGTAGATGATAGACTGGGCTCGAGTCATACTTTTTCCAAAACCAACGAATCGTGAATATTTAAAGACATACCAAGGGGTACTACGGATATTTCAAAGGACGTACCTTTTCTTAAAAACACCATAGCCCTATTTTAGAAACACACGATTTGCGTTATTTCAAATGTCAAAACTGTATGACTCGTATATAGAATTGTATATTCCTTATTGTCGCGTCTACTTTTAATGCTCCGTTCATTCTTGTTGTTATCATCGCATTGCATATTTAATGTGTACTTTAGTGATTATAAACCAATGTTGTCAGGACACCAGCACCATTACCGATGATGCGTATACTACACGTACACCTGCTTGCTGGCTCACACACATCATCATCAGAAATTGTTATGACACGTACACTTTAGAAAATACTACTTCATTAGTATAAATTGCTAGCTGATAGTTTCGACATAATACTAGTGCGCATGCCTTTTATATGCTAATTTAGATATTGCATTTATTGTTGTGGTATTCATGCATATTTATATATTCATGCATATTTATATATTCATTTGCCATGTGATACTATGGGCCAGTCCGGATTGCCGGAGCCCGGTATTCATTATTATTGACTCTTCATTGTTGGATTTCGGATTTTCCATGAGATTTCTGGATTTGGAGAAACCGCAAGATTTTATAAACTCATTTATCATTTTCAAAAGATAAAAAGTGTGGTTTTCTCGTGATATGATATGAGATATGTCCACCATGAATTTTCTCGGCTCTTGAGTGATATCATACACCTGATTCGAGGAGGAGGAGGAACCGCCTGTGGGTGCATGGTGGACCCGGTGCAGTACCCCGGGGCAAGATGGTCGCAGATGATGGCGTTGAGCCTGGTAGGGGAGCACTACCGACCGGTTATTTGTGACGCGGCGGATATCCAGAGGATACCGACGTAGTCATGAGATTTGATGATTTGGGCCAGTCCGGATAGCCGGAGCCCAGGGGCCAGTCCGGATAGCCAGAACCCGAGATATTGAGACTTTGAGGTATTGAGACTATATGATATGGGCCAGTCCGAATAGCCGGAGCCCGAGATATTGGATATTGGATTTATGTTTTTTTGTCGATACTTGACACGGATTTTATGTTGATTTCATTGATGATACCTCAATTTTTATATATACAGAAATCTCACAAAATTAATAAAAAGTTCTCATTCATGATGTATTCTGTTTTCATTTCGATGCATTCATACATCATATATATGATTTGTTTCTATCTGAGGCACTGACACGAGCACATGGTATTAACTTATGTGTATATGGTTCAGGATATATTTTGAGGATATATTATTATCGTATGACCTAGGATTGAGTCATACATTCGATTTCTGCTCGGTGATGTTTTCTACTCACGAGTTCGCAACTCACTCCCGTTGTGCCGCAGTTTCTTGCAGGTCTTGCCGTACAGGTTTCCTTGTCGGTTTTGCTGGCACACTGCTTCTTTCCGGATGATTGCTTTAGTAGGTGGGTTCACTCACATCGTGACCACTATTGTACTTTATATTTCAGTTGTATCTAGTGACTCCATCAACCAAACTTGTATTATTTGATAGACTTAGAAGACCAGTATATATTATTTCGACCTTAGAGTCCCGCTTGTATTATTATGGTTTTCTTGATATTATTGGTTTCCTCTGAGTTTTAATTCTCGCCCTTCGGCGTTGTATATTATATTTCTTACGTGGTTGTGACCGCCAATTGGCGAAGAGCTAGCTCCCGCGTTGGGATGCCTTTATATTATATTTCATGTTTCGTACCCTTTTGGGGCCAGTATTTACAAAGGAAACTCTGCCGAAATTTTCAGAAAAGACTTGAGGTTTTAAAAATGTAATACTTCGGCTTGTGTTGTGAAACCACTTGCTTTAAAACTAAACTTTTCCTTCTTTTTTCTTTTAAATGGTTTAGATTTCTGGGATTTTGGCTTACCTGAATTAGATGGGGTCCTATAGACTCCATATGATTCAAGTGCCAGTCACGTGCCATTTCGGGTCGTGACAAACGCTATGGATCTAAAGCTCTCCTCACGAGGCCGCCGAGCAGATTCTTGCTCGGTCCATCCACAGCGGGTAGCTTCCTGCCCAACAACGCTGTGGATCCAAAGCCCTCCTCATGAGACCGCCGAGCAGATTCCTGCTCGGTCCATCCACAGCGGGTAGCTTCCTGCCCAACAACGCTGTGGATCCAAAGCCCTCCTCATGAGGCCGCCGAGCAGATTTCTGCTTGGCCCATCCGCAGCGGGTAGGTTCCTGCCCAACAAACGCTTTGGATCCAAAGCCCTCATCATGAGGCGACAGGGTAGAATCAAGTAACGCCGACCTATTCAAACTTGGCTATCGTTCGATTCATACTCGATACGCGATCGCCCCTCGACTCCCAAGAAAGGGAGGATACCGACCTTCCTACACTTGTCTATCGTTCGATTCATGCTCGATGCGCGATCGCCCCTTGACTCCGGGGAAAGGGAGGGTACCGACCTTCCTACACTTGGCTATCGTTCGACCCATACTCAATGAACGATCGTCACTTATAAAGGGTAGACACCGGCCTTACACTAGCAAGATAAAAAGACTTACGAGCTAAAAAGTACTTGCAAGATGAAAAAACTTACGAGCTAATGTGGTTGCAAGATGAAAAGACTTACGAGCTAATGTGGTTGCAAGATGAAAAGACTTACGAGCTAAAAGTACTTGCGGGATGATCAGACATTTGAGCAAAGAAAAATGTATACTTTATTTATAATCAATGTTATATATACAAGGTATTGTGGGCTCCTCGGCATTACAAAAATATCCGGAGGCTTACAAAATTCTAAATATATATATATATATATATATATATATACAAGAAAAATTGTGAAGGGGGGATAGCTCAGACTGCTCGATTGGCCGGGATCTCACCCTACTCGATGCCAACATCGGGGGCCAAAACGACGACCTCAGGATCGGCGCTTCCGCCGACAACCTCGCCTCCCATAGCCAGCTCGACACCTCCCCCCTGCGACGCTTCCTCGGCGAGGGGGAACTTAGCGCAGAGCTCGCCGTCGACAAACTTCGGCATAGATTCCTTGACGGCGTCGAGGGCTTTGTGCCACCCGATGGCCGTGGATTCGGCGAGATCAAGGTAAAATTGATCAGACGCCTTGTATTCCTCCACGGCCTTCGCCGCCCGGCTCTCAGCAAGTTTCGCCGCATCTAAAGACACCCGGGCATCCTTCTTGATGGCGTCCCTCGACCTTTTCATAGCGTTGTAGAGGCCGTTCGTCTCATCAATCTTGGCTTGGATGGACCGGTTGGACTCGTTTAGAAGCCGATGAGACTCATTCATCTTTGAGATCGTCAGCCCCTCGGCGACCAATCTAGAGTCAAGGATGTCCACCTTCTCCTCCGCCTGCTGCAATTGAAGGCGAAGCTCTTCCTCCGGCGAAGAGGATTCGCCCGCCTTCTTCATCGCCGAGGCTATTTCCTCGGACTCCATGGCGACGAGGAAAGCGCGGTGCTGAAGGACCTGAGGAAAACAACAAGCATGTTAAAAAGCTAAAATAGAGAAAATAAAACTTAAGGAATTTTCAAAGAAAGCTAGATACCGACCTGAACCGCCTCCTGCGCTATTGCGGCCACCTAGGCCTTCATGGTGCCCCGGGGATTCAAAAGAAAGACTCAATGAATCTTTGTCCCAGTTGACTTCTCCATGTCCGCCAGCAAGCTGTCGGCCACAGATAGCCCCGAGGGCACCTCAATGCAGAAATTACCCTCCTACACTTGGATCCCGGTAGGGGGTGGCCGAGAGACCACCCGCTTCTGTCTCTTAAGGGGGATTTCCTTGGCGGGGGAGACTCCTCTTCCCTCGTCTGGGGCGTCGTGTCCCGCACGTGCTTCTGACCCCCCCTGTGGCGCTCCTCCGGGACTAGGGGTGCTGTGGAAGTCTTGGCCGGAAGAGTTTGCCTCGGGGCCGTGCTTAGACCAGGTCGGGATGAGCTTGCGCCACCGGTCTTTCTTCCTTAGGCCTTGGCGGCAGCCATGATTTTTGATCGGTCCATGAGCTCTGCAAAAAAAAAGGAACACACAGGAGAAAAGATCAGCGAAGTGGAAACGACAAAGAAAATTTAGCAAAATCTAAGCAGATCGTCAAAAACCCTAACTTACCCAAAAAAATGCGCAGGACTGAGCCCAGCCCAGCTCAGTACCTTCTCGGAAAGCAGGACATCAGCCCGCTGGATCGGTTCCTACTGGGACACCACCCTCGCCTCGGTAGAGGTCGACTGCTTCGCCCTCGGGCAGTCGGCCATGTGCCACTGTATGGGCACAGGCCAATCCTCGCCCTCCGGTAGCCCGACGAAGACGTACTTCTCCTTCCATTCATGGATGGAAGAAGGGACGACCACTACCCCTAACCCGGACGTCCCACCCTTAAGTTTTTTAAACGAAAAGTACACCCAACTCGACTCTTCCTTACTGGTACCAGGATGATTTTTATAGCAAAGAAAAGATAAGAGGAGGGTCAAACTGAAGGGGATCCGATCAAATTTTAACCGGACCAGAAACCTGAGGAAGATCCTCCACGAGTTCGAGCTAGCTGGCCCGGGGCAATACGGAAGCAATGAATCACCACACGAACCTCGGGTGAGAAAGGCAGTTGCATTCCTGTCCGGAATGCTTCCAGATATAGAGCAATCTCCTTGCCCCGCATTTGGTCTGCCCGCTCACCCTCTCTGGCTAAACGGAGCGAATAGCTAGAGGGGATATAGAATCGAGTACGGATGTCGGAAAGCTTTTCCAGACGATTCAAGACGGAGGGCACATCGCGGGTGTTCCCGATGCGCACCTTGGGAGCCCTTGTCGCCGCCCGACGGCGAGTGACAGGGGTGGCCCTGACTCTAGGGGCGAGCCCGACGCAGAAGAAGAAGAATCCTCTCGGCTATCTGAAGCCGAAAAGTAGGAAGACCCACTGGACTCGGCCCCAGCAACCGAAGCCTCATCGTCCGACTCTACCTTTACTACATCTACAGACTTCTCGGAGGAAGACATCTAACCTGATTTAAAGAAAGGGGCTCGCCAAGGAAAACACAACAGAAGATCCGATCTAAGCGAAGGTGCGCCGGGAAATCTTCAAACAACGAAAGAGAATTAAAGCAAAGTGTTGGCTCAAGGATGGTCCCCTCCTATTTATACACCCCAAAGAGAGCATCCTATGGCCCATATCGATTCCCGCCAAAACGAAGTGTCGCGCCTAGCAGCCGTCAAGGCTCTACATGGCGATCGACCATTGGGGACGTCTCTTCGTTGTAAGAGTCAGAGACAGCCTGTCGCACCCGCCAACCGACGCCGGACACGTGGCCCGTAGCCCAACTGACGATCGAGTGAAACGGCGCTCCCTCTTTAAAGCGCAATCATTTCACCGATCCGCTAACGTCATCGGGGATACGCACGAAAACTTAGGCGCACGATGAGACGACACGTGGACTCAAAGATCGAAATAACGCAACTACCCCATGCCATGTCGTCCCCGGACAATCCACACTATGATTCTCGGCACCAAGCTGAGCAGAGAAAACCTTGCAGGCCACTCTCGACCTGACCCATAAAAT
This sequence comes from Agapanthus africanus, assembly GCA_030015575.1. Classification (NCBI taxonomy): domain Eukaryota; kingdom Viridiplantae; phylum Streptophyta; class Magnoliopsida; order Asparagales; family Amaryllidaceae; genus Agapanthus; species Agapanthus africanus. The sequence continues at coordinate 167,672 of JASDDO010000253.1, read as the reverse complement.
AAGTCGAAACAAGAGTGGGGGGCTAATGATGATGCTCACAAGTAGGAATTCCTCATATCGCGACACGTGGCGGATGACGTGTCCCGGAGGCTATGGAGGTGGAATAAACAAGATGCATTGGGGACGTTCCTCGGGACTTCGTCTCCGAGGATTCATCCGACCTTCCGGAGACCTCCCTGAGTACCTTCCACATTCACTTAGCAAACAGCCAATAGCTCACCTTCGAGCAATGATACAACCGAGCTTCCTCGTCCTCCCTGCTCGTCTCCGAGCTGTTGCATGGCCTGAGCTTCCTCGACCTCCCGGCTCGTCTCCGAGCCATCTGACAGGCCGAGCTCTTTCGGCCTCCCGGCTCGTCTCCGAGCCATCTGACAGGCCGAGCTTCCCCGACTTCCCGACTCGTCTCCGAGCCTCCTGACAGGCCGAACTTCCTCGGCTTCTCCGATCAACCGAGAGCGCGGAGCCCAAACGCCCCCGCAACGGATCCGCGTATCTCGCCAAGGCGAGATATCCACCGTCCCACGTCCCCCATTAATAAGCGTATCCCACCATTAATGCGGGGATAACGCAGAGGCGTAACTGACGACGATGATCTCGCGCCGGCTTGCTCCACGTGACCACTATATAAACCCTATTTTAGACAACTTATGTAACTCTAACTCATTCCAATAGGCCGCTACGCTGCTCTAATTCTCTGGTACTAACTCGATCGTCGGAGGGTCCTACAGTGGTTTCCCACCCCGGGACTTCCCTTACAGGTAGCTCGGCCTCAGCAACTTCCAATAACCCATTGAAATCCACACACTCAACAATCCCCAAACCAATCTCAACCGTTCAAAACCGTTCGCTACCAGATCGACGGAGGACAACATCTGAGGGAGATCACGACCTCCATCACAAAGGGTTTGAGAATTGTGGTCCACTATGACAACTGGATCAGGTCACCGCCATAGCCAGGTTTTTTTTTCCTGAGCCGTGATAGACAACAGAGGAAAATTAAAAATACGGTCTTGTTGATGTACATTGCAAACTTCTTGTTTTCTAATTAGGGGAATGCTAGCGTAAAATCCCACGCGATGCGGTGGGTTTTGGAATAATCTGTGAAAATGATATTTATTTATGAAAAACAAAATCCATTATATTTATCCGGAAAACGTTGCAATTTATTTTAAAACATTGAAATTTAATATTATTTATTAATTATAACGGATAAAACCATGATATTCATCTAAGAACCGTTGAAATTTATTGATATTTTTTGTAATAGATAAAGTCCATGGTATTTTTCTGAAGAGCATTGAAAGTTTATGTTTCTTATTTGTAAACAAAGCAAGCCCATGGTATTTACCTGAAAAACGGTGGAACTTAACGTTATTTATTTGTAACGGAAAAAGTCCTTGACATTTATCTGAAAAACATTGAAAGTTAACGATATTTATTTGATACGGACAAAACCCATGATATTTATCTGGAAAAAATTGGATATTTATGGTATTTTTTATGGATAAAATTCATGGTGTTTATTTTAAAATAGAGAAATTTCATCGTATTTTAATGAAAATCTAATGGTATTTATGTATAAAACATTAAAAGTTCATGGTATTTTAGGGAAAACCTATTGGGATTTTGAATTGATGACATAATTGTAATTATTGAAATTTTTTGAACTAATAGTACATTTGTAAATAATGAGAAGTTGAGATGGTGGGAAAATTATAAATAGTGAGAAGCTGGCAAAACTTTGTCTTGAACTATCTAAAACACCGCCACCAAAACATTACTAAAACACCGCCACCAAAACATTAGAATTTACAAAAATATCGTATTTTTGCAAACAAAAGTAAAGGAATATTCTATTTTAGGAGCATTTTGGGGATATCACTAAATCTCCACTTCTCAAATAGCTTTTTATTAGTATGATGATAATAATGGATTGCGTAGGGGTGGGCATTAGGGTTTCGGGGTAGGTCTGGGCTAATATTTAGTACTCTCTCCGTTCTCTTTTAAGTCTCTAATTTTGGTGTTGCACGCTTTTTAAGAGAACTTTTGAAAAACTACTATTTTATTTAAACTTATGATATGCTTGATACCAAATTACGATAATAACCTCATTTAAGTGTCTATTTATATCCATCTCTTCTTTTTTCTCTATGTATTAATATTAATGAGGGTTAGTATAGGAATCAAAATTTAAATTTGTATTGCTAACATAAAAGATGGCATGAATATTGTAAATGGACACTTGATGTAACAAAAAAAGAATCAAAATTGGACAATTAAAAGGAAAATGATGGATGGAGTACAAAGTATTTTCTTTTGGCTTCTAAAACTTTTCTTAGGTTATTTTATTTTCTAATTATTATGTTTTTAATATAGGACCTCTAGGGATTAAGAATTTTGAAATACAACCTCAAGCATTGCTATTTATAAAAACCACCTCTAAAGATATTCTATTCACTTAAATTAGCTCCTTTGTTAGTTTAATCGAGTTAGGTTTAAAAAATCTTACATTGGGACCAAAAGGCTCATGGATTGGGTCAAAAGCACTGGGGGCTCGAAAAAGATAAAGCCTGCTCTGTAAAGTTCGCAAATATTATTGCTGCTACCAAAATTTCTCCTCTCCTTTACGTGCAAAATTCGTTTTGATTTTTTAATATAGTTTATGGGACGTGGCTCACACATTTGAGAAGGTGTAGCCTTGCTCTTGTAATTCTACAAATTTGTGATTGTTTTCATTTTGAATTTTTAATATAGTTTATGGGAGGGACATTCCAAGAAAAAAAAACTATACTTAGACTATAGTGGAAATTTTTGAACAAACTAAATACCCCAACTAAACCCAATTGTCCTTATCCATCTTTACTTCACTGTTCAATGCAAAAATCCCTCTTCTACGGACCTACAACTCTGGTCTGTTTGGTTGCAGGATTATTTGGGATTTGGATTGTGGTATCCTAGGATTCCATAATTTTGTGTTTGGTTGGTGGATTTGGATTTCTAGTATTCCTTTGTTTTTTATGAAGGGCCCACCACAAAACATGGATTCTTGAATCCTAATTTTTTTAAGGATCTGCAAGAATTAGGCACTATTCATTGTACTTTTAGATGGGACCCGTGCTACTTTATTTATTTAATAATCCTCTCTCTATCTATCCCTCTCTATCTATCTCTCTCTAAAATCCTCAAATCCAAATCACATTTTCTTTTCACCAACCAAACAAAAATTATAAGGATCTACAAATCCAATACTAGAAATCCAAAACCAACCAAACAACAAATTACCAAATCCAGAAATTTTAAAACGTACTATTTTGGAATCCAAATTTCTAAATCCTACAACCAAACAGTCCCTTACTGAGCACCTATTCCTTGACATCTCTAGCTCTTCCTTCCCCGAACTCCGAAATCTTTACTGTTTTAAGACGATAAAGACTGCTTGAAGCTACCGATCAAGAAGAGAAGCAAAAGCTAAAGAACAAGAGACTGTAGAGACGTTTAGATAAGAAAGAGAGGAGAAAATGAATGAGAATTGGATGCAAATACATGGATGTGTTGTTAGTGCTACTTTGTTTCAAGTTAATGCGTAATTTGGACTGGGATATTTATTTAAAAAGCTTAAAATCAGCCGTTGGAGGGAAAAAGGTGTTTTCTTAATTTCACCCCCAACAACTAGTTCTATTTGGTGTTAGGAACCGCTTTTGACTCTAGGGATCACTTTAGTTAACTTAAAAAGTTCATGGGAGTTGTTTCCATAAATAACAATCCAAGTCTCTAATCTTTGAAGGCCCTATATCGGAAAATACCTTTTCCTCTCCACCAGGAGCTAAGGGGTGATGGTGTGCAGCCTATTTGTAGAGAAATTATTCGATGTGTCGGGTGTATTACATCCGAACAGGAAAGAGAAAGAGATGGTGATTTTTCGGCATCTTTGGGCTGCTTGATAAAGCCCTTGTATTTATATCTTTCTGTCTCATGACCGGACATATACGGCCAGTACACAGTAGAAATTTCCTTAATAGAGGTGGATGGGATTGGGAGTACGGAGTACCAAGGGTGATTTTATCTTCTTCTTTTTTCGCTAAAATATATGAAATCCCCATCACTAAAATATATGAAATCCCCATAGCTTTTGCCTCAAATGCCAGGTATCTTTCTGACTTAGGGTCCGTTTGGATGACCGGAAGTACCGGAAGAACCTTGAAGTAACTTTTCAACAAAAAGGTCATATAAGAAGTGCTAGAAATTACTTCTAGTGTTTTTTTGCTTGTTTTTTGGAAGAAAAAAAAAATAGTTGTGAAGTAACTTCTTGTGCTTCTTACATGAGGAAAACAAACAAAAAAGTTGATTTATAATTGCATTATGTTTCTTCTTTGGAGAAGTAATAAAGTAGCATTAAAAAATTATTTATTGTGTTGTTCCTTGTGTCTCATACTCACTTCCTAGCCTAAGGGCTCGTCTGGTTGTCCGGAAATAACGGAAGTGTCGGAAAAAAGCTTGAAGTAACTTCCAAAAAATATGTCATGAAAGTAAACTTAAATCTCACTTTCTAGTGTTTGTTTGTATATTTTTTGAAGATGAAAGTAAAAAATAAAACAACTTCCTATGTTTCTTTTATAAGTAAAACAAATAAAAAAACCTGCTTTTTAAATAGTGATAAATTATTATCTATTGAAAGTAATAAAGAGAAGTATTAAATAATTATTTCTTTTTCTTATTCCTTGTGCTCCATGATTACTTCCCATCCAAAATGAGTGAGAATTTTTTTTGGAAGTAATCATGCCACATAAGATCCACATCACCATCTTGAAATAACTTCCAAGCTCCACTTCCGTGCAAACAAACAACCGAAGTATTTAAAGTAGGTTTACTTCCGGTACTTCCATATTATTTCCGTGCAGACAAACATGCCCTAAAATGAGAGAGAAATTTTTGAAAGAAGTCATTCCACATATGATCCATGTCATCACTTGGAACTAACTTCCAAACACTTCTTCCATCAAATTAAACACTAGAAGTATCGGGAGTAAATTCCAAACACCTTATTTCGTTTACTTCCATGATTCTTCATGTCAAACAAACATGCCCTAGCTTGCAGTTTTCGCTCGGTTACAAGCAAAAACTTTTCTGTCCAAAAGAATATCAGGAGAAAAATATTGGGGCCTCATTCGGACCATAATACGCGGGAAAAAAGAAAGATGAACAAAAAGATCTCTTCTCCCTCTCCCAGTCGGCCGCGGGCCCCCACCCACTTCAGCTCCCAATCCCCTCCGGTGATTCCCCACCAACACCAGTTACTCATGATGACCCCACTCCCACCCTCTGGAGTGATTTATGACCTCATTTTCTCCTAAGAAAACCTTGCAATTGAATTTAGGTTTCTATAGAATTTCAATTTAGAGTTTGAATTGGAGATTGAACAAGGCATTCGATCTAAAATTTTGATCGGAATTCTATTAGGTTTTGAATTGTGAATTTGATTTAGGGTGTAAACATGGTTTTTGGTTAGGGTTTTCTCTATGAAGGCGATTGTCATTGGGTTGCCAAAGAGTTGGGGCTCGAGACCGTCAGAGATGGGCGGCCAGGGTCGAAGTTTTAGGTTTTTTTTTTATCATTTCCACTGCTAAGGGTATTTTGGTCAAAAATAGATGGTGTGCAAGACCCGTTACCTATTCCGACGGCAAAGATAGCCGAGGAGAGGACAATCTATATACTATCTGAAATCCTATATAATGTAAATAGTATTGGTTAGATTTCATCTTCTCCATTTTTTTGAAAAATAAAGAAAAAACGAGAAAATTTCTCAAATCATAAATTCCCCATATTATCTAAGAAAAAAACAAAAATAATTAAAATTCACTATTTTTTGAAAAACAAAGAAGAAAGGAACTTTCTAGAACTTGAGACAAAAAAAGAACTTTCTAGAAATTAATTTGAATTCCGAATTCAATCTACATTATACTCGAATTTAAGACAAAAAAAAACTTTTTAGAAGTTATTTTAATTTTATCATTTTTCAAATTCTACTTTCACGTAGTAATAAACTACCTACTTTTACTTAAATATGGTAAATAATATATTATGATATCTTCTAGAATACTCTTGATCTAAATTAATAAAATGACTATTTTATTCACTTATTAATATTCAAAATAATTTTAAACCAAACCCCCTTTTATATTTATCCATGAGCTCAAGAAGTTTTTTTGGACTCTAAATAGGATAAAGCTACAAATACGCATCGCACGTGCAAAATACTAACCTATATTATATTATCTTCTATATTATAATGCAAATGGACTGATTAGATTTAATATTCTCCATTTTTTAAAGAGAAAGAAAAAATGAGAAAATTTCTCTTTTCTTAAGATGTCAACATCATCAAGAAAAGGTCAACACAACAATAAAATATTGTTCATTTGAATTCTTAAAAATAAATCCTTAAAAAGATAAGATAAAAGAACTTTCTAAATAAAGTTTTATTCTAGCATAGTTCAACTTTCTAGATTTTTCTTCAAATTACCTTTTTACTTGAATGTTTTTCTTATTTAAAGTTATTTAATACACATCCACTAAATTATGTAGTATTGCCTTTCTAGAAGTTTTCATAATTTTGCATTTTTATTTTTTTTAAATTATCTTTTAATAATTTTTTGCAATATCTTCTATATATAATGCAAATACTCTTCAGCCAGAGGTCAAGAAAAATCATACATTCTTAAGCCTCTACATTATCAAAGATCTCCACACAATCTAGAAACATCCACATCTCTCTCCCTTTCAAAAAAAAATTAATTTTTTAATTATTATCAAACAAACCTCCACATAATCACATCTCCCCCCGTGCCCCCCCCCCCCCCCCCCCCGGGACCCCCAAATCAATTTCCCTTAGGATACCAACATCTTGAAACTGGAATCACCCATTTGCTCTTTTCTTTGCATGTTTGTCTTTTACTATCTTCATGCTTGTTCATGCCCTTGTTCAAGCCTTCGTTCAATGTCAGACAATTGGCCTTCATGTCCCTATTTATGACATTCATAATAAATGGGTTGACTAGACAAACTTGAATTTCTATTATCTCGGTAGTTTCCTATTTTCTTGAAGTTTCGGAATTTAATGAATCTTATGAATTGTTTTGCGAGTGCGGCCATATCATCTTCATTTTCGCTTTGGTCGCTTTCACCATCCGATTCTTCGGGTGGAAAATTCTTCGTCTTTAAAACTGCGCTTCTCTTCTTTGAAGGATCTTCTTCCTTTTGTCTTGCTCTAATGTCGTTGGGTTTTATCCCGTGCGTCTTGAGCTTCCCAATAAGGTTCTCCAAACTTAGTTCATCTAAATTGCTTACTTATTCAATAGCCATAACTTTGGGTTGCCATTCTTCTGTGAGAATTCTCAAGATCTCCAAGCACTTCTTCTTTTCTGTAAAAGTTTTACCATAATTGAAATGTTCGGTAACGATCTTATTAAACTTTGAATACATAACATCAATCGATTCATCAGCGCTTATTCTAAATTATTCATATACGCACATGGGTCGGTTGATTTTACTTTCTTTCATTTGACTTGTCCTTTCGTGAGAAATTTCGCGAGTCTTCCAAATCTCAGTAGTACACATGAAAATCGGATCGAACTCGTCAGGTGAAAAAGAGTAATGTGAAGCATTCATCGCTTTAATATTTAAAACTATATTTTTTCCGATCATTTTCACTATAAAGTCGAATCGATGAAACGAATTTATCCTCTACAACATTTAGAATATCAAGATCAATGCAATGGAGAAAAATTCGTATCTTGATCTTTCAGAAATTGTAGTTCGTGCCATCAAAAAGTGATGGCCGAATTGTGGCTTGACTTTCTAGTGATATATTATTGTGAATAATGTTGTTATTGTCAGCCATAAGATCTAAACTTTAAGGTTTTAAGCCAGAAAGTGAGCTAACCGCTCTGATACCAATTGAAAAGTATCCTAAAGGGAGGGTGAACATGACAAATGGCTAACAATTAAAATTTTATCGCTCAATACAATAAATGTTGCGGAAAGATAATATAAATAATAAATTACGCAAACAATAGATATAAAATGGGATAGAAAGTGCAAACTCAGTAAGACACCAACGATTAGTAACGAAGTTCGATACCGTAGTATCTAGTGTCCGTCTAGGTCTCCCCTTAGAAACATCTACTATTTAACTCTTGTTAAGGTAAAGAAATCTTTACAAATGATGGACAAGCACCGGATTTATAACTGATGGACCACCTCTACCGGGTAATCTTTTCAGCAGACTCAGATCAAACATTTACAACTCAATACTGATGGACCACCTCCACCAGGTAATCTTTTACACAGGCTCAAATCAAACCTTTACAATTCAATTATAATAAAAGAACTCAAACCAACTCCTAATCTCGTATATGAATCAACACAAGTTTAAAACCGGAGAATTGGGGTATTTGATAAAATCAAGTTTGAAACCCCTTTTTGATATCAAAGATTTATAAAATGAATTTCAAAAAAAATAATCATGATTTTGCAGAGGGATAGAATTTAAAACCAGTTATAAAAGCCTTTTAAAGAATTAAAAACTGAAAGTTTTCGAAAAACCCAATAGAATTTCAAACCTGGTGATAACTAAGGTTTTGAAAACTTTGATAAAGATGATGAACTTTTAGAACCAAGAGGAGATCACAAAGAATTAAGAATGAAAGAATTAATACTGAATAAATTCGACCAGAACCATATTTAAAGAACTGGGAAAGAATCCCACAGAACCGGAAAAAAACATCTCAAGAATGATTTCAGGGATTTTAAACGGTCAACAGTTGAGCCGGCTCAAAAATATATGAGTCGTCTCAAACGAACAGTGAAAAAATTCAATGTGCAGGAAATCAACATGAGACGACTCAAGATATGGTGAACCGGCTCAGAGCAGAAATATTAAGCAGTAGCAGTTTATATAAGACGGCTCAAGATAGGGATAATTCGGTTCATGGAAACAGGGCAAAAAAAGATTTTACAGGGAATGGATATGAGATGGCTCAAGACTAGGATGAGCAGGCTCAAAGCAACAGAACAAAAAATCAATGTGCAGATAATGGAATTGAGACGGCTCAAGACTATGGTAAGCCGACTCAAGATATCAAGAACAAAGGAAAGAGATCAAAGAGGGCGTGAGACGGCTCGGCTATTTGAGACAACTCAAAACTTGACATATCTTATATTTGAGAGATTTTGAAAGTTTAAAATCATGTGACTCATACGAGATTACCTGTGACTCAATAAATGGAGAAAATACAAGTTTTACTTATTTGTGGCATGTTCTCTGAGTCGCTTGAGCTTTCATCTCTTAAATCATGTCCTTTTTTATATCTTTAGCTCTTTGTCTTGAAAATTCCTTATCGCCAAGTCTGTTTTCTTTCTTTGATATCGCAAAGCTCGTTCTATTTTATTTCATCTGTGCGTCTTGTAAGTTCATATCTTCATGCTCTTTTACGCTTTGATATCGCTATACTTGTCATTTTCTTTGATTTGCAATATCTGTTATGTTTTTCACACTAAAAACATAAAACTTAACCATAAGTATTATCAGCATGTAAAAAAATAGTTTAAATGGTGTTTTGTCCAATATCAAAACCAAGATAATGTTATCCTATAAGGTCAACAATCCTCAGCCACCATATGGAAGTAATCAAGACCCCCCACCTCCACCTCCGGAACAAAAAGTCTTGATTCATTAGTTTGCTTTTGTGTTGGTTTTTAGTTAGTTTTTCTATTATTGTGTCGTTTTAAACTTAGTGTTTTTATTATGTAGCTTTGAACTCTACTATTTGTTATTATTATATCTTTTTGAACCTCATGCTATTTTGGATGTTATTATGAATCGGTTCATCATGTTTGATGTTATGCTTGAATTATTCAGTTGATGTGCTATAATCAAATCTAATCTTATTATCAAATGATCTTTCAAGAACAAAATTATATATTCATATCTATTTCTTTACCCCTTGTTCTGATTATTTTTAATTTTTAAATATTTTTCAAAAAGCGGAAGAAAATATTCATGAATATCATATATCATATGATACATTGTTTATAACACTCTTCTTCATGAAGTCCTCCTTGAAAAATAATATTAATGGAATGGAACACTAATATGAGTTCAAAGATTTTTTTCAACTGAGCATGAGTTGAAGAAGGGTATTTAACTCTAATTTATATTATTCTATATATCATGAATTTTTTAAATAAGTTTTGCTAAATATAAAAAAAGGGAGATTGTTGACACTCGTGTCATGCGATCTTCAGTTTTGATTTTTTAGAACGAAATTTTATTTAAATAATTCATATGTTACTAACGACATTTCCAAGTTTTTATTCTTGAATACAGCAAGCATAATATCTCAAGATGAAGCAAAATCGCCTACAATAAGATTCACACTCAAAATGTCGATATAGCATGAAACGCAAACAAAGAACATGATGTAAACTTAATCAAGAAACAAAGACGTCTCAAAATAACATCTCAAAAAAATGAAGACCAAAAAAGAACCAAGTTGAAGAAAAGAGATATAGTGTTGTTATTGAGTCTAGTGTTTGATGTCAAAATATTATAAACCAATTTCCATCATATTTTTATTCTTCACACGTCTCCTCTCTCATCAAGCGATGTCTGATATATCCATTGTAATTCAAACTGTTCAAACTTTCAAAACTGATATTCAAACATGTTACGTCTGCTTAAACAATTTGAATCACCAGACGTCTGGCACAGACGTCTGTAGAAGGAAATTTCCAGTTTTCAATTTTATGTTCCATCTCTCAGAGACGGCTCAGCAGACGTCTCCTCAAGATACTTTTGAACTGCAAACGTTTGTTACAAACGTCTGCTAAAGGAAATTTCAAAAATATCAGTTTTTATCTCTCAAAAGAAACGTCTGGTACAGACGTCTGCTTAAGAAATTCTTGACCAACAAACCTATGGTATAAACGTCTATCTTGGCAGTTTTTGGCAGTTATTTTTGTTTGAATATTCGAATGAACAAATATTTATGTCAATTTGATTCCAAACCGTTTCTAACGGTTATTAACTGTATTTGGAAGTTATTGGCAGTTATAATAAATACCCCTTTCTACTATAAATATCCTAAAGATCAAACCCTTGGACATACATTCATTGATCAAATTCATGGAAAAACTTCTTGTGCTACTTATACCAAAAAGTTCTTAATTCTTTCTCATTTCCTCCATAGCCTAAGGTTGCAATAATCTCTCAAAACAATCATCGTGCCAAATTGGTATTAATTTTTAAGATCATAGGATTATGAGTGGACATTTGGTCGTTGTAAACGATTGTAAATACTCGAAGAAGATTCGATATTCTTCTCTACGAAAGAAGAGATCTCTCATTATTTGAATTACGGATTCGGAGTGGAAAAAAAATTTCCTAGATAATCGCGGATTTGTAAGGAAAAAAGGTTTTCCTAGGGAATCGCGAATAACAGAGGAAAAAGATTTTTCCTTAGGACTCACAAGTTCAAGCGGGATATTCTTGTGAAGAAGGATTGTGTTCTTTGCATCCTTATAAAGAGGAATCGTGTTCTTCATATTTTGAAAATAATGAAAAAACCCGAAAAGGTATCTCAGACGAGGACTAGCCACTGGGAGTGATGAATCATGATCAACAATTCTCCTATGTTTGTATTGCTCTCGACTCTAATCTTATTTTCTGTGTTTTGATTATTACAATAAGTTTCATTATTTAACTTGTTTAGATTATTCTGCATAAACTTATTAATCAAAACATAATATAGTAATTAAGTTTTTAAATTTAACATATAACACGTAGTTACCTTATTCAAACCCTCATCTAAGATATTTTCATCTTTGATAGAGCCGTCTACTTGTCTTTGAAAGACTAGCCTCTACATGTGTTTATATGATCCACATGACAACACATTGCACGTGAGTGGAAGTGTCGAGATATGTGCATCACATATTCTCACGTTGAAAAAACAATAAGAGATATATGGGTATAAGATATAAGATAGAACAAATCTCAATAAGGCTTGAATCTTATTGGATGAAACCCGCTTATGTCAAAATCTCGTATGTGCTCTCATATAAATAAATATAATCAGTTCCCCTCGTTCGTGTATTTAAATTTAATGCTATTGATTTCAAAACAAATTTAAGTACTCCATAACACCACTTATTCTCTCTCTTCTCTCACACACACACACATCTCACGCCCCTCCCCAGCTCTCATACCACAAGAGAGTGGAGGCAACAATCCTCTCATAGAAACATTTCTTATTGCCAGGTATCCACCTCCACCACCGTTTGCATAATGACGCTCTGTTCATGTTCTTTAAATCTTTAATCCCCAACAATCCTTCTCTTTTGGTCTCCATACCACCACTCATTTGACCAAATTGTTGTTTTTTTCCTTTTCCGATGATGCTCCTCTCCATAGTTAATTTCGTCTGCTCTATTCATGTACCGTTTTTTTTTTATGTTGGTTGATATCTGCTTTTCACCTGAAGATTGCATGTTCGTTGTATAACTAATCTATTTTCACATGTCAGGCTTGCTTTCTTTATAAATTGACAAATGACTTTGTACACTTTATAGATGACATACTGATTTAAGTTTAATAGCCAACTCGGGTTTTTTTTTTTTGAAATATGGTATTATAGAATTTAAATTATTAAAATAAAATGATTGTTTTTAAATTTAGCGAAATATGACGGTTTTGAGCTCGACCCCACCCTCGAGTTTAGAGGCCTGCCCCCTACCATATATAGAAGAGGGCGGGTTTTATGAACCCGCCCTATTTTTCTTTTTAAAATAATTTTAAATAATAAACAGAAAATGAAAAAATATCGAATAAAAGAATAAAAATTGTATAATATTAGTGTTGTTTAAATATGAATCCGGTATGCACTCTAAAAACAAAACGAACCCGTCAAATTTATCATACAAAAAAATCATATCTGTTTTTAAAATGTAAATTGTACAAGTTTCTTTCCAATAGCTAACCGATTTTCTTCCGGTGCACTTGTCACGATCTCGAAGGTCCCGCTCCTGTTGACTGTCCTAGACATCTGATCCTATAATGATCTGGTTGTTTGCATATGCTACATCTGGCGTGCCTTTGCTGAGGATCAGCATCCATTGTCATTCGATCTCGACGCACCTTAGGTTTTCCGGGCCCTATTTTTTTTCCGACGGTAATACAGTCGGTGTTTGTCTGTTCCCAGTATAATAGTACCAATAGCGACTGTCTGGTATAGGATGGAATTTTGGATCATATGCGCCTTGGTAATTGAAAACTGTATAGTAATGGGAAGCAAAATTGTAATGTGAGTTATGCATGCTGCTTGCAGCAGCAATTGCGTGGGCACAAGATAAATGTTGTTGCTGGAAATACCGTATGTGCACGAAGAGAGCCCTTCATCTCTAAAATTTACGGTATATTGATTCCCATTACTCCCCGTAACTTGAAACTCCGCCGTGTCAAATCTTTCGGATCTGTAGTATTGTGCTTTGCGCTCTCTTTTCCGGAATATATCTTCTTAATAAGCGGTGAGTGGAGTCTATCGCCAAGGACTTTTCTCTTCTTTACACAAAATAAGTATTCACTCGGAAAAAAGTTCAAGCAATCAACCCCTGTATCGGTAAGCCTCCAACACCTTTACGGACCCCGTTGAAACTTTCAGACATATTAGTGGTCTTTAGTAGATATCTACATCCATTATCATGTGCTTGTGACCACATACGTACTGGATACTCATGTAACCACGCTTTCGCGGCTTGACTCATCTCTCCAATTTTCGTCACGTACATATCATGAATATTAGGGTCAGACACTTCACCGGCTTTGTACATAAACTTAAGTAGATCTAAATTTTTAAATTTTCTATCAAAATTTTGCCTGAAGTACCGTAGACAAAACCTATGTAGGGTCGTCGGAAATATAGCTCTCATTGCAGCTAGTATTCCTAGATGTCTGTCAGATATGATGCATAAATCTGTTTTATCAATACCAGATAGAATACTTTTGAGTTGACAGAAAAATCATGACCAGGATGTATTTTCACCCTCGACAATAGAAAATTTGAATGGAATTATACCGTTATTAGCATCAACATATGTAGCAATTAACATGCAAGCTATGTACTTACCATATAGATACGTCCCATCCAAGCACAATACCGGCCGACAGTGTGTGAAACCAGAGGCACAAAGAGCGAAGCACCAGAAAACTTTTTGAAACCTGACACAGCAATCGACATCTGTTTCTATGGTTTTTAATCGGTATACGGACCCCGGATTTGATGCGTCCATGGCTTCCATAAAAGGGACTAGTGAGTTGTACGAGCTTTCCCAATCCCAAAATATCTTGCATAAAGCCTTTCTACGAGCATCACATGCCTTCACATACGAAATCTGAATTTTGTGCTCTCCGGTAACGTAGAGCCGTATCTCTCGGGGAGTCATCGCCACATCTGTACGGATTAATAGCATCATTAGTGAGCAAATATAAGATGAAATGCAATTCCTGTGATCTTTTAACATAATAGAATTGATGCAAGTATGTTCTTGATTGTTTTTCGTGACCTTCCAAGCTTTGGCTCTTTTGGAACAACATGCATGCAATCTCCACTTACATTCAGGAGCTTTCGTACATACCACGGTATAGTACGTTTTATTTGACTCTTAAGTTTTAAATGTAACGTTTTTTGGAATAGCTCAAGGCTTCAGCTTACAAATAAGATCTTCGTTTTCCTGAAACATATCCCCAATAGTGACGCAATCTTCGCTTGTTACTGTCGCTTCCAAATAGGGTTCAGTATTTACTTCTGCCACGGTTAAGTCTACCCAACTATCATCTTCCAAGGGATCGAGGCCGGGATCTTCTAGTTCGACAAAATCATTATTCGCAGCCATATCATCAAACAATGCTACTTCATTCAATCCAACGGCATATTCCACGCTATCCTCTCCTTGATTACCTTCACCAGTTTCATCATCATCACTGCCACACATATCAATGTCACCCGTAGCAACATAAGGCTCGGGTGCAATATATGATGGTTGGGTCGGTGTAATGTGGATGGTTCGAGGTGAAAAGACCGGAAAGATGTAGACGGACATGCTTGGAATGCACTACTTGGATCATGTTGGAATAATGCGGAGGTATAGGAAAATCTGGGTTTAGTATATAAATTGTTCTTTTATAATTATTCCTTAATATTTTCGTATTACGAAGAATATAACGTAATCACCACTTGTTTCAGATTTATTTACCTTTGGAAGGTTGTATATGGTAATCCTTGTTGTTTTTCAGGGGTGCATGTAACCGTAGCAGTCAATTGGGAAAACCTGTATTCAATATATATAATATATTAGTATTTTGGTATTACAAAAGGTGGATTTATAAAATATTTACCCTTGACTTTGAAGGTTTAAATAATGTTGTGTATAGTCATATCCACTGAGAGTGACGGTATCATCGTTAACCATGTGACCGTACCCTCAGGAACTACATCCAGCATTACCATCAAAATTACCCGTTGGAGCGATATCTGATACTTCCAGTTGTTCCTTCAGAACCAAAAGTTCAAAAGAATGCTGGGTGTTTTCCAGACCGAAGTCTATCATCGAAGATATTGATGCATCGTCTATAATTTCAACCAATGCATTTCCATTAAATATAGGCCATATACAACTTAACTTAAGCTTAATTTCACGGGGATCGTATTTCGTGATTTTTAACACTTTATTCTCGATTTCATTATAAGTCGTTGATGGTTCTAATCGCATGATTCTTGCGGACCCGCCCATATACTCGGGACCTTGTGCACTTGTGATAATCCAGCCATCATATTTACATACAACAAATAAACTAGAACTTGACATTATCTGCATCAAACAATATCAAGCAAACAATAAAAAAAGCGTAAACTTATATAATGATTATATTCAAGACTTGTTAAGGGTATTTTTAGGTAATGTTCAATTACAAGACTTGTTTAGGGTAATTTTAGGTTTGTAGGCTTGTTTTAACGAGTTAATACCGTGTTTTGGGTTGTGATTTATGCTAAGCGTCGTAACTAGGATATGTTCAATTACAAGACTTGTTAAGGGTATTTTTAGGTTGGCTTGTGTTAGGATGATGTTTTCCGGTTCCTTATAAACCCAACCTTGACTTTGACGCTAAGTAATAGGCAACAACACGGATTAGGGAACTTGAAATACGGTATTTGTGGTTTTAAACTAAATCCGTATTCCTTGTTCCTTGTCCTTCCGTTGATGTCTCTTGACTTTAGCCTTCGGCAAACCACTTGCAATCCGATCACGATTAGAATTCATCGCTATCGAGGTAGGATTAGGATTTCTAACGGAGCGGAATTGCAAGTGGTTTGGTCGGAGTTTCAATTTCAAGGTTAAGATTTTTAAGGCTTTAGCAAAACATTTCCTAACGCAAACTAACCGTATGTAAAGAGCAAGACATGGTAATATCTTCAAGGGTGGCGAATATCTTCAAGGGTTCTTTAGCCCGGTGCAATGTGAAATTCAAATACCAAACTTTAAGGTTGCAAGCTCACTTAAAAAGTTACAAGTTCAAAGTAGAGCAAAGATTCCACAAGTTCAAGTATGTAAAGAGCAAGACATAATAATAAAATGAGAACTTTTTATTGAATTTCAAATGAGTTACAAATATTCTTGAAGTCAAGAACCTAAGCCTTAAGCTTGCAAGTTCAATGAAGAAGTTGCAAGGTCAAAACAAAGGGGCAAGAGATTAAAGAGAAAGCAAATTATATTAATTCAAAAGTTCTAAACAAAACTTGAGAAAACACCCACTTAACTAGTTTAACTCCTCTTGGACTTGAAAATTTTTAAAGAACTTTTGCTATAGATTTCAGAATAAAGGTACTTGGTGCGGAATGGAGAGTTGCTGGAAAGAAGAGAGAGCTGTATTTATAGAAACACGCCCGCATTAAATTATTGAAGGGAGCGCGTTCTAAGAACCCGCCCTCTTCGTTTCAAAATGATAATTATTATTTCTGCCTGATTTGATAACACACTGTAAAATAAAAGATGAGGGCGGGTTCTTGGAACACGCCCTCATTAAATTATTGAAGGGGACGCATTCTAAGAACCCGCTCTCTTCGTTTCACTAGTTTAATTATTACTTCTGCTTGATTTGACAACACACTGTAAAAAAACAAAAGGGTAAAAAAACAAAAAGGAAAAACAATACAAGATGAGGGCGGGTTCCAGAACCCGCCCTCTTCGTTTCACTAGTTTAATTATTGATCCTGCTTGATTTAACAACACACTGTAAATAAAAAATAAAAAAAGATGGGGGCGGGTTCTTGGAACACGCCTGCATTAAATTATTGAAGGGGACGCATTCTAAGAACCCGGCCTCTTCACTGTGATAGCAAAATTATTGAAGGTATGGTTCTGACAACACTAAGAACCCCATATTAAAAAACATGATGTGACTTGACGCTAAGAAAAAAACATGATGTGACAACACTAGAAAAAAAACAAATCACTATACATTAAAAAAACATAAATCATGAATGAGGGATTGATTTAACAAAACTCTGTTTGCAAAGATGAGGGCGTGTTCCGAGAACCCACCCTCCTTTCCCTATAAAAACTCGCCCTCTTCAGTATGGTTTTTGCAACTCTGTGTCCAAATTAACTCTATGTCCAAATTCCCTTCTAAACCTCTGTCTCTTATCTAAATCTTTCAAGGATTAAAATATCAAAATAATTTCAATGGAGAATCAACCATTCGACAAATCACTGCTCGTAGATCAAAACGAACACAGATCTTTCAATATATTACACGGAGAGGAAAGATTCAAAACTTATTCAATTTTTTTTATTCCCCATTTCTTTTAATTCTAATAGTTGAAAATAACATGATTAAATTTTGCAGGATGGAGATAATCTCACAGTCGTCGGCCATTGTTCTGACAAGTGGCAAATTACCGATCAGCGTATAATCGAGCGGATTCGAAAAGCCGGGATTTTATGAAGCTTCGTTGCTTCGTCATATCCAAATCGACCACAGTCTCGTTACCTCTCTTGTTGAGCGTCGGAGAAAAGAGACCCACACTTTTTATCTAAGATGGGGTAAGGCCACTATCACACTCCAAGATATTGGCATCTTACTCGGTTTACGGGTCAATGGGCTTGGATTGATCGGAGGAAAAATTGATGGTCCTGATACCGACGACCCATACTGGGATACATATGCCGAGTCTGCTCTCGGACAGGTAAAAAAATTAATGTTAATAAACTCTCGATATCTTTTCAACACCAAATATTGTTTTATACCTTTTTAAAAACTAGATCTTATTTTTAATATAATTATGAAATTAAATTTTAGCTAAGTAAATTATTTATATTTTATATTATATCAATGAGCCTCATAAGTCGAAGGTGTCTTGAGGTCATATCTGCTGAGCAAATTAGAGTCGTTACTCTCTTCTTGTTCTCAAGTTAGACTCGTAAATTTATGATTTTATTAAGTCATTTGTACTGTAAATTCATATTCTCTCTTATTTCCCCTCTATAGTGTACCTATTGCATGGACATTTTGTTCATTATTATTAGCTTCAATATTTCACAAAAAATGCTAATAAACAACTCCATTCAATTTGGTATGTCAAAGATTTTAAATCTTAGTTTCTCAAGTTTAAGTATGTTACAGTTATATTAATTAACAATTATTTGTAAATTTCAGGCACCAAGAGGCTGTACTAAGGGGTATAAGATCGGTTTAAACTGGCTGAAAGATACATTTACTAATATCTCTGATGAAACCACCAATGAAGTCTTAGATAGACATGCGCGTGCCTACATTCTGTACATAATCGATTCTTGGTTGATGCCAGACCAATCGGCAACGCATATCCATCCTTTATATCTTGGGTTCCTTACGGACTTTGATAAGTGTGATCAGTATGCTTGGGGAGCAGGGATCTTGGCCTATCTTTACAAGGAACTCGATAAGACATGTGCTCCTACAAAGAATAAAATTTGTGGCTGCACTACATTACTTCAGGTACATTTCTTATTTTTAACAGCTAGACATTTGCAAAATTGTAATATTGGTTCTTTCTCTTATCATCTGACAATTTATTTATAGATTTGGTCATGGGAGCACATGTGTATGGGACGACCGGATCAAGTTAATATTTCTGCCGTAGATATCCCTGGAAAGCCTCTCAACTCTTGATGGAATGGCAAGAAATCTTATAAGACTCATCGTTGAGTACTTAGGTACAATAAAGATGAGTTGGATCGTATAAAGACGACTCAGGTAACTATAACTTAGGTAATTAAATTTGTTTTAAAATTTTAAATTACCTTCATTACAATTTGGTGCTATGTTATTTGCGCAGTTCACGTGGACGCCTTATACAGTGTATCGTCTGCAAGGATTACCCGGCATTTGTATCGAAGGAGAGCCGGTTTGGCGGGCTCGATACCCACTCCTCTGCATTAATATCATGGTCATGCACCTACCGGACCGGGTGTTGCAACAGTTCAGTAGATTGCAACATATTCCTGTCCTGCCGCCTGCGCCTAGGGGTGTAAACGAGCCGAGCTTGAGCGAGCCAAGCTCGGCTCGAGTTTGGCTCAGGGTTCTTTTTGTCGGCCCAAGTCCGGCTCGTTTAGTTAATCGAGCTAGAGATGCTCAGCTCAAGTCCAGTTCGATTAAACATGCCCAGCTCGTGTTCGGTTCATTTGTGGCCCATTAACTAAACGAGCCGAGTTCACGAGCCGAGCTCAATTGAGCTCGTTTGTGAGCTCGGCTCGTTTTCAGCTCATTTACTCATATTAATAGTATCTTCCAAGAAAAAAAAACATAATTAACAATAATGCCTAAAACTCAAGGTTTTGAGATATGGAAAAATTAAAAAACATTAACATCTAAGGCATTGAATGGGTCTAAGTGCTGGGTTTTATATTTATCTCAGTACACTTTATATACTGTTATTTAATTGAATTAAGTGTTCTGAGAGTTGTATAGAATCTGTTATATATTACATATTACTGTTTTTTTTTCAAACTGTGTAACCCAGCCGAACCCGAATCAATACCAAACGAGCCTGGCTAAGCTCGAGTCCGGCTCATTTAATAAACAAGCCAGGCTTTCTGGCTCATGTCCGGCTCATTAATAAATGAATCGAATTTGAACGAGCTGATACCGAGCTAAACTTTAATCGAACCCGAGCTGGCTCGTTCAATTACCACCCCTATTTGCGCCTATGACAATAGAGGGAGACATGCGAGGAGGAAAGGCGGAACGTGATTGGAGAGAGCATCATCATCAATATTTGCTGAGATGGGAAGATAAGCAGCGTAATATTGCCTTACAGTAAATAGGTGACCAAACAACCACCGACGCTACCGAAGCATATCTACAGTGGTATAAGCGTGTCACCATAAGATATCTTTCTTCTCCCCCTGACGACTTCCCAAGCATCCAACGGTACGAGCCTAAAGGCCACATGGAACGAGAAATGGTAAGTTAAATTCTTTAAATTATATTAGTTTTTAACATCCGGCGGTATGAGTCAATACTTATTTCTTATTTCTAATGAAACGACAGGCTCGTGGGTTGCATCATATACAATCAATGATGCAGGATCCATATCCGACTGATGCTGGTTCGGATACTCAGGCTTTATTTTCAAATGTAGACTCATATATTGATGGTATATTCGGTTCATATAATATGCTTCCACATTTATCACCGGCACCGGAGCAGCAGCATGAACCGGCACCGGAGCCGTAGCATCAGAGAAATCCAGAGCAGCAGGATCAATGGTTTGGATCACCATACTGTCAGCAGCAACCCTGACATACCGGACAAGTGCAACAACCGGAGGAACAACAATTTTGGGGGACCGGTTTTATGCAACAACAGCAGTCTTGGGGATTAGGTTTTGCACAACATCAGTCTTGAAGGTCAGGTTTTGCGCAACAGCAGCAATCTTAGGGGTCAAGATTTGCGCAACCATGAGACCCAAGTTTTGTACAACAGCGGCCGTATGAAACCGGGACAGGTTTTTCGCAACAACTGCCCAGTTGGAAGACAGATTTTTCGTCCTACATACAGTTGTTGGGAGGCAGCACATATCCGATACTTGTCCCACATTCAGGATTTGCGGAACAATAGCCTGTCCAAAACGCTGCTAAAGACGAAGCCGAAGCAGAAGAACAGACGCTGCCGCCTTATACCCAAAAACGGAAGGATACTCCAGTCATCCCAAGAGGCATAGGCTTATGTCAAGCCTCCTCAGATTGGAAAAGGGAAAAGAAAAGCGATAGTTCTATACTTTTATAAACAGATATGATTTTTTTGTATTATAAATTTAACGGATTCATTTTGTTATTAAAGTGTATACCAGATTCATATTTAAATAACAATAATATTATACAATTTTTATTTTTTTATTCGATATTTTTTTCATTTTCTGTTTATTATTTAAATTTTTTCCACCTGAGAAAACTTCATACTTCTTGATTCAAAAAACGTAAATTTGTGGAGGCCACAAAGAGAGTGTAATCCATATATAGACAGAAATATTTTCTAAATTATCAACAAAACTAAAGCAAAATTTAAAATTCATACAGATCAACTTACAACTACATATTTAATCTCCTGTTCTTCAAGTCTCACTGCCAATAAACTTAAAAGCTGTGACAAGCGTAAGGAACTTGAGTTTTAAGCATTGATGAGTTTTAAGCATTGATGGATTCGATACCATAAATTTCTACCCTTACACAAAGACTCGAAAGTTGTGACAAGAGCTTTCACTCTGATGCTTTAATTCTGATTGAAATGATCCAATCAGACGATCTTAGTCATAGTTTGGAAATAATCAGCGATCGTCAAGCAACTTCTAACCAAAGATCAGCAATGCAAGCAAACTACCATATAGAAAGCCCGATAAGTCAGTCTACCGACTCACATTAGCAAATCTTGGTGTTGATTTAAAGATATACACTGATTTCTAATGACACCCTCCCCTGTTTTATCAGCAATCTGTCATCTGTCAGCAGGTAACCTCGTAGGAAACAGCAACTGTCCATTCAGTCACAATGGACATGCCACATCCATCTATAATGCTGTTCGCTTACACTTTGTTAACTGTCTATTCCTTTCTTTCTTCCACCAAACTACTCGAAAGGAAAAAGAAAAGAAAGATGTACAAGCTCAAGCAGGGTCTAAATCCGGAAAGAGCTCAGGACTGGAAAAGTTGGCCTCCCATCTTATCTTCCTAATTCAAGAAAGTAGGCCACTTTTTGAATCACAAATAACACATCCATACGTATCATTCCTTTCACATGAATCAAGCCTAGCCGCCACCGTCGAGCCCAGAACCCCCCCCCCCCCCCCCCACCCAAAAAAAAAAACAATTTCCACCAGGAAAAAAGAACATTACTCCACTGAAGCCCAAAGGCCTACCAAAATCCAAAGGAACACTAAAGACATAATATTTTTGCTATATGTTCCATCCCATTGAAATCTTTGAAACAAATAGGGGGAAGGGAGGAAAGAACCTAGAACTCTTGTGATGCAGACCCAATATCTCCCTTGCCTTTCCCTTGCTTTTTCGGCAACAGATTCTGATGAATGTTTGGCAAAACGCCGCCGTTCGCGATTGTAACAGTACCAAGAAGCTTGCTTAGTTCCTCATCGTTCCTCACTGCAAGCTGGATGTGCCTCGGCACTATTCTGTTCTTCTTGTTATCCCTTGCTGCGTTGCCAGCCAATTCCAGAACCTGAACCACATCAAATCAAGCAATTGATCAGAAGAACTACGATTATACAAACCAAAATATTTTTCTGGAAAAAAAATCATTAATACAACAAATGTTAATTGGCATGAGAAAGCACCCGCAGCATTTTAACCTATAGAGCACTTCTCCCCTTGGAGTTAATTGCAAAAAAAAACATGTTGTTTACCCTATATGTCACTTGTACCCCCTTCAAGTAACTTGTTAGTTTAACCTATAGAGCCCACACAGCAGTTTAACCTATATAGAGCACTTCTCCCCTTGAAGTTAATTGCAAAAAAACCACATGTTGTTTACCCTATATAGCACTTGTACCCCTTCAAGTAACTTATTAGTGCATGAAACCCCCGCCACCCCCCCCCCCCCCCCCCCGCCAAAAAAAAAAAAAACACAAATATAAAAAACACTAAAATGCACTCTAAACAGCACAAGAATATAAGTCCCAAA
Source organism: Agapanthus africanus (assembly GCA_030015575.1). Lineage (NCBI taxonomy): Eukaryota > Viridiplantae > Streptophyta > Magnoliopsida > Asparagales > Amaryllidaceae > Agapanthus > Agapanthus africanus. Next base: position 144,389 of record JASDDO010000253.1, on the reverse strand, counting down.
GTTATATTAGAGAATCAACTGTGTATGATATGGATTGCTTTAAGACATGGGGGATCCACATTCAAAGCAGAGGAGACACATGCCCCCTCTCAAACTATGCAAAAAATTTAAGCCCACTCTTAAACTATTCAAAAAATTTAAGGCCCATAATATGAAGGCTTGATATATATCATGCTCCATACCAGTACTGCTCAACTTGCATATTTGTTTTGACAAAAAAGGGTTTCAAGGATGTAAGCATGCATTGATCTCCTCTGAATCATAATCTATCCAATATTTAGTTCACGAATTCCTTTATGTTCCATGTTTACCTCCATGTCTTTCTATATTTGTGTGTGTATGTCATTGAAACCTTTAGTTTTATTTGTTCGAAAAGTCTTCAAAATATTTTTTAAAATTATTATTTTTTTCCTGCAGCCTGATGGTTAGCAATGTCTTGAGTTGTCAGTACACGGAGTGGGGGTAGGGGTTGTAATCTTGGATGCTTTGAGTCGCAATAATGCATTATCAAAATTTTCTATGCAATCAAATGTCTTTTTTTGGGCCCAAAGGAAAGGGCAAAAATCCCAAATTTCAACCAAATATTGCGTGCCTCCTATCGAAATCCTTCCATGCCGGTGAATCTCTTGGATGGCTCATTTTTCCATCTTCGCTTGGAGGAGTACGGTGATGCCAAATCATTGCCTCGGCTGTTTTCTTGCACCTGAATAGCCTCTGTAGCCTCTGTGTTATGGGAAAGTATCGTGCTATCTTCACAGGTATATCAGGCTTCTTATCAGAATCTTTCGGCTTATACCTGGCCTCTCCGCATGTTGGACACTCTTTCAAATCTGAATTCTCTTTCCGGTACAACACGCGATTTTTAGGACATGCTTGAATCTTCTCGCACTTTAGACCCAAATCAGACATCATCTTCTGGGCTTCGTACCAGCTGCCGGGCACATTATTTCCCGGAGGCATAGAATCTTTCAAGAACGAAAGAAACATTGTGAATGACTTGTTGCTCCATCCATTTAGGCACTTACTCTGGAAAAGTTGGACGAACCATGAGAGGGTGGAATACTTTGCATTCTCATAAATTGGTTTCCTAGCATCATTCATGAAATTTTCATATTTATCCGCACGCGGTCCTTGACCGGAAGGAATGTCATCTTCGGTACGAATAGATTCACCTAGGGCAGCCTCTACCATATCCTCCATTTCTTCTGATGGAAATAAATTTCCGTCTCCTGCCGCATTACCGAATTCTTCTTCTTCTCCTGCCGCATTATCGTGTTCTCCTTCTTCTTCTGCCGCAGTACTGCATTCTTCTCCTTCCCCGTGATATTTCCAAGTTGTATAAAGTCTAGTAAACCCATGTTTTACAATATGAAGCTCTCCCAATTCTACCTTCTGCCAGTACTTATTGCCACATCTATCGCACGAACAGAGAATCTTCTCTATTATGATCTTATTATATGCGCGTGCAAATTCAAGGAAAGCAGCAACTCCTGCGACAAACTTAGGTTGCATTCGTTGTTTCCAATCCACATACATCCAGTCCTTAACTCTGACGTACTCATGGGCCATGTTAGATTGTATAACATATAAATTATAGGTTATGCTGACTATATTGAGAAATATAAGAACGGGATAGTTACTGACAAAGGATAAATTATCGCACGTATGTTAACCGATAGACGGGGACTAAGTGGCGCTTTTAGTTTCATATATGAGTATTGATGAAAATATGAAGGTTTCATATTATCATATATTGGTTTTAACCCGAACATCTCGAATCGCTCTCTAATTATGCGTTTGTTGTGTATTCTTGTTGTATGTGTGTGTTCCGGCTGTCGGGGGTAGGCTTCTATCCCATTAAGAATGTATAGAGCGAACACCCATCACTTGTGCTTTCAACCGTTTCGAGTAAATTTCGGCAGCACCTCCCCGCTGTCTCCGAGTACACTGTAATAGAATAGATAATCATTTCAAAGCTGTGAAACAACGTTGAATTGAACATCTAATCTATCTTTGTACACGGAGAACCAGCGGAAAGGTACCGACGAAATATCTCGAAACGGATGAAAACACAAGTGAATAAAGGCGTTTGCTTTATACATTCTTAACTTGTCCACACGGGACAAATCTATGGGTTACCATACGATTGAATTTTCTCGTCGCGTAGACTATACGACGGTTGTTAGTATCGAGCTATACTGTCCGATATTTAACAACCTTCGTATAGTTCTAGGTCACGACGAGCATCGCACGTATGTTAACCGATAGACGGGGACTAAGTGGCGCTTTTAGTTTCATATATGAGTATCGATGGGAATATGAAGGTTTCATATTATCATATATTGGTTTTAACTCGAACATCTCGAATCGCTCTCTAATTATGCGTTTGTTGTGTATTCTTGTTGTATGTGTGTGTTTCGGCTGTCGGGGGTAGGCTTGTATCCCATTAAGAATGTATAGAGCGAACACCCATCACTTGTGCTTTCAACCGTTTCGAGTAAATTTCGGCAGCACCTCCCCGTTGTTCTCCGAGTACACTGTAATAGAATAGATAATCATTTCAAAGCTGTGAAACAACGTTGAAATGAACATCTAATCTATCTTTGTACACGGAGAACCAGCGGAAAGGTACCGACGAAATATCTCGAAACGGATGAAAACACAAGTGAATGAAGGCGTTTGCTTTATACATTCTTAACTTGTCCACACGGTACAAATCTATGGGTTACCATACGATTGAATTTTCTCGTCGCGTAGACTATACGGCGGTTGTTAGTATCGAGCTATACTGTCCGATATTTAACAACCTTCGTATAGTTCTAGGTCACGACGAGCATCGCACGTATGTTAACCGATAGACGGGGACTAAGTGGCGCTTTTAGTTTCATATATGAGTATCGATGGGAATATGAAGGTTTCAAGTTATCATATAGTGGTTTTAACCCGAACATCTCGAATCGCTCTCTAATTATGCGTTTGTTGTGTATTCTTGTTGTATGTGTGTGTTCCGGCTGTCGGGGGTAGGCTTCTATCCCATTAAGAATGTATAGAGCGAACACTCATCACTTGTGCTTTCAACTGTTTCGAGTAAATTTCGGCAGCACCTCCCCGCTGTTCTCCGAGTACACTGTAATAGAATAGATAATCATTTCAAAGCTATGAAACAACGTTGAAATGAACATCTAATCTATCTTTGTACATGGAAAACTAGCGGAAAGGTACCGACGAAATATCTCGAAACGGATGAAAACACAAGTGAATGAAGGCGTTTGCTTTATACATTCTTAACTTGTCCACACGGGACAAATCTATGGGTTACCATACGATTGAATTTTCTCGTCGCATAGACTATACAACGGTTGTTAGTATCGAGCTATACTGTCTGATATTTAACAACCTTCGTATAGTTCTAGGTCACGACGAGTATCGCACGTATGTTAACCGATAGATGGGGACTAAGTGGCGCTTTTAGTTTCATATATGAGTATCGATGGGAATATGAAGGTTTCATATTATCATCGAGTATCATATATTGGTTTTAACCAAAACATCTCGAATCGCTCTCTAATTATGCGTTTGTTGTGCATTCGTGTTGTATGTGTAACATGATTTTAAACCATTGAGATCAAGATTGATAGAACTGATCATCCTACATTGCAATAGCATTCATCAACCAAAAACTATTATTGCAATGGCATTCATCTATAACAATCAACAATTAAAACTACAAATGTAGGATACTGATATCATAAAGCGTTATACGTAACATATGAATTCACATGACTGAAACATGCATCAAAATATTAAAGTAGGGGGGCAGAAAAAAACCCTATTTGATTATCAAATGCATGGGTTTGTATGATTTATATGTATGTATTTGAGTGCTGCAATTCCGAAATTTGCTTTACCTTGTACGTTGCTTTATGTTGTTAATTTGATCATTTTTAAAATTGTAATTGGTTCTACACATAATTATTTCGTTATTGTAACAGAAAATTTTGTTTCTTTCGATATGAAACAGATACGATACACGATATGATAAATAAAAAAACGAAACACAAACCGTATCAAGATTTAACAACTTTGATTATGTCATATACGCGGGCCGATATTTTCATATTACCCAATAGGCAAAAATAGATTGCGGTTTGGATATGGCATATTGGCAGATGTTACCTATATGCATACATGCATGTTGTCTCCCCATTTTTTCATAAATTAAACCAACTTTTCTATACATGCTAGTAAATACTGGATACATTCAGGTTAAATGCATAGAGCTAGCCGTAATTTCCTCTACGGTAAACTTTCATCAATGCAACACTTTGGTTCGCCTAACTAGATCGCCATTCACGAACACAATCTATTTATATGGCATGATTTTATACACTTAATTTTACCACATTTAATGAAAATGAATCATTCATGATTTGATACATGTATATATGTTACGCCTCGTTTCTCAGAGTACACTAAAATGGGCATGTGACATAGCCAACCATGCTACCTGTGGGTAGGAAGTATCCATCCACAGTCACATTACGGCTGTAGAAATATCAAGAACAAAATAAAACAATCTAAAACATGTCCACAATCCAAAATAACATGAGTCAATAATAAATAAATGCGGAAGCAAAGAATCCAATACAAAATAACTGGAATGTATGTCCCATAATGCGGGCTCACATCAGGAAATAAATGCAGGAAATAAAACTAACTACTACTGACACCTCACAGCTCAGCCTGCTGGCTGAAGTACTCCTGCTCGGACAGCAACAGCGGTATGGAATCTGGGCCATGCAAAACCCAGACGTCAGCGCGTCATGTCATCAAGTAATATAATATGAACAGTGCGGCAGGCAATACAATATAAACATGAATAAATCGAGAGTAACAATAATATGAATCAAGCAGTGCAGGGTAGTGTGCAGTGGGTAAAGTAAACTGTTCTATCAGGTTTTCTATTCTAGAGTCTTTGAAATCAATTGATGAATCATCGATGTAACTCAATAGTATCCCGTGTATGCCCGGGACCACGGTCTAAGACTCTCGGGCTGAAACCGAGACGTGCCGCTAGGCAGTAACAGGTAGCAGGTACATGCGAGTGATGTCAGCATCATCATTCCGGGGCTGGCCGAGCCCGTAAGACTGATCAGAACAGGTATCGAACTGTTGAGTGACAAGTCAGGTTTCACCTTTGATTTCCCCATACCCCCAAGTTATGTATGTCAAGTCGGGTATTCAGTAATCAAGAACTAATGCCAACACAGGATCAGGTAAAAGCAGGTTTGTCTGGATAGACAACAGGAACGGTCCATGAAGACTATATGTCAGGTTTGTTGGCATTAGACACCAGATCAGGTAACGGGTCAGGTCATGGTACATCAGGTCAAGTCAAGCAGTGTATGGTACCATGTCAGGTATATCGATATATATATGTAGCAAGTCAGGTCAAGATGTAAACAATATCGTGGGTGTGCTCACAATCAGTTATATAATCTAGCATGGGTATCAACAACACAAGATAAGCAATGAATTAAGTAATAGGCAGTTTCATTCAATTTGCAATACAGTTATCAAATTTGTCACAGAGATGATTACAAGAGTGCAGTAAGACAAGTATAGCCGTTTAGTCATGTTAACAGGTTTAAGAACCCTTAGAGGTGCAATGATTTATGTAACGGTTCAGTACAGCTATTTCAGGGTGCATACGAGTGTCCGAATGGAACAGAACTACAGGGATAAATGCCATAAGCTACGTTAACATTAAAAATGTAATTAAACAGGTAAATATGGGTATTAGGTTCAATTTGCAACTGTAGATTCCAAGTTTAACGGTAAAATGATATAATGCAATATTGTACCCGAAAATGAGAAATGGTCGTACCAAGTTAAATTTACAGGTTTAGGGTGTCATAATATATGTGTAAATATTGTATAGCATGTAGCAAGGGTTACTTGCCTCGACGGGTCGTGAACCAGGAAAAACGGAACATAAACGTCGGCGGGGAAACTCGCGACGGGCGCACGGTTCACGGAATGAACCCAAACAACGAACAATGGAACCACGCGGGACGGGGTACCTCGCTGGAACGTCGGGTCACGTCGTCGGCATCGTCGGATTCCGGCGAAAAGTGAACAGTGAATCAAACATCAAGGTATGAAACACGGGAGAAAAGAAACATAAGGAAATATAAAGAAGGAGGGAAAGAGGATCTGAGCAGGGTGCTTACGATGATCAGCAGAGAGGTTGCGAAGGTTGACGACGTCAACGGAGCTCCGGCGGCCAGCCAACAGTGACCGCGACGGCAGCTGCAGATCAAGAACGCATTAGCAGAGAATGAAAGAAGAAGGGAAGAGAGGAGGGAAGTTATCTCACCGAGGGGTGTGCTTGCGAGGCCGGGGACACTGGAACGGGGTCGTCGGCGGCGACAGACGGCGGTCCGACGGTATGCAGGGGGGTTGCAGTTGGCTGTAGCGCTGGTCGGGGTGTGCAGGCGCTCGGGAATCGATGAGAGAGAGGGCGAGGATGGTGAGGGAATGACGAGGACGAGGAAGCCGGTGATGGTGTCGTCGGCGGTGGCTGCAGCGGCGAGGGCAAGGGTCGCGGTGAGGGTGCAGTGCGCACTGGAGCATGGGGAAAAGAGGAAGAGGGGGCTAGGTGAGGTAAGGATGAGGAGGCGAGGGTGTTGGTGACGGCGTCGCCGGCGTTGGGGCTGCGGCGGCGAGGATGGAGGTGGCGGTGGCTAGGGTTGCGGGGGAGTTTGATGGGTTCTCGTTAACTTTTAAAAGAAAAGGAGGGGGGAGAGAGAGAGGTTTAAAATAGAGAGAGAGAGATATGGGGGAGAGAGAAAGAGAGAAAGAGATATATATATATAGAGAGAGAGAGAGAGAGAAAGAGAGAGACGGTGAGGGAGAGAGATTAAGAGAGAATGGAAGTGGGGCCCACGGAAAGGATTTGAGAGAATGTGATTGGTTGAGAGAGAGAGAGATTTAGGTGATAGGAAAAAATTTAAAGAAGATTTAAATGATATAGGAAACAGTAATATATATTATAAGTTAAGGAAATATTCGAAAGTTATAAAATATTAAATTTGGGGTTTTGGCGCAAAATAAAACATTTCCAAATCGCTCCCGGGTCGGGTCCAAAAATTTGAAATTGAAATAATAGGATTTTAAGCGGGATCCAAAATTTAAAATGAAGTGTTTTATGATTAAAAAGCATACCCCCAAAACGGACATGTGTACGCGCACGTAGCCGTCCAAACTCGCCCGTTTCACTGAACGGGGCAAGAACACGATGCACAGACGCTACCACAGGGTTAAGGGTGTCGAGTAGGCCAAGATGAATATTTTTAATTTTATTTTAGATGCCAAAATTTGTTATATGCAGAAATGAATTTACCGGGTACAAATTTACAGTAAGCAACAAACAAGCAAGATAAAGGAAATACGTGACACCCTACGCTCAAACAGTACAGAAATTAGTAGCATCGGGCTCGGGTGTTACAATATACATCGATACCCAACCCCAACCTAACCCTAGCCCTAGCCCCAGCCCCGCCCCGCCCTAACCTAACACTAACCCCAGCCCCAGCTAAACCCCAACCCCAACCCTAAGCCAAACCCTAACCCCAGCCCCAGCCGCAGCTGAACCCCAACCCAACCCCAACCCAACCCCAACCCCGACCGCAACCCCTGCCGAACCCCAACTCCAACCGCAACCCCAGACCCAACCATGAACCCTAGCCCTAAATAATCAAAAATTTCTTTAATTTAGTTTAAGATTTACTAACCTGAACGGCGGTGGCGACGACGAGAACGGCGGTGGCGATTTGGGGATTTTGTTTCGCGCGCGATCGAGAGAAGAAGAAAGAGATAACGGGCGTAGGCGATCGATCCGTGCCTTTATTAAATCGCTATTTAGTTGCCCCTACGGATTTGTCCGTATGTCCTGTTCACACTAGAATATTGCATTATTATATTCCCCATTCTTATTCATTTTATAAATAAACGGGTGCTTTTGACGCATGTCTGCTACATATTACAGGTTACAGGTTCTTGGAGCGAAAACAGTGAAAAAAGACAAAAGATGATACAAAAAGGGACTTTTGACAAACAAACAGAAGACTCTTGATCAAGCCTACATCAAAGATAAAATTCACAAAGTACAAGGCAATGCAAGGTCCAAGATTTCGAAGCCACGGTTAACTTGTCCACCACAATTATTCACTGGAAAATCTGAAAGAGAACAGAAGCTATTTTAAAGAAAGAATTAAAGAATTAAGTAGCCCAGAAAGCCCAAAGACAGAAGAGCCCATAAAGGAAAGGCCCAATACTTCCTTTTTAAGAAGACAAAAGGAAGATTTTATTTTATCAAAATTCATTTGCGGCTTTGACTAGTTGACCTAGGGCTATTTTTATAATTGTAAACATGCAAGTCATTGTAACCCTAGGGTTTCCTATCTTCTATAAATAGGGACTCTAATTCATTGTAAACTGGATGCCTCCCTTCATTAATAAAATTTAGAAATCTTTTGGAGAGCATCGGTGCCTCTCTTTAATTCAGAAATTCAGATCTGACAACCCTGCATGGATGATTGGAGGGATGCATCTGTAAGTAATTTAATTTCTTGCCTTAGTGTAGATTTAAATTCCTTACCCTAGGTAGATTTAATTTCATGCCCTAGGAATTTGTTTAGGGTTTAGCTTTTGGGAAGGATTTTGAGAGATGAGATCTCTCATCCCTTTCTTACCCACCAAATATTTACAATAGGACTCCATGCATACATGCACACACCGCTCCCTACGGCACTCTATCCCTCGAGGTAGCGGTGATACCGTAGTATAAAGGCCCGGGTGTGATGTTTTCCATGGAGGTTAGGGTAAGGATCTCTAAAGGAAGGACAAGAACCTAGAGGAAGGAACACCTTCCCGAACGGATCTAATCCACTTTATTGATAATTACCATAACTCCTCACAGATCTTCATTCGGGTAAAGAAAGCGTTGAGATTTACTACCATTTCCAAATCATCCCTAAACCTAGCCCTAGCAAGAATAGATTTAATTAATTGCACTAGAATAATTAGGTTTTTAGATTTAATAACTCCGAACACCCTTCGGAATTAACTCGTAAGAACGAATCGAAAACTCACAACATCCCTGTGGACCGACCCGTACTCACCGGCTAGCTGCAATGCGATGCCGTTCTTGATTGCGGTTACAAATATTTTTGATCTATCTTTTAGAAAGCGCAAGCACGCTGAATCTCATTCAAATCAAATGGCGCCGTTGCCGGGGATGGCGTAGAATTTTCTTTTCGTAATTTCGGGTTAATCATAAAATTTAAAAAATCATAAAAATCTGAAAAAAATCATAAAATATAAAAATATACATCATTTGTTATTTTTGGAAGGGATACTTTGTTGTTTGAATTTTGCAGGATATACGAAAATCGGATCTGGAAATCTACAGAGATCAAAACAGGAAAAAACAGATCGGAACAACAGAAGATCACAACAACCGAAAAATAAAAGAAATTTGGAGGACCGAGTCTACAAGTTAACCGTGGTGATCTGGTTCTCAAAAAAAAAAAAAAAAAAAAAAAAAAAAAAAAAAAAAAAACTGGCGATCCCACCAAAGCGCGGCGGAACCGCCGCGCCAGCCCTCTTTTGGCCGCGGAACCGCCGCGGTCTGGTCGAATCTGGGCTAAAAAAAAAAGTTGCAGAAGCGCGATAAAAAAAAAAAAAAAAAAAAAAAAACTGATCTGCCACTGGAAATTTCTGTGAGTTTTCTCTCTCTCCTCCTCTGCAAATCTTGATATATCTTCTGTAAATTTGCCTGCAGGGTTTCTTTGCGCTCAAATTTTTTTTTCCTTCCAAATAACGATCTTGTGCAGGATTCTTTGCGCCGCGCATAAAATAAAAATATTTGATTGCAAGTGATTTACTGTTTTGCATATCTTTAATTGGATTTTAAGGGGCTTTTTGACCAATTCAGATTGGGTGGGGATTTCATCACCCTTCCCAGGACCCCAGAAAACACCTAAGCATTTTGCATCAACCACAATTAATTAAAAAAAGATTAGACTCAGACCTAAGGACAGCGAGCTCAATAGGAAAAGGACTAGGGTAGGCATCGGCCGTTTATCCTAACCGACATTGCGGTGTCTAGGCTAGTGGTTATTAATTAGGCCCACTGTAGTGGTGGTTCCTTCCCACTTACCTGGCCGTATTTGTCCGTGAAGAGGCGGTTTGAGGTCCTATCTCTAGCCCTAGTTAGGAGCTGTCTAGTAGACCTAGGCAACCCTAGATCTAGGTCTGATTGTGCATGTGTGGTTGATACTTTTGTGTAACGAGTCCTATGTTCTAAAACCTATTTGCAAAACTCTCACATAAATAAAAAAAAAGGGGGAAAAATCTTTTAAAAACTTGCAAAAAAAAAAAAAATTTTTTCGCTAAGAAATCCTTACATTCTTCTATCATGGGTACTCCACATAACAAATCGCTTACCGAATCTTGGTATCCCGAACCTAACTTTGCGTCGTTTGTCAATGTGTTCGGTCAATTTAAAAATGATCCCTCCATGCCTAAAAAATCTCTGAAAGATCACATAGAGGAGTCTAGGAAAAACAGTTTGACTTTTCAACCCACTTTGTGTCAACCGAGTCAACCTTTACAACCTACATATGTTGACACCACTTCTTCAAGTCCTTCTGTAACTCCTAGGCCGATGTCCATTGCTGAGCATATTGCTCAATCTCGCAGTCGATCTTTCACCTCTCTCCACTCATCTAGTTTTAGGGATCCACACGATTATTCACCTTCTTATCCATATGTTGACCCTACCCCTGTCCTACCACCCACTTCCTATCAGTCCTACCCGACTTTTCCATCTTCACTAGACACTGTTTCTTCACAGCCATTAGGGAGTTTCACATATCCAACAAATTTTGAATCTTTTACTGAAACCCCCTCACCACCTAAGTCTAGCTTGGAAGAGTCGTTGGAAGCATATATTGCTGCAACAAATAAAATGATGAGGACAATGGAAGCATCCATGGCCGCCCTTACGCAACCTAGTGAACCGGTAGCCAGTGTCCCGCTAGCTCCGAATTTTTCAATGTGTAAGGCGGTAGTTGGACAGAGTGAGAATGAGAGAGGATTTTCAAATCAAACCTACCCTTACCCAATTGAAACCCACAACTCCGGTTTTCCATCTATTGTTCCAAATGATTCACCAGTTAAAAATAAAAATGAGTTGTGTGATTTTGTAGTGCTTGATTTGCCAAATTGTGAAGAACCCCTTTCGAGTGAAACCGCACCTAATCCTTTCGATCTTTACACCTCCACTCTAGAACCTACATTGATAAATATCCATGCTGTGGATGAAGTGTCTAAAGAAATTGATTTTCACTTGATTGAGGATATAGACGCCGGGAATATTTCGGATGATGAACCTGTCGATTTAATAGAAATTTTATGTTCAAATCATCATCCTGAGTTATTAAATGTTTCTCCCGAATCTCATATGCGTCTTGATTTTGATGATAATGGCATGGATGAGTTGAATATTGTGGAGAATTATGAGGATAATATTGAGGAGAGTAGTGAGGATCATATTGAGGTTGAACCATTTTTCTTTGATGTGTCGGATTTTCCAATTCATCCTCTTGAACCTTTACCTAAATCACCCTCCCTCTTTTCCATCGTTCCGACCACGCCTCATTTCACGCCTGACGACTGTGAGCTTGAAAACTTTTCCTTTGAATCTGACACAGTTCCCACAGCCGATGACACTTACGAGTGTTTCACTTTTTCGGACGATGTTGAAGTCTCACCGCCCGAGTTTGAGTCCTTTGCATTTTCAGATGAGTTAGTTAATTCTTCAGACTCGGTTGCTTACAGTCGTTTCGAACCATTGATGGAATCTTTCCAGTTCGACACAGTTTGCTACGGTGAGAATTATACTATCCCTAATTCACTCCCTTTCGTCTTTCCCATTGTTCCGACCGAAAATATGACCGTTACGCTTTCATCTCCTATACCAAGTTCGGCGTACCCATGTTTTCTTGCGAATCTTGAGGGATTTGACCCCATTTCCCGACGAGTTGGTAGGTTAGCGCAATCGCTTTTAACACATCGGTCATCACATATTGCGCTAATTTATTCACTCAATTTACACCCTCAAGACCGCACTCCACTCCGTCTTTCTTCTCCCCCACCGAGACCATATTCTACCATTCTTCTTTCCACACGGTCTCGCGTGCTTTTCATATCTTTTCTTTCCATCCCATTCTTGCACCAACTCTACCATTACCATGATAAGATCTTTGAATGGTTGGTGCTAACCTTTGGCTTGTGTAAGGCCAAGCTTAAGTTTGGGGGGAACCTTTGTATATATGTATATATTTATTTTTGTTTTCTTTTTCTAAAAAAAAATAAAAATTTCAAAACATTAAAAATATAAAAAAAAATTATAAATAAATAAACAGGGGAGTGCCGGTATTTTGACCCTCTTGGTTTAGCATGACAGTGAGGACACTGTCAAGTTCAAGTTTTGGGGTATGCTCGGTACGTCTTCTTCCTTCGCATTCATTTGTACATATTTTTGCATTTGCATGTTTATTTGAAAACCCATAAAAATTTGAAAAATTTGAAAAATTATAAAAATTATTGTATTCAATTTGGCTAATTGACTAGAGTTTGACAAATAGGTTAACTGGCTAGGAACAACTAGATCTTAGACTTAGTGAATTAAAAACCCTAAAAATAACATTCCTTAAAGTTTAACGGTAGAAAGTATATGCCTTGTAGTTTATTTAGAAATAGGCAGATTTTGGGTTCACTTTTTGGGATAAGTCGAAACAAGGGAAGAGTATTGATGTTCTTATTAGAGTATAAGTTTGAAAAATAGCTCCTAGCTTAAGTCTAGAATCTGAAAACGTATACCCTACAATTTGCACAATCACGCACCTTGAAACTTGGAATAGTAGAAGAGACCTTGAAAGGCTTTTGTCTAAAGTCCTTAGTCCGATAAAAAAAAAATATGAAAAAAATGGACACTGGTTTTTGTGATTACTTAAGGCTGCAAAAATAGAAAAATATTTAGCGAGGGTGCTTCATCACCTAGTGCCTTAGACCAACTGGTTTGGGAGTCACTGCTAAAGCCTTGGGTGTTGCAAAGACTAGCAAGTACGCTTTAAAGTGCAAACGCATTTTGTAATCGGTCGTTGGTACCTCAAGAAGTATTAACGGTCGCATGAAGGATGTGTAAGCAAATTTCATTTTAATAAGTGCTTTGGACGAGAGTATGATTGCTTGATTTGAATTTCCAAGTGTAGGGGTAATAATATACACACACGTAGGGATATGTGATTGGAATTTAGATAAGAGAAAGGAATGAAGAATAGAACTTGTATCTTTAATAGAGTTGATAGAAATTCCTAAGTGGAGATGTAACCCTAGAAGGAAAACTTAGGAAATGCCGAAAGCTAAGTAAGTCTATAGGATATATATAATCTTAAGTTAAATAATGAGGAAGTGTGAAGAATATGGGTGGATAATTTGCGGGTCGACGATAATAGAATTCTTAGTTAGAAAACCTAATTGGAGAACAAAAGTCAATGGGCTGAGTTGATAGGATTTTGTGGGTAGTATCCGCTGAAAACCCTCAGGAGACAACACTCCTCCTACTAGGGACACCTGGAGGTTTAACGGCTTGTTGCACGTGCTCAGTGCAATCGCGTTTCCCTGCGAAAGTGCGGTTAGGTTTTTTGTAGTGAATAAAAAAAAAATAAGTTTGCTCGAGGACGAGCAAAAGATAAGTTTGGGGGTATTTGTTCACACTAGAATATTGCATTATTATATTCCCCATTCTTATTCATTTTATAAATAAACGGGTGCTTTTGACGCATGTCTGCTACATATTACAGGTTACAGGTTCTTGGAGCGAAAACAGTGAAAAAAGACAAAAGATGATACAAAAAGGGACTTTTGACAAACAAACAGAAGACTCTTGATCAAGCCTACATCAAAGATAAAATTCACAAAGTACAAGGCAATGCAAGGTCCAAGATTTCGAAGCCACGGTTAACTTGTCCACCACAATTATTCACTGGAAAATCTGAAAGAGAACAGAAGCTATTTTAAAGAAAGAATTAAAGAATTAAGTAGCCCAGAAAGCCCAAAGACAGAAGAGCCCATAAAGGAAAGGCCCAATACTTCCTTTTTAAGAAGACAAAAGGAAGATTTTATTTTATCAAAATTCATTTGCGGCTTTGACTAGTTGACCTAGGGCTATTTTTATAATTGTAAACATGCAAGTCATTGTAACCCTAGGGTTTCCTATCTTCTATAAATAGGGACTCTAATTCATTGTAAACTGGATGCCTCCCTTCATTAATAAAATTTAGAAATCTTTTGGAGAGCATCGGTGCCTCTCTTTAATTCAGAAATTCAGATCTGACAACCCTGCATGGATGATTGGAGGGATGCATCTGTAAGTAATTTAATTTCTTGCCTTAGTGTAGATTTAAATTCCTTACCCTAGGTAGATTTAATTTCATGCCCTAGGAATTTGTTTAGGGTTTAGCTTTTGGGAAGGATTTTGAGAGATGAGATCTCTCATCCCTTTCTTACCCACCAAATATTTACAATAGGACTCCATGCATACATGCACACACCGCTCCCTACGGCACTCTATCCCTCGAGGTAGCGGTGATACCGTAGTATAAAGGCCCGGGTGTGATGTTTTCCATGGAGGTTAGGGTAAGGATCTCTAAAGGAAGGACAAGAACCTAGAGGAAGGAACACCTTCCCGAACGGATCTAATCCACTTTATTGATAATTACCATAACTCCTCACAGATCTTCATTCGGGTAAAGAAAGCGTTGAGATTTACTACCATTTCCAAATCATCCCTAAACCTAGCCCTAGCAAGAATAGATTTAATTAATTGCACTAGAATAATTAGGTTTTTAGATTTAATAACTCCGAACACCCTTCGGAATTAACTCGTAAGAACGAATCGAAAACTCACAACATCCCTGTGGACCGACCCGTACTCACCGGCTAGCTGCAATGCGATGCCGTTCTTGATTGCGGTTACAAATATTTTTGATCTATCTTTTAGAAAGCGCAAGCACGCTGAATCTCATTCAAATCATGTCCTTGGTTTGCGGCTCCGTAGGGGTAAACACCAAATTAAGAATCAATATTTTTATTCTTGAACGTCTTGGCCCGTAGGGGCAACCTTATAGCCCTACGGATTAATCCGTAGGGCCAACATAAATCTGCCCCTACGGATTTCAATATCCGTAGGGGCAACCCCCTATTTTAGTAGTGAATTTTCATCGGGAAGACCCTATTCTTGAGAATCAAAGATTCAGAGAAGGACAAATTTAAAAGAGAAAGAATATGGAGTCTATAATACTGCAGGAACTCGATTCCTTCGAATCAAGAACTTAGTTCTTAAAAAGAATAAGATCCCGAATTCTCAAAATAGTGAGCTTGGTCATCGTTAATGGTCAAAATACCATCAATAAAGATTAAATCTCCATATAAAAAAAACTAACGCCTCACGTGCTTCTCATATGAGCGCCCCTCTTTAACAGCGCCAAGCGCCTCATGTGCTCCTCACACAGGCGCCACATAAAAGTGCTTAGCACTTCGCATGCAGCCAAAACGGCTAAGTGCTTACCACTGATTGGGCAGCACCCTAGCACCTCATGTGCTCCTCACGCGGGCGCCACATTAAGGTTCTTAGCACTTCACATACAGCTAAAACGACCAAGTGCTTAGCACTGATTAGGCAGCACCTCACATGCTCTTCACGTGGGCGCCAGCAAAAAAGAAAAGAAGAGAGAAAAGTGCTCAGCACTCCATAAACAGCCGAAGTGGCAGGATACTCAGCGCTCATTGGGCGGCGCCCATAATCAAATACTTCACATGACATCCATATGAGTGTCAGAGCGTCAAATAAGTGTTTAGCACTTTTTCATAAAAAGAAAAGGGCTGAATAAACAGAGTCCAAATGAGTGCTTAACACACTTTGAATAAGAGTAGGCAGACTAAGCCCAAATTGGCTAAGCCTCTGAAGTTCCTTGCAGTTGAGCTTAAATGCTCTTTTGATGGATCTTAAGTAAAAATGACACTTAAAAACATTATTGAGCCGATCTTAGTCTCAAACATAATTAATGATCTCTCCTTGATAATATCAAAATTGATATTCATCATATATCTCCTAAGGTAATCTTAGTCTTAAATATGACTAACGATTCTTAGGTCTATCACAACCCCTTTTCCCTCAAATACGGGATTTGGTTCAAGGGTACATCATTCTACACCTCTGATATATGTCGTTGTAATTTCTCAACGTCTTCATTGAGGTGGCGGGTCTCGACAACCAACAACTCCTTTCTTCATACATTGATGCACTTCAAAATTGACGTGCACACCTCAGAACTTTGCCCCAAATACGGCGATAATGGACCGAAATGTTCTTAAACTAAACATTCGTTCCCAAAATGGGAATGTTGGACCGAAATATCCTTAAACTAGCATCTGCCCCTAAATACGGCGATAATGGACCGAAATGTTACTAAACTAAAATTTCGTCTCAGACATGACGATAATGGACCGTGAGGTCTTTAAAATAAGATAATTGAGCCCAAATGTTCTTATGTTTTAAGTCAATCTTAATCTTAAACCAGATTAACGATTCTTAAATCAACTCAAGCCCAAATCTAAAATATACGGATTTAGACTAATCCGCGCCCTACAGGCGACGACGCAAACTAGTCTCTGTATACAATCCATGGGCAACCAAAACAAACAAAAACACACACGACACGAAATGAACTTCCGGAGCAGGAAAAAGTGGTTATCACAATGCGGTAATGTAATTAACTGCAGGGACTTGCGACTGCAGGGAAGAGCGTCCCCACAATAAAAAAAAATCCTCATAAAATGAGGGGGAATCTGATAAAGTCTGCTACAACGGTCGCGTCCGTCCAAACCTCTGATATACGGTGCTATAAATCAACTTGGCTTTTTGGGAGAGATGGACGGATAAATCCAAATAGTATCTGCCCCCAGAATTCAGGCCAGAAGTCCCAACGTCCTGGTCCGTCTTCCGGCGGTGAACAGATTCTGGCACGCCCGGTGGGACCTTTTCCTCTTTCCACTCCACACTTCGTGTGTGTGTTTCGCGAACAAAATCGCAGTTCGCTATGGTTGCTCTTAGATTTGAGATACTAAGATTTGGTGTCTTTCTCCTATGCAGAGAAAGATCGATGGCTTCCAACTGCATTTCTTACAACAAAAACTCTCGCTCCATCCCAGCTGGAGGAGTGACCTACGGGCCAAATGCATCCTCAATCTTTTCAATGCCGGTGGGGCAAGTTACACAAGCCACTACTGGGTTGTTCTTCCGGACCATGCTCCCATCAGTGAGTTTCGGTGCCTCAGCGCCGTAAGTAGAAGCTCCCAAAAGGTCGGTCTTCGATCGACTGGCAACCATAATGGCCCCGCTGAACGGGCTGTCCAAAACTAGGGTTTCAACAGGCTGGGTAAGAACCCCTACGGGACTGCAAAGAGGCTCGTGATACCTGAAGGGGCTGCCCCAAAATGGATAGCCCTCCCAATTCCTACAGGTGTGTTCCCCTCCGAACGGCGGCCGCGACGTTAGGACGTCTTGCCTGAGATTCGGGGCAGATACTATTTGGTTTTACCCGTCTACCTCTCCGAAGATGCCAAGTTGATTTTTGGCACCATGTATCGGAGGTTTAGACAGATGCGACCGATGTAGCAGACTCCGTCAGATTCCCCCTCATTTGAGGGGGTTTTTTTATTGTGGGGACGCTTTTCCCTGCAGGCGCAAGCCCCTGTAGTTAATTACGCTACCGCATCGCGGTAGCCACTTTCTCCTTCTCCAGAATTTCACTTCGTGTCGTGTGAGTTTGTTTTGTTTGTGATTGCTCGTGGATTGTATACGGAGACTAAGTGATGTCGTCGCCCGTAGGACGTGGATTAGTCCAAATCCGTATTTACTTAGATTTGGGTTTGGTGTTTTGGTTTAAGGATACGTTAGCCATATTTGAGGCTAAGATCAACTTAGACGTCTGTTAAGGATACGTTAGTCTGATTTGAGACCAAGATCAACTTAACGGGATCATCTAGATCCACTTCCAGTTTAGGGACGTGGTGGTCCATAGGTATTTTAAGGACATTGCGGTCCATATTCTAGTTTAGGGACTTAGTGATCCATATTTAGTTTAAGAACGCTTAAGTCCGTGGGTTTAAGGACCCCACAGTCCGTGTTTTAGTTTAAGGACGCTTAAGTCCATGAGTTTAAGGACCCCACAGTCCGTGTTGATGTGTGGTTGTCGGGACCCGTCACCTCTCTGACGTCGTTGAAGGATTACAACGATAGGAGTCAAAGGAGTTCGGAGATGTACCCTTGAACCGGATGTAGATTGATTTAAGAGAGCAGTTGTGCTCAGTCAATTTAATTTGAGGACTTACGGCCATGATTGGGCTAAGTCCAGTTGAAAAATGTTCAACGCTTGTATTTGTTTTTTGGCCTGTTAGGCCTGTGCTGGGGCCTGTCCCTTTTTAATAATGCATAGCATTAATCTCGGTCTCTGTTGGACCTTTATTTGGGCTCTGCCCCTTTTAAAATAATGCATTGCATTATTTATTATTTTATTTGGGCTCTGCCCATTTATAAATGATACATAGCATCAATTTTGTTTGGGCTATGTCCTTTTTATTGCATTGCAATTTAATTTGGCCTACTAGGCCTTTCTGATTTGGGCCTGGCCCTTTAGTAAAAGAAATCCATTGCATTTGTCAGGCGCTTTGCGCCAATCACTGAGCGCAAGCGCTTGTGGTGATGACACGTGTCACGCAAGCGCAATACACTGTGCCAGTGCGCTATGCTTGCGCTGCTGACACGTGGCGCGCTCTGGTGAGTTGCGCCAATTTCAGAGAGCAAGGCTCTATTTCAAAAGCGCATAGCGCAAGTGGTTCAGATGCTGACACGTGGCGCTCTCTGGTGGCTTGCACCAACCCAGGAGCGCAACAGTGCAGTTTTGTAAGTGCAAAGCACTATTAACTTGAGAATCTTTTAGATTCCGGAACCAATGGTTCATAAAAAAATGTAAAGCACTGTTTGATTTCTTGATCTAATTTAGATCAAAGTAAACAAGTTTTTCTTGTTTTTCTTGTTTCAGAAAACCAGTTGTTCATAAAAAAAGTGCGAAGCACTTATTATTTTTTGAAGATCATTGATCTTGTTCTTAGATCAATGATCTATTAGAAGAAATTCTTCTATTTTTGTGAAGGTTTTTACCTTTTTCTTGAAATTTCTTCAAAGTTCTCTCTGTTTTGAAGTTCTCAATCTCTCACAATATTCATGCCTTTGATTTGGGGTCTAGGGGCCTTTATATAGTGCCCATAAATTTGTTAAAGAGATCTTTCTCTGAGTGATTTGGGGAATTTTCCCCACCGTTGGATCTTTGATCCAAGGGCTTCTGTTTTACAGAAGGCAATCTTCTTATTTTAACAAGAACAGAAAAATCTTGCTAGAATTTAATTCTGTTTGGCGCAAACGCCCCAGTGCATGACACGTGTCAAGCAGCGCAGAGCGCAACGCAACTGCGCTGACACGTGTCGCGCAGCGCTTGCGCAACTGCGCTGACATGTGTCGCGCAGCACAGCGCTTGCGCCACTGCGCTGACACGTGTCGCGCAGCGCTTGCGCAACTAAAGCGTTGCTTCCTTTAATTTTTGTTTTAAATAGAGCCTTGCTCTGATTGGGTGCGCTGCCTTGGGTGCTGCGCTGACGTATCAACTTCTAACACGTGGCGCGTTGCGCGCAGCGCACGGAATTTGAAGCGTTGCTTCAAAATTTGAATTTTTGAAATTCAAACAGAGCCTTGCTCTGATTGGGGGAAACAAATGCCCCCCACCGTTGCCCTCACGTGGCGCACACGTGAGTGCAACGGTGGCAAGATCTAGGCCGTTGGATCAAAGGGTGAGGTGAAAGGGCGCAGGTGCCTATAAATAGGACCCTTGGTCCTTAGAAAATTTTTACCTTCTTCAAGATTTTATTTTCCAGAGCCCTGCTCTTGTAAGAACTTCAGAGCCTTGCTCTCTTCTTTCAAGAACTTCAAAGTTCAAACTTTTTAGAACATCTTAGGTAAAATTTAACTTAAATTTAATTAAATTAATTTTAATCAACAGAGCCTTGCTCTCATAGATCTTTGATCTAAAGAAAACCCCTTTGGGGTTTCACCAACAGAGCCTCGCTCTCAAGAATCCATAGATCTAAAGAGATCTTGTTTCAAGGTTTTTACCCATGAACAGAGCTTTACTCATGGACAAAATATAGATCTTTTTGATCTAAAAATGAAGAACTCTTAAGAGTTTTCATGGATCTCTAAGATCCAAAATATTTTTTTTTTTTAACTTCTAAAATTTTCTTATTTAATGGATTCTCTCATCATTATTATAGAGTCAGGCTCTTCTAAGGAATTTTATTCACTTGAGACCAGAGTTTGACAAGTGTCACTCTGTGACAGAGCTTTGCTCTGAAAGGGGAGATTCTCTCCTTATCTCTAGGGATTTATCATTTAGTGAGAGTATTCTTTTGGAGATCTCCTTATTAATTGACAGTACCATCCAATGATGGGGCTGTCTTATTAATTGGCACATTGTCACTTGGATTTTGTGGGTCCCTTTTTGGTCCCCCATACACTGCATTGCAGTGTAGTATCAAGTGTCAGGCTTTTTAAAATTAAATTATGACACTGACGGCTGAATTTCGTTTTTCTTTGCAGGCAATCATGTCTGATGATCTGTCTTTTCCATTTTTTCGCTCAGAGAGAGGATTTCCCCAGGTACCAGTGGACCGAGTAGTGCTCGCTCTCATTAAGGATCATGACCCCGAGCATAAGAGCCTTCACTTGTGGGGTAGGTGGTACAATGAGATCATCCAGGGTCGTCGAAGTTTCGGTTCCGCCACGCCATCTGAGCCCATATCTTCACTCCCTTACGCGGATGAACCCCCGATGAAGTATGCCGTGGAGGTTAAAAATTGGAACTCGGATGACCTCCTCTAACCCGCGATTGGTTCTATTCCCGTGCAGCCGCCGCCGGAAATAGATATTTTAGGGAGTCGAATCTGTCAGGGTGAAGCACGCCCTTGGGGACAGGCCTATAACATCGGATTGATGCCGCGACCGCCCGCCGGATATTTGCAGTGGGCCCGGTATATCTTGTCAACGAAGAGAACTCATATGATGAAGATAGGCCTGTATTCGGCCATCTATGTCTCGCTCTTCGAGTATCCCTCTCCTCCAACGTGGTGGGTTAAGGCTTTTATTGAACAATGGAACATCCCTACCCACACCTTCTTGATGACGGACCGGGAAGTCTCTATCTCCTTAGAGGAGTTTGCTGAAGTCTCAGGCTTGCTGGTGAGGGAGGAGCATTATGAGGAGCTGCTTCCTCCTGACGAATATGTCTTTGCCACTAAGCCGTTGGCGTTCAACCTGACGCCGAAGAATGCCATTCAGCACCAGTTTCCGGGCCTGGTGAAGGTGCTGGAGATTTATGAAGGGCTCTATTTGGAATCGGGCACCCGGGGAGTTAGTTTCATAGACTTCGTTGCCCGTTTCGTCCGACCGGAGTTTCTGTCGGAACGGTTGAGAAGTTCGCCAAGCCTGACGACCCTTTCGGCTTCAGCCTGGACCGTCGACCAACATCGGAGGGTGATCAAAAGGATTTTTATCTCCCCAGCGCCGCCGTCACGCCGTTATCGGAGATCGCCGTTTCGGGTATGGATGAAGAAACCTTTTTTATAGGGTTCCTGGGATTTTGGTTGTGCAGCTTTGCGCTCCCAATGCACCCGCGCTTCATGTGGCCATCCGTTTTCTACCCAGCGCATCGGATGGTGGCTAGCCTGCAGTTAACAATAGGAATTGCCGGGTTGGTTCATCTCTATAATGGACTTAGCGTCGTGGCGAACGCTAATGAACCCGGGGTGCAGCCTGCTAGTTTCCCGATGCACTACTTCACCTCTTGGATGGAAATGCACGTGCATGACTCCCGAGAGTCATGCGGCTGGTTCGCGCCTCGATCGTGGTTGCGTCTCTGCGAGAGGCTAGGGGGCTACTCCTTCGTCCACACCTAGTCAGAGCGAAGGTTTCTTTTTTGGACAAGGTCATAACCATAGGCTCAGAAACCACTAAGTCGGTGGTGCCGCTGCGCGATGATTTTAAGGACGGGGCCTCCATATTGAAAGCCCGAGAGATCCTTCACCTCTATTCCATTCGGCCAGGCTACCGGTGTTCAGGCAGAATGAGATGGCGCTTTTCATGAGGTATAACCCTCACCGGTTCGCCCAACAATCCAACTATCACCAGGGGATACTGCTGGAAGCCTTTTTGGAAAAGCCCATGGCCAGCCCGGAGGGGATAAGGAGTGCGATGCACCATTTCATGCGGCTTAACACGGGCTCTTATTTCTTCATCAGCGAGCCGAGCTGCGTCTCCAAAGTCCTCAACGTGTGCGTGGCTTGGTATGCCCATGCAATGGGTCCGGTTATCCATATGGAGAAGCGCATGTTGGTTGACCGGAAGGGTGTGCCTCCCGGTGGAGATCGCAAGGCTCCTTTGAAACCAAGTTCCTCCGTTGAGAGATGCCAGAGCTATGCCACCGCGCGTGTTGAGCCCTCCGCGCGGACTGCTACTCCGTAGTACTGCGGATGTACCACCAGCGCCCTGTGCTCCAGTGGAGACAGTAGATGTGGTTTCACCGGAGTCTGGCGTGGGTGTAGATATCGGGACCCGCCGCCCTAAGGTGCCTGCCAAGCGCAAGTCAATCTCGGGTGCACCCAAGGCTGGTGGGCAGAAGAGGAAGAAGAAGTCGCTCCTCTCTCTCGATGCTATCCTCGGTTTAGAGGAGCCTCAGGCCTCTCTTACCGAAGGTATAAGCGAATATGGCAGCAATAAGGGCTTCTCAGTAGACCCGGCAGACACTAATCTGGCGGCCGCCATTGCGTCTTCTGAGCGATCAGCCAGACTTGAAGCGTGGTTGGATAAACTCGCTCGAGCAGGTAATCATTAGCTGTATTCTTCATAATTTTGTAGCATTTTATCATTATCCTCGAGTAATGCGTTTCCCTTTTTTCAACAGGTGTCACTACCGAAGAGGCCATCACTGCTTCTTTGAAAACCTTCCAGGAAGAGGAAAATAAGTGTGCTTTAACGGGCGTTGGTACGTTTCGTCTTATTGAGTTTTTCTATTCTCCTTTCTGATGACCAACCTAACCTTCTTCTTTTGTTTCTTTACAGGGGCTGCGCCGGCTGATGCGGGGACTCTCCCTGGGCTTGAAACTAAAATCCTAGTCTCTTCGGAGCTACCGCAAAAGCCTCGACTCGATAAGTCGACGAAGGATGCCCTAAAGGATTTGGAGGCATCCCTGTTTACGGACGAGGATGTCTCAATGAGGGAAGCCTTGGAGAGCTCCGTCTTGACGGCTCGAGAGGAGAGAAAGCGGCTAAGGCACGAGGTGAAGGCACGCAAGGCTGCTTTGGCCATGGGAGCAGGCCCAAGCACCGTCCCTCGTGCTGATACCCCCTCAGAAGAGCCTCCGGTCGCCTTGTCCACTGCTCGCAGACAGGTGGCGCGCGCAGTTCAGAGTGCTAACGATAAATCCTCTTCAGGTAATGTATCTTTCGAGATTTGTTTATAAGAATTGTAAACTTGTCAGTTCTTATATATCTTGTCTTGCAGGGCCAAGTCCGACCGAGGGGGAGGCAGAGACTGTCGAACCCAAGGGGCCAGAGGAAGGAGCACCGGCCGAACCCGAGCTGACAGTGGGCAACGTCGCTGGGGTTGCTGAACCTGAGCTGGGGGCAGAGGGAGCTGTATCTGAGAAGGTCGTCGATGCCGAGCCTGAGATGGCGGCAAATGAGATGACCGCTATAATTGAGCCCGAGGCAGCGGCAGACGAGGCGCCTGAGACTGGCGACCCCATGGTGACGGCGGATGAGACAATAGCGACCGCCGAGCCTGAAGAAGTAGCGGGTGAGACGGGTACGACTCTTGGGGAAAAGCCTGCCGCTCTTTCTCAAGAGTCCGGAAATGATCCAATCATTGCTCTCCCTGTCTACGGTCTTCCGCCATCCCCTGGCTAGGCGAGTACGACGACAGCCCCTATCGAATCTGGTGATGAGGCCACGGGAGGTGGACTTATGTCGATGGAGGAGGGAGACGCCTCCGTCACGGCTGGAGGCTCATCAGGTACATTTCGGATTACCGTCCCTTTTTTTATCTTGCAATCTTTCCTGACAGGTTTACCCTTGTTTTTTTTTAACGCAGGTGCGGCCAGCGCCGATGCTCCATTGCTCGAGGGAGCGCCGTCAACTACTGCCTTGGCGGTGGTCACTTCTCAGCCCTCTCTTGTACCATCGAAGATGTTGGAAGGTATGGATTTGCAACCTATTAGTTTCGTCTTTCAGCCGCATAATTTATGTACTAAAGTCGTACTGCTGTGTCTTTTCAGGAGTGCTTTTTGATCATCTTTATCAAGTGTTGCTCCCACACTTCTCCTTCTCATCTGAATTCGCTTCTCCCTCTGGTGGCGCTGGTGAGTATGGTTTCCAATTGATATCTTTCTTTTTCAGTGATGGAAATATTTCTAACTTTTCCTCGTCTCGACTGCAGTGCTACAAATTGAAGGAGGGGATGAAAGATTGGCCGCGCCACCGGCCCTTCCGGCCTTACCACCTGCCTCAGTTAGTACAGCAACTATCACATTGATAACTCCTTTTTTTTTTATTTCTTGAACTGTTATCTGATCATATCTTGTTTTTTCAGCTGTCGTTCTGGTCTCGGCGCCCTTCGAGCCTCGTGTCATAATGCCGGCGGGTCCTTTCCTGAGACGTCCGTCTTCGAAAGGCGCCGCGAATAGTCTGCGCATGTTGAGCGACTACATTGAGGAACTCGACGTCGAGGCTCCTACATCTGCTGCGGACTTCGCTATGGCGGTTAACCCGATGCTGGTGATACTCGTAAATTTCCATGACGAGGGCATCGTTGCATCTTGGGTTAACCACTGCAGAGAGATCGAGGCTCGCCTGCATCAGCTGGAGTCGATGCGTCCTGCCCCTGAGGTTTTGGCCGTGAGCACTAAAAGAGCAGCGTGGATCGAGCAAAGCGCTTCTTACGTCCACCATTTGGAACAAGAAGCAGCTTTAAGGCTGAAGGAGTGTCACGAGTCTTCAAGCGAAACTGCTCGCCTACGTGCCGAAGTTGAGGCGAACGCTGCCGAGGTGAAGGCTATCTTTGAGGGCCTCCTGGAACGCATCTCTCATGGGCTAAACTTGAAGCGAAAGCTTGATGTCGCCGAGTGTGACACCCCAGGCCGTGAAGCTGCTCATCAGGTCGTTAGGGGGCAGCTTGTATTTATCTTGCAGCAGCGGGCTCAAGTAGAGGCGGAACTGGCGGTGGTGGCCAATCAGGAAAAGGCTTGGAAGGAAGTGTGCGAACAACCGATAAAGCTATTTAAGACGCTTCCTTCCCAATAGCTGCTTTTGTATCAATGTATTTGTAAAATTTTTCTTTTAAATAATATGTATCCATTCTTTATTCTTTTGCACGCTTCCCCTTGTACTTGATTAAATTCAATAAATAAAGATACACATTTTTCTTTGCAATGTCTTATACTATTTCTTTGCTTTCTCCTTTCTCTTATTATCAGCAGGCTGTCTTGATAAACAGATAATAGAGTAAGCATCTAGATTTCTCCAAGAGATAACGATGGCTTAGGCCGCAGGTTCATATCTGCTGCCTAAGACTTTTCAACTCCATGAGCCGTGAGGGTCTCATAGAGACTTTTCTCCTTACGGATCGAGAGGATCTCGTAGGTGGATTTTCTTCTTAGGAATCGTGAGGATTCCTAAGTGTGTTTTCTCTTATAAGTCGTAAGGATCTTATAAGAGAATTTTCTCCCTTACAAGTCGAAAGGACTCGTAAGTGGTTGGTGAATTGACTTGTTTCCGAGACGTTGTTCGTTGATTGACTTGTTTCCGAGATGGAGGTCGTTGGCCGACTTGTTTCCAAGACGGAGGTCGTTGCTGACTTGTTTCCGGGATGGAGGTCATTGGTTGACTTGTTTCCAGGACGGAGGTCATTGGTTGACTTGTTTCCGACACGGAGGTCGTTGGTTGACTTGTTTCCGCGACGGAGGTCATTTGCTGACTTGTTTCCGGGACGGAGGTCGTTGGCTGACTTGTTTCCGGGACGGAGGTCGTTGGCTGACTTGTTTCCGGGACGGAGGTCGTTGGCTGACTTGTTTCCGCGACGGAGGTCGTTGGCTGACTTGTTTCCGCGACGGAGGTCGTTGGCTGACTTGTTTCCGCGACGGAGGTCGTTGGCTGACTTGTTTCCGCGACGGAGGTCGTTGGTTGACTTGTTTCCAAGACGGAGGTCCTTTGCTGACTTATTTCCGAGACGGAGGTCGTTTGCTGACTCTAGGTTATCTATGAACCATAAAGTCTTGGAACTGGGGACTTTGCCGTGGCTCCGATTGGTGATGTCACATCCGTGTCCTGCTGGAATGAGGAGGAACGCCGCTGTTGGTCTCCAGGCTGTAAATGTGGTCGTCGAGATCTGACTTCCCTTTGACGCAGCCCGGTGGGGAAATGTAGTCCTTTTTTTGTTTGTGCCCTTGGATTGTATACAGGAATCGATATGATCTCAACTGTAGGGCAAAAGTTTCATTTATTTGTATTGTTTATTTCCGCGATGCTCTTTCATTTCAGCTTTTATATCGCGAAGGTCGCGATTGCCCAATCATTTCGGCTATTTTTCGCGGTGCCCAATCATTTCGGCTATTTATTTTATTTTTACTCGCTGCTTTTTATTGCGAGCTGCCCCATCATTTCGGCTATTTTGTATGCATACGTTTTTACTTGCTGCTTTTTATTGCAAGTTGCCCCATCATTTCGGCTATTTCGCATGCACGTGCGGCCTACGGGCCTTTCACCGTAAACTTGAAATTAGACACCGATTTCGGCATCAGCACCGCTACAACTGGGATATTTCCAGGAGTGAATCATCATTTGCCTCCGTCGATGTCGAACAAAGGTGGCTTAGCGAACAGGGTTAAGGTCATGTCGACTAAGGCTTTTAACTTCATGAGCCGTAAGGGTCTCGCAAAGGTATTTCTCCCTACAAGTCGTGAGGATCTCGTAGGTGTATTTTCTCCTTAAGAACCGTGAGGATTCCTAAGTGTATGTTCCTCTGTAAGTCGTAAGGATCCTACAGTAGGGTTTTCTCCTTGTAAATCGAAAGGACTTATAAGGGTTGTTCACCATGCGCACATATCCCCAATCACGGATGAAACTTGGTTAGGGAAATGTTTATTCGTGCCCAAAGGGTCAGTATTGAGCCACTTGTAGGGCAATATCGAAGGTTGTGGAGGTTGCTTAAGCACAGGTTTAGGTCTCTGTAACTTAAGACTTTCAAATCTTATGAGCCGTGAGGGTCCCATAAGAGAGCTCTTCTTACGAGTCATGAGGATCTCGCAAGTGTATTTTCTCCTTAGGAATCGTGAGGATCCCTAAGTGTGTTGCTCCCTCGTGAGTCGTAAGGATATCACACGGGTGGTTTCTCCTTACAAGGTCGAGAGGACCCTGTAAGTGTCCTTTAACGAGATTGCGCCCTTTCAGGTTTTCACAAACACTCGCCGGTAGTCCTGCTGTTTTTACTCACGGAGCCCTTTCGGGTTTTCATCCGTGCCCTTTTTGCTTATGGACATACCCCTTTTTTTATTCTTTTATATATTTTTTTTACGAGGTCGCGCCCTTTCGGGTTTTCACGAACACTCGCCGGCAGCCCTGCTATTTTTACTCATGGAGCCCTTTCGGGTTTTCATCCTGCCCTTTTTGCTTATGGACATACCGTTTTTATATTTATTATTATTATTATTATGTTTTATTTTATTTTATTTTATTTTTATCTCGTCAGCCTGAAGATGCTGCGGTAATAGCTTAAAGACGTTTCAGTCCGTCATTAGTTTAAGGACGTTTCGGCCCGCCATTAGTTTAAGGACGTTTCGGTCCGCCATTAGTTTAAGGACGTTTCGGTCTGCCCAGGAGAAGGCTGGATACTGCTTATAAAGTTTGAGCTTAGGAAGATAGCGAGCGGACATAGTCGTCGTCATCTATCATTGATCTAGGCAGCAACTCGCTAAGCGTAGTATTTCTTTAGGAATCAGCCATTTATTGGCCTGTAAGGCCTTTCACCATGCATATCCATGAGTAGATAGGCTCCACCTTGGTAGGCCTTGTCTATGATGTACGGGCCTTCATAGTTTGGCTCGAATTTTCCCCGCTTGGCGCGATTGGGGACATAGGCCTTTTGACCACTAGCACGAGTTCGCCTTGGCGGAATGTTCTCGATCGGGTCAATCTTTCATATGAGCGCGTCATCTTTGCTTTATAAGCCTCCAGATTTTGTTGCGCTGTAAGCCGGGTTTCATCAAGGGCATCAAGCTCCTCAAGCCGAAAGTGAGCATTTTCTTCGTCCGTCAGCTCGTAGTGGACCGCCACTCGTAGAGAGGGTAACTCTATCTCGAGGGGGAGTACTGCTTCTGTACCAAATACCATCGCATATGGCGTTGTGTTTGTGGCTGTCTTGAACGTAGTTCGATACGCCCAGAGAGCTTCTTGCAGTCTCTCGTGCCAGTCCTTCTTATTTCGGGACACCGTTTTTTTCATGATCTTTGTCAAGGTTTTGTTGAAGGGTTCAGCTAGACCATTAGCTCGCGGATTATAAACCGAGGAATATCTACAGTCTATATTGTGTTGTTGCGTGAAGCGACTGATCTTGTGTCTTCTATAAGCTGGCCCGTTATCGGAGATGATCCGTCACGGAGTTACAAACCGATATATGACATGCGTCTTGAAGAAGTGGAGGATGTTCTCCGTCTTCACTTCCCTCAGCGGTACTGCCTCTGCCCATTTGGAGAAATAGTCAGTTGTCGCCAGGATGAAACGATGTCCTATAGACGATGCTGGTTCGATGGGGCCGACTATGTCAGTTCCCCACACTTCGAATGGCCAGCTAGCCACCGTTGGATAGAGTGGATTTGGATGCTGGTGGATGAAGTCCCCATGAATTTGGCATGAGTGGCATTGCTTCGCGTATTCGAGGCAGTCCTGAATCATCGTGGGCCAGTAGTAGCCCATCCAATTGATCTTCAACTTCATCTTCGGGCCTGCTTGGTGAGAACCGCGGAGTTCGTCATGAACTTCCTGAACGACTCTTTTTGCTTCGTCAGGTCCCAGGCATCTCAACCAAAAAGAATCGAACGACCTCTTGTACAGAGTATCATTGATGAAGGTGAAAGACGGAGCTCGTTTCATAAGCTGATGTCTTGAGGACGCATCTTCGAGCGTTCGACGGTATTTGAAGTAGTCTATAAAGACTTCTCTCCAATCCTCGGTATTTTCCCGATCTTTGATTTGCAGGGTCGTCTGCTCAGCCACTCCCTTTTCTTCGGATGATTCTGGAGATATTTCCGCTGGGGCAAGTACCCGACGGCTTTGTACTACGATTCTTACGTCATCGAGGTTCTCATCAGCCAGTTCTTTAGCGAGTTTGGCCAACGCGTCCGCTTTGCTGTTTTCCGTGCACGGTATGTTTTCCAAAGTATAGGAGGGAATTTGGGTCAACAGTTGCTGCACCTTTTCGCCGTACTTCACCAACTCTGGTTTGCATGTCTGGTAGTCGTCGTTTACTTGACTAACGACCAGCTGGGAGTCTCCGTATATGAGGAGGTTTTCAATTCCCATATCAATGGCGATCTCGAGGCCTGCTATCAAAGCTTCATATTCGGCTTCATTGTTTGTCCTCGGCTCTGTTAGGGAGAAAGAAAAGCGCATTATCCCTCCTTGTGGAGTTACAAAGATGAGTCATACCCCCGATTTGATTATAGGGGTACTTTGTTTGCGTTTCTTCATGGAAGACGCTCCATCGAAATAAAGCTCCCATCGGGTGTCACCACCGTCGATCGCATCAAACGCATGTTCTTCTGGAAGATCGCAATTTAAAGGAGAATCGGCGGGTATCGGATGCTCAGCGAGGAAGTCGGCGATGGCCTGGCCTTTCACTGCCTTGAGAGGTTGATACGTTATCGAGAACTCCATCAAGAGCAGGGCCTATTTAGCGAGTCGCCCCGTCAATATGGCCTTCGACATCAAATATTTAAGGGGGTCCACCTTCGAAATGAGACGGACTTCATGTGCCAACGCATAGTGTCTGAGATTTGTTATCGCAAAGATCAACGCCAGGCAGTGTTTTTCAATGGGGGGTAGTTGCTTTCTGCCCCCAGTAGAACTCGACTCAAGTAGTAGAGTGCTCTTTACTTCCCTTGGTCGTTCTCTTGCGCCCATAATGCGCCAAAGGAACCTTCGAGGGCAGTTGTATAAAGGATGAGGGGCTTTCCCTTGACCGGAGCAGCCAATACCGGCGGGTTCTTCAGGTATTGCTTGATCTCGTCTAGCGCGCTTTGGCATTTTTGGTCCCAGACGAACGGGGTTCCCTTCTTCATCAGGTGGCTGTAAGGACGACACTTGCCTGAAAGGTTGGTTATAAATCGCCGTATGTACGCGAGCTTCCCTTGGAGAGACCGGAGCTGCTTGAGAGTCCTTGGCGGAGGCATTTCCATGATCGCCTTGATCTTTGATGGATCTATCTCAATGCCTCAATGTCGGATGATGAATCCCAGGAATTTGCCTGAGGAAACTCCGAATGCGCACTTGAGAGGGTTCATCTTCAAGTTGTATTGTCGAAGGCGTTGAAATACGGTCTTCAGATGCTCGAGATATTCCTCGTATGATTTACTTTTAACCACAAGATCGTCGATATAGCATTCGACGATTTCGTGTATAAGGTCATCAAAGATCTGCGTCATGGCTCTCTGATAAGTAGCTCCGGCGTTCTTTAAACCGAAAGGCATCACCTTGTAGCAGAATATACCCAAAGGGGTCCTGAAGGCGGTGTGCTTCTGGTCTTCGGGATGCATCTTTATCTGATTATACCCTGATGAGCCGTCCATGAAGGAGAAAATCTCGTGAGTGGACGTATTGTCTATCATCAGCTCAGTGATTAGCACCGGGAAATCGTCTTTCGGGCAGGCTTTATTGAGATCCCGGAAGTCTACGCATATGCGCACTGTCCCATTTTTCTTCATCACCGGAACGATGTTAGCGATCCATTCGGGATACTGGACATCTTGGATGAAGCCGGAGTCGATCAGCTTCTTGACCTCGGTGTTGATGCTAATCTCAAGCTCGAGCCGCATTCTTCGTGGTGCCTACTTGACTGGCTTGACGTCCGGGGATATTGCCAATTTGTGCACAGCAATTTCTGGATCTAGTCCCGGCATTTCGGAATAGTTCCATGCGAAGCAATTTTTATGCTGCATAAGTAGGTCTTTTAATGAAGCCACCCTCTCTTCAGACAGCAGCTCGCTAATGAATGTCGGTCGCGGTTCCCAACTCAATTTTCTTGAGGTTATCTGCAGTGGTATTGTTACCCTCCGAACGGCGGCCGACGACGCGAGGACATCTAGGCCTGGCGATTCAGGACAGATGCTATTTGGTGCTATCTGTCCACCTCTCCGAAGATGCCAAGTTGATTTATGGCACCGTGTATCGGAGGTTTAGACGGATGCGGCCGATGTAGCAGACTTCGTCAGATTCCTCCTCGCTTGAGGGGTTTTTGATTGTGGGGACGCTCTTCCCTGCAGGCGCAAGCCCCTGCAGTTAATTACGCTACCGCATCGCGGTAGCCACTTTCTCCTTCTCCAGAATTTTACTTCGTGTCGTGTGTGTTTGTTTTGTTTGTGGTTGCCCGTGGATTGTATACGGAGACTGAGTAATACCGTCGCCCGTAGGACGTGGATTAGTCCAAATCCGTATTTACTTAGATTTGGATTTGGTGTTTTTAGTTTAAGGATACGTTAGCCACTTTGAGGCTAAGATCAACTTAAACGTTCGTTAAGGATACGTTAGTCTGATTTGAGACTAAGATCAACTTAACATAGTGATCCATTTAATATATGGCTGTCGGGACTCATCACCTCTCTGACGTCGTTGAAGGATTACAACGATAGGTGTCAGAGGAGTTCAGAGATGTACCCTTGAACCAAAGTCGATTTAGAGTTTTATAGTCCATTTGAATGTTTAAGGATACGTTAGCCGTGTTTAGGGCTAAGATCAACTTAAACAGGACCGTTTAGATACGGCAAGAGGGCATTTGGAGGCTTTATTGTTCCAGTTTAGGGACGTAGTGGTCCATGTTCCAGTTTAGGGACATGATGGTCCGTATTCCAGTTTAGGGACGTGGTGGTCTATATTCCAGTTTAAAGACGTGGTGGTCTATATTCCAGTTTAGGGACGTGATGGTCCGTATTCCAGTTTAGGGACATGGTGGTCTATATTCCAGTTTAGGGACGTGGTGGTCCGACATCAGGTTAAGGACGTTTCGGTCCAACATTAGTTTAGGGACGTTTCGGTCCACGAGTTTAAGGACCCCGCAGTCCATATTGATGTGTGGTTGTCGGGACCCGTCACCTCTCTGACGTCGTTGAAGGATTACAACGATAGGTGTCAGAGGAGTTCAGAGATGTACCCTTGAACCGGTCGTAGATTGATTTAGGAGAGCAATCTTGCTCAGTCAAGTTAGTTTGAGGACTTACGGCCATGATTGGGCTAAGTCCCGTTGAAAAATATTCAACGCTTTTATTTGTTTTTGGTCTGTTAGACCTGTGCTAGGGCTTGGCCCATTTTTAAATAATGCATTGCATTATTTTCTTTTTTTTGTTTGGGCTCTGCCCATAAAGATGCAGAGCATCAATTTATTCTGGGCTCTGCTCATTTATGAATGATGCAAGGCATCTACTTTGTTTGGGCTCTGCCCCTTTTAAAATGCATAGCATTTTTATTATTTTGTTTGGGCTCTGCCCATTTATAAATGATGCAGAGCATCAATTTAATTAGGCATGCTTGGTCTTTTGACTTGGGCCTGGCTCTTTGGGAAATGCATTGCATTTATCAGGCGCTTTGCGCCAATCAGAGAGCGCAAGCGCTTATAGTGTTGACACGTATCGCGTAAGTGCAGTGCGCTACACTAATGCGCTGCGCCTGCGCTGCTGACACGTAGCGCGCTCCGGTGGCTTGCGCCAATCCAGGAGCGCAACAGCGCAGTTTGCAAGTGCAAGGCACTATGATTTAAGAATCTTTTAGATTCAAGAACCAATGGTTCATAAAAAGAAGTGCAAGGCACTGTTTATTATTTATTTTTCTTTTCATTAGAGGTCCTTGATCTTGTTCTCAGATCAATGATCTGTTCATAAGAGAATTTTCACTTTTTCTAAAGGTTTTACCATTTTTGTTCTTAAGGAATTCTCTCCAATTCTTCAGAGTTCTCTCTGTTTAATTTCTCACAAAAATCTTCATGCCTTTGAATTGAGATCTGGGGTCCTTTTTATAGTGCCCATAAATTAGTTAAATTTGTTAAAGAGATCTTTCTCTGAGTGATTTGGGGGATTTTCCCCACCGTTGGATCTTTGATCCAAAGACCTCTGTTTTACAGAAGAAAATCTTCTTATTTTAACAAGAACAGAAAAGATTTCTTTAAAATCTCAATTCTGTTTTGCGCAAACGCCCCAGCGCGTGACACGTGTCGCGCAGCGCTTGTGCAGCTGTGCTTGCGCAACTGCGCAGACACGTGTCGCGCAGCGCAATGCTTGCGCGGCTGTGCTTGTGCAGCTGTGCTTGCGCAACTGCGCAGAAACGCGTCGTGCAGCGCAGCCCTTGCGCAGCTGTGCTTGCGCAACTGTGCAGACACGTGTCGCGCAGTGTAGTTCTTGCGCAATCTGAAGCGTTGCTTCCTTTACTTTTTTATTTTAAAAGAGCCTTGCTCTGATTAGACGCACTGCCTCGGGCGCTGTGCTGACGCATCAGCACCTGACACATGGCGCGTTGCGCGCAGCACGAAGAACCTGAAGCGTTGCTTCATTTATTAAAATTTAGATTTTCAAAGTAGAGCTTTGCTCTGATTGGGGAAAGATGAAGCGTTGCTTCATCTCCTGCCTTGGAATTTGAACAGAGCTTTGCTCTGATTGGGGAAACAAATGCCCCCCCACCGTTGCGCTTACGTGGCTCCAAACGCAAGCGCAACAGGGGCAGAATTCCAACCGTTGCGGCAACTTTTGGAAGTTGAAAGGGCACTTGGTGCTTATAAATAGGACCTTTGGTCCTTCACAGATGATTATCATCTCCAAAAATTTTATTTTCAGAATCTCAGAGCCCTGTTCTTGTTTTTAAGAACTCTTAGATTTTCTTTAAAAGGAACTATTTAGATAAGAATTAGTCTTGAATTAAATCAATTTTAATTAATAGAGCTTTGCTCTTATAGATCTTTGATCTAAAGAAAACCCTTCTGGGGTTTCACCGATAGAGCCTTGCTCTCAAGAATTTGTTTCAGGGTTTCTTGACCCATGAACAGAACCTTGCATCTTTGTCAAAACATAGATTTCTTTGATCTAAAAATGATGAGCTCTTAAGAGTTTTTCATTGATCTTAGAGTTTGAAGATGGCATTTTATTCCTCAGTGCATTATATCGTTTTGCTTAATCAGTTTTTCTGATAATTCTGTTGATCCTCTTTCACAGGAACAATGGACGCCCACATGTATGCTCTTAACGAGATCATCTCTTACGGGGACATCCGCCGACTTGGCCGCACTCAAAATCGAGAGTTCACAAACGAGGAGTGTGCTGAAATAATGAGCCGCTTCGACGCGTACAATGGTCCACTGCTTCCCCGACGTTCCTCCCTCCTTAAGCTTATCGTGGGAGCCATCTGGGAAGCGCTTCCTGTCACGCCCCGCTTCCCAGTATACGGCGAAGGGGACGCGGCGAGTTCCGCTACGTATGTACTCAGAAGTACATACGCTAAGCGTAACTAAGCAATATAAAAATAAATACACAAGAGACAAGAATATAAAAAGAACAACACTTTTATTTATTAACATTCTTTGTACAATACATGAAAAGGAAATACAACTGAAATGAAAATGCCTAAACAGTGGCATAACAGGAAATGGAAAGTACTGAAAAGAAAAGTGTACAATGAAATTATACTGCAGGATCTTCGGCAAATTGCTCCAAGTCTTGTTGTGTTGGCTCAACTTCTGCCGGGTCCAGATCACCTGACGACATTCAAAGAAGAGAGAAACAGAATGTCGTCAGCGAACAGATCGCTCGGTAAGTCCCAAAGGTAAGAGGGAAGTAGAGAAGACAGAATTAGAAGATACATTTTTAAAATGTAAACTATTGTTGTAATGTTATGTTATCGCTGTTGTTTGTAGCTTGGTACAGAAAGATGCCAGTGTATACAAGGGGGGTCTCTATATGCTAGAGACCGGGGCAAACGGAAAGTACAAGGAATCGTTAAGCCACGGTACAACAGCAACGAAATATAGGTTAGGTGTCTTAATCTGACCACCTCGTGCCACCTTTAACACCTTCCGTACCAATCTACCCCTTAAACCCCGTAGTGTTTTAACAGTATTGTTGTATTGTTTTATATAAGTTGGGTGACTGACCAAAACCATGATATCAGTAAATGAATTGTATCATGTAATTGGAATAACGGAATAATGGATGTATATCCATGGTTTGATTCAGTCAAGTTGAATAGATTGTTAACTGGATTCAGGGATTCATGTATTCATATTGAGTTGGAATATAAAAGGATATTGATTGACTTGAATCATATTCAAGTCAGAAATAGTCAGACTCAAATCCGAGTCAGACTAAAAGAAAGGTAATTTGAAGTTCTATAATTGTTAGGGTCTTTATTGTAATTTATAGAACGTGAGGGGGTTTTATGTAAAAAGTACTTTTGTATAGTTTTCAAAGTACACCTCAAGAATTTATTATTCGTCTTTATAATTATAATGAGTGTGGATTTTATTTGTGTTATTCTAGTGAATATATCCTAATAAAAGTATTAATTTATAATATTGATGGTATTTTAATGTAACTTTTAATCTTGTATTTTTTTTAGAAAAATGTGGAAACTTTATCTTATGATAAAATAGGTGTTTAAATGATAATTATATATATATATATATATATATTAATACAAGAATAATTTTAAATAAATATTTTATTTTCCAAAATCTCATTTTTCTTAAATGTCGTATTTTAAATCTTTCGAGACCGAATGCTCCTTGCGGAGGTCTGAATCTCGCACTACTAGCCCGCGGGTGCACGATGAACCGTATTATCCCTAACGGGTTCCCCAAAGATGGGTTGCAGCGGCGCTTTACTTAGGTTTAATAAATACTATTCATTTAGAAAAACGGTTTAATAAAGATAAGATATTTATTTGAAAAGTGTAATTTTCCGTATTTTAAGTTCTTGGGTTTCCTAAGCCAACTAGCCTATTTCTAAGGTCTAAACGACAAGTCGTTAGAAACCTCAAATCGCCTCTTCACCGCCAATTGCGGCCAGGTAAGTGCCAGGTAAGTAGGAAGGAACCACAATAGTGGGCCTAATTAGGAACCACTAGCCTTGACACACTTGCCTAAACACCACAAAGTCAGTTTAGATAAACGATCGATGTCCACAACTTATCGTATTTTCCTAGTAAGAAATATTTACTAAAAAGTGTAACAAATCTAAAATCTTTAAGAATGGTTTTATGAAGATTATGGTATTTTAATGTAAAGTCTTGTATTTTCGTATTCTAAATTTTGATGATATCAATTAAGGTTGTATTTGCGTGTGTGTGGAGGTAGGTCATTACCTCGTGACTTATTTTAAGGTATTGTGATGTTTAGGGGTTAAACATGAGGGTATTTAAGTGAAAGAATACGGTATTTGCAAAAGTTATCATTTCATGTGTGAAAAGTCATTCAAATTAATTTTTACAAGTTTAGTGATCAAGATGAACATGTTTAGGAATGAGGGAATTGATTAGAAGAAGAAAAATAAACTTTATGGTATTATTGTGAAAAGAATACGATATTACAAGAAAGTTATCATTTCATGTGAGAAACTTTGTCTAATTTGATTTTTATGTGATTAATAGTCATCATGGATATGTTTAGGTGTTATGGATTAGGTGACAAGTGGGATTTTGTAGAAAAACCGAATCGAAAATCGGTTTGTTCCGATTTCCGTCGGGTTTCATAATTCCGTATTTTAAGAAATAGAAAAGAGAGAAGTATGGGACTTACGGGTTTCAAACTCTTCCAAAGAGTAAAGAGGAACTAGGGAGAAGGCTGAAGTGTGGTTTCGTCGCCGGTTGCTTCAAAGAACGTCGCCGGAATCCGTCAGCGCTTCGCCGTGAACTCGGTTTCAAAGCACACTTTCTTGTGGAAATTTCAAGAGAGTAATTCTATGGTTTTGGAATGAGAAGGTAGGGGGTAGGGGTCTATTTATAGGGTAGCTAGGGTAGGGTAGGTGAAGGGTTTTATTTATTTAAAAAAATTGTAAAAATTTAAGAAAAATCATTAAAATTTGTATTGAATTGGGTGTAATTAACATTTGAAAACCGATCACATAAATTGGAGTAAACAGGGGGTTAAAGGAGACGAAAAGGCGAAACTTTCATGTAGACGACTCGGCCGTCCGGCCGAGTCCGGCCGGCGGCGCCGGCCCGAGTCGGCCGGTCCGCCGGCCGAATCGGCCGAGTCGGGGTGCCGTCGGGCGTGGGTTCGCCTGACGTAGGCTCTGGTATACTCACATTTTTGGGTTCAGTTCAATTTTTGGGAGTTATGGCCTGTGGACTGTTGGGCTTCCAAGAATTTTAAAAGAAAAATAATCTAAAAATAATGTGGGGCATGGGATTCGAACTGTGGTGGCTTGTTTCAGCAGTGCAAGGTATTACCAATGAGCTACAAGCTCCTTCTTGTAATTATTGTAGGGAAATAGATACTTAAAGTGTTATCAGCAACATTAAATACTCCATGTATACTTAAATTTTAAATCAAATTTTTTGTATACAAAAATTGGAGTTGATACAATTCTCCTTTTCTGTTCCGGCGTACCACTTAGGGCGTTGGATGCTGCTAAGGACAAGGTGCACTCGGTGTACCTGTTGAACTTTATCTCGAAGAGACGGCGAGACAGTCTTATCGATCTCTTGCACGAGGTCTTTCAACAGTCCGTCATACTCGCTGCTTTTTATTGCGAGTTGCCCAATCATTTCGGCTATTTTGCATGCATACATTTTTACTTGCTGCTTTTTATTGCAAGTTGCCCCATCATTTCGGCTATTTCGTATGCATGTGCGGCTTACTAGCTTTCCGCCGTAAACCTGAAATTAGACACCGATTTCGGCATCAGCACCGCTACAACTGGGATATTGCCAGGAGCGAATCATCATCTGCCTCTGTCGACGTCGAACAAGGGTGGCTTAGCGAATAGGGTTAAGGTCCTGTCGACTAAGGCTTTTGACTTCTCCCTACAAGTCGTGAGGATTTTGTAGGTGTATTTTCTCCTTAGGAATCGTGAGGATTCCTAAGTGTTTGTTCCTCTGTAAGTCGTAAGGATCCTACAAGAGGGTTTTCTCCTTGTAAATCGAGAGGACTTACAAGGGTCATGCGAACATATCCCCAGTCACGGATGGAACTTGGTTAGGGAAATGTTTATTCGCGCCCGTGGATTGTATACAAGGGCCAGTATTGAGCCACTTGTAGGGCAATATCGGAAATTGTGGGGGTTGCTTAAGCACAGGTTTAGGTCTCTGTGACTTGAGACTTTCAAATCTTATGAGCCGTGAGGGTCCCATAAGAGAATTCTCCTTACGAGTCGTGAGGATCTCGCAAGTGTATTTTCTCCTTAGGAATCGTGGGGATCCCTAAGTGTGTTGCTCCTTTGTGAGTCGTAAGGATCTCACGCAGGTGGTTTCTCCTTACAAGGTCGAGAGGATCTTGTCAGTGTCCTTTAACGAGGTTGCGCCCTTTCGGGTTTTCACAAACACTCGCCGGTAGTCCTGCTGTTTTTACTCACGGAGCCCTTTCAGGTTTTCATCCGTGCCCTTTTTTGCTTATGGACATACCTTTTTTATTTTATTATTTCTTTTTTATTTTCTATTTCTCTCTTTTTTTTACGAGGTCGCGCCCTTTCGGATTTTCACGAACACTCGCCGGTAGCCCTGCTGTTTTTACTCACGGAGCCCTTTCGGGTTTTCATCCGTGCCCTTTTTACTTATGGACATACCGGTATTTTTTTTTGCGGTATTAGTTTAAGGACATTTCGGTCCGCTATAAGTTTAAGGACGCTTCGGTCCGCTATTAGTTTAAGGACGTTTCGGTCCGCTATTAGTTTAAGGACGTTTCGGTCCGGTGCTGAAGAAGGCCAGTTGCGACTTACAGAGTTTGGGCTTAGAAAGATAGCGAGCGGACATAGTCGTCGTCATCTATCATTGACCTAGGCTGTGGCTCATTAAGCGTAGTATTTCTTTAGGAAGCGACCTTTATTGGCCTAAAAGGCCTTTCACCATGCATATCCATAAGTAGATAGGCTCCACCTTGGTAGACCTTTTCTATGATGTACGGGCCTTCATAGTTTGGCTCAAACTTTCCCCGCTTGGCGCGATTGGGAATCATAGGCCTTTTGAACACTAGCACAAGTTCGCCTTGGCGGAATGTCCTCGGTCGGGTTAATCTTTCACATGAGCGCGTCATCTTTGCTTTATAAGCTTCCAAATTTTGCTGTGCTATGAGCCGGGTTTCATCAAGGGCGTCAAGCTCCTCAAGCCGAAGGTGAGCATTTTCTTCGTCCGTTAGCTCGTAGTGGACTGCCATTCGTAGAGAGGGTAGCTCTATCTCGAGGAGGAGTACTGCTTCTGTCCCAAATACCAACGCGTACGGCGTTGTGTTTGTGGCTGTCTTAAATGTAGTTCGATACGCCCAAAGAGCTTCTTGCAGTCTCTCGTGCCAGTCCTTCTTATTTCGGGACACTGTTTTCTTTATGATCTTTGTCAAGGTCTTGTTGAAGGCCTCGGCTAGACCGTTAGCTCGCGGATTATAAACTGAGGAATATCTCCAGTCTATATTATGCTGTTGCGCGAAGCGACTGATCTTGTGGCTTCTGTAGGCCGGCCCGTTATCGGAGATGATCCGTCTTGGCGTTCCAAACCGATATATGACATGCGTCTTGAAGAAATGGAGGATATTCTCCGTCTTCACTTCCCTCAGTGGTACCGCTTTTGCCCATTTGGAGAAGTAATCAGTCGTCGCCAGGATGAAACGATGTCCTCTAGACGATGCTGGTTCGATGGGGCCGACTATGTCAGTCCCCCACATCTCGAACGGCCAGCTAGCCACCGTTGGATGTAGTGGATTTGGATGCTGGTGGATGAAGTCCCTATGGATTTGGCATGAGTGGCATTGCTTCGCATATTCGAGGTAGTCTTGGATTATCGTGGGCCAGTAGTAGCCCATCCGCTTGATCTTCAACTTCATCTTTGGGCCTGCTTGGTGAGAACCGCAGAATCCATCGTGAACTTCCTGAACGACTCTTTTCGCTTCGTCAGGTCCCAGACATCTCAACCACAGAGAATCAAACGAACTCTTGTACAGAGTATCATTGACGAAGGCGAAAGATAGAGCTCGTTTCATGAGCTGATGTCTTGTGGACGCTTCTTCAGGCATTCGGTGGGATTTAAAGTAGTCTATGACGACTTCTCTCCAATCCTCGGCATTTTCCAAATCTTTTACTTGCAGGGTCGTCTGCTCGCTCGCTTCTTTTTCTTCGGATGATTCCGGAGATATTTCTGCTGGGGCAAGCACCCGACGGCTTTGTACCACGATTCTAACGTCATCGAGGTTCTCGTCGGCCAGTTCCTTGGCGAGTTTGGCCAACGCGTTTGCTTTGCTGTTTTCCGCGCGCGGTATGTTCTCCAAAGTATAGGAGGGAATTTGGGTCAACAGTTGTTGCACTTTTTCGCCGTACTTCACCAGTTCTGGCTTGCACGTTTGGCAATCACCGTTTACTTGACTAACGACCAGTTGAGAATCCCCGTATATGAGGAGGTCTTCAATTCCCATGTCAATGGCGATCTCGAGGCCTGCTATCAAAGCTTCGTATTCGGCTTCGTTATTTGTCCTCAGCTCTGTTAAGGAGAAAGCGAAGCGCATTATCCCTCCTCGTGGGGTCACGAAGATGAGGCCTACCCCCGATTTGATCATTGGCGTACTTTGTTTGCGCTTCTTCATGGAAGACGCTCTATCAAAATAGAGTTCCCATCGGGTATCGTTCCCATCGATAGCGTCAAACGCGTGTTCGTCTGGCAACTCGCAATTCAGAGGAGAATCGGCAGGTATCGAGTGTTCAGCAAGGAAGCCGGCGATGGCCTGGCCTTTCACTGCCCTGAGAGGTTGATACGTTATCGAGAACTCCATCAAGAGCAGGGCCCATTTAGCGAGTCGTTCCGTCAATATGGCCTTCGACATCAAATATTTAAGGGGGTCCACCTTTGAAATGAGACAGACTTCATGCGCCAACGCATAGTGCCTGAGCTTTATTATCACAAAGATCAACGCCAGGCAGTATTTTTCAATAGGGGAGTAGTTGCTTTCTGCCCCCAGCAGGACTCGACTTAAGTAGTAGAGTGCTCTTTCCTTCCTTTGATCGTTCTCTTGTGCCCATAATGCGTCTAAGGAACCTTCGAGGGCGGTTGTATAAAGAATGAGAGGTTTTCCCTTAACCGGAGCAGCCAACACTGGCGGGTTCTGCAGGTATTGTTTGA
Organism: Agapanthus africanus; assembly: GCA_030015575.1. Taxonomy (NCBI): domain Eukaryota; kingdom Viridiplantae; phylum Streptophyta; class Magnoliopsida; order Asparagales; family Amaryllidaceae; genus Agapanthus; species Agapanthus africanus. Next base: position 102,538 of record JASDDO010000253.1, on the reverse strand, counting down.
TTTCGTCTATTGCTTCTTGGCATTTGCGATCCCAAATGAACGGGGTTCCCTTCTTCATCAGGTGGCTGTAAGGACGACACTTTCCTGAAAGGTTTGCTATAAATCGCCGTATATACGCGAGCTTCCTTTGGAGAGACCGCAACTGTTTGAGAGTTCTTGGCGGAGGCATTTCCATGATCGCCTTGATCTTTGATGGATCTATTTCGATACCCCGGTGTCGGACGATGAATCCCAGGAATTTGCCTGAGGAAACTCCGAATGCACACTTGAGAGGGTTCATCTTCAAGTTGTATTGTCGAAGACGTTGAAATACGGTCTTCAGATGCTCGAGATGTTCCTCGTATGATTTGCTTTTAACCACGAGATCGTCGATATAGCATTCGACGACTGCGTGTATAAGGTCGTCGAAGATTTTCGTCATGGCCTTCTGATAGGTGGCGCCGGCGTTCTTTAGACCGAAGGGCATCATCTTGTAACAAAATATTCCCAAAGGGGTCCTGAAGGCTGTGTGTTTCTGGTCTTCGGGATGCATCTTTATCTGATTATACCCTGATGAACCGTCCATGAAGGAGAAAACCTCATGAATGGACGTATTGTCTATCATCAGTTCGGTGACTGGCACTGGGAAATCGTCCTTCGGGCAAGCTTTATTAAGGTCCCAGAAGTCCACGCATATGCGCACTGTCCCATTTTTCTTCATCATCGGGACGATGTTGGCGATCCATTCCGGATATTGAACCTCCTGAATAAAGCCAGAGTCGATCAGCTTCTTGACCTCGGCGTTGATACTCATCTCAAGCTCGAGCCGCATTCTTCTCGGCGTCTGTTTGACTGGTTTGACGTCCGGAGATATCGCCAATCTATGCACAGCAATTTCTGGATCTAATCCCGGCATTTCGGAATAGTTCCACGCGAAGCAATCTTTGTGTTGCATAAACAGGTCTTTTAACAAAGCCATCTTCTCTTCAGACAGCAGCTCTCTAATGAATGTCGGCCGCGGATCATCCGCCGTCCCCAACTCAATTTTCTTGAGGTTGTCTGCAGTGGTATGGATTCCTTCTTCCAGCTCTTTCAGCGCTGGTGGGAATTCTGAGATTACCTCATCGTTGTTGTTTTCGAAGCACCAAGGAAGGTCATCCATGTCCTCGGGCTCTTCTTTTGATATCGTTATCACGTGACAGGTACGGATTCACTTCCAATCCCAATGCGGAACTGGTTCTTCTTTCGTGGCCCTGGGTTCGTGCTTCTGTGGCGGCGCTACCCTCCAGTTGTCAGACAGAGTGAATTTGCCAAGCTGATACTGATCTTCAACCCAATTCTTGAAAGTGAAGCAATCTTCAAGAGGATGCCCTATTACTCGATGGTAAGAGCAATAGTCCGGGTGTGAGACTTCGCCCGCTTGTTCGGGGTGTTTAGACTCCGGCAGTGTAAGCATTTGATGTTTTAGAGCAAGATCAAGTATCTTCTTCGTCTTATCCCGAGGAAAAGAGTATGCTCGACCCATTTTCTTCATGAGGGATAGATCAATAACGCTCGACTCCCGTTTGTGTGGCTTCTTAACCCTGCTTTGTTGTTGTTGAGCGCCTTTTTGGCCCTTCGACTTATTTCTGCTTTTGCGTCGAGCCTTCTTTATAACAGGTTGACAAGGAGCGGCATTTTCATCCTTCACGGCCTGTTGGAGGAGGCGTTGCGTTTTGGCTTTCTCGTAGATGACCATCTCGCGGTTATGGTCGTCTCGGACTTTTTGACCCGCTTCCCTTATAAGCTTGTCCAATTGTTCTTCGAACGACGGACCGGGCTCTTTTGCTTCTGGAACTTTCACTGGCTCAGGATTAGCATCCTCCCATTGAGCATCCGCTTCTTCATCGAAGTCATACATGACATAGCAGCTTTTTAGTAGCTCTCGTTCCTTTGACCGGATGTATCCAAGCCCGATTGTCTCCATTTTCCCATTAGGCAGTTTGCATTGAGTCCCGGGAACGTTCCAGACTTTGTCATAGAACTTGACTTTTCGAACGGTCTGCTTGAAGGATATCCCCTGGTGTTTCAGCAGCTTTTTCAAACCTTCCGTATAATATCTGGGAAGACGGATAGGCTGACGCCTGTCGAGCGTAGGATCCGTGCCATGCCAGATTCCTTTTTCCACCTTGGTTTCTTCAGAGCGGTAGAACAGAATTGCTTTCTCGCTTTTTCGCCTGGTAGGGATAAAGAACGTTTGCAGCTCTTCTACATGGCAAATATTAAGTGCATCCAGTTCTTTATGGTGTTTAAGCGGCACTATGGCGACTTGTAGACTTTGCTCTTCGTCGGCGGACGTTTGTATTGAAGGTCGAGCATAGAATACAACATGGATCTCATCTTCCGAGTCGCTACCAAAGATCAACGTAGGAGCGGACGGTCCTGGCTCGTTGTGTTGGGGCGGACCCGAATAAACTATCTCCTCTTCCTCTTCAGTATCACTGCCGAAGACCGGGATAGTGGCGTTAGCTTTGTTCTCCAGCTTGTGACATTTCTCCGTGTCTTCGAAATCCGGTAAGAAGTATTTGGCATCTTCATATTTGCGGACCTCGTTCACAGAGAACGGGTTCAGTTCTCCCGTCACGGTATACTCGAAACCATCCTTAAAATACTTCATACACTGATGTTATGTAGAAGGGATGATGTTATACTCGTGTAACCATGGTCGGCCGAGCAAAGCGTTGTAGCATGTCTTGGCGTCTATGACGTGGAACTTAATGTCCGTGACGAGTAGCCCGAAGCGTAACGTCAGTATCACAGACCCAAGAGTTCTTGATGACTGGGAGTCGAACTCGGAGATGGTGATTTTGTCACGAGCAAGGTGCTGGACGCTCATGCAGATTTCTTTTAACACCCGCACGTTGAGGAGATTAACGGAGGATCCATTGTCTATCAGGATTTTGCCTATCTTAATATCGTGGCAGTATCCTGAGACATAAAGGGGGCGATTGTGTTCGCACGTCCCAAGGAGAAGGTCCTCGTCGCCGAAAGTGACATCGGCCGTGTGCACTTCCTCCAATTCATCCTTCATCTTTTCCTCGGCCAGGCAAGCTTGGAATTGTTCCGGATCTTGAAGTGCCTTGATCAACGAATCTCTCGCCTCCTTTGATAGCAAAAGGGCGTCGGGAATGCTGAGCTGTGAGGGTAGTTTTCTCAGGTGCGCTAGGACGTTGTAATCCACCTTATTCTTCTTCGGCGGGTTGTTGGCGCTTAGCTCTTCCAGAACTTGGTCATCTAAGACGATGTCTTCAGAGACCTTTTCTTTCCCTTTATCTTTTTTATTTGAGGGTCCGAGATTCTTTTCGGGCAGCGTCCGATTCCGCAGCCGAATATTTTCGCAAACCTTCAGTTCTTCTTCTTTTCCCGAATTGGACTCTTTAAAGAGAGGGGCATGTTCCAGCTCCTCATCAGAATCGCTCCCGAATGTAGGCACTTGTGACCCGCTGGCGCTTACCATGCGACAATCGCCGGTGGTTCTTTTAAGCTCTTCGGTCATATTTTTCCGCTCCCGATGAGTTTTGCGCTTTTCCCACTTAAAACGTTGCCGATGAGCAACGTATCCTTGCCACCATCTATCGAAAGCTTTGCACTCTTAGGTGGGGTGCGAAACCTTCTGATGATATAAGCAATAAGACGGGTGCATTTCTATCTCATCAGTGATGCTTCCTTCAGAGGATGGTAGCTTCATGCCCATTGATATGGCCTTAGCAAACTTTTTCCTCATCTTGAATTGGCTTTTGTCGGTAGCGGAGGTGTTTATCCCCAGCGGGATCGTCTCAGCTCTTTCATCAAGTCACTGGCGCTTGGCCCTTTCAAATATAGCCGTCTCGCGTTCTCGATCAGCTTTACTTTTCAATCGAGCTTCGTTAAGGAACGCGTCAATCATTTCATCTGATAGCTCCGGAAATTTTGGTTCAAGATCTGCTCCCAGCGCTTCGGTACAAGGAGTTTCCTCATCGTCCATGAACGAATGGGAAATCACATGACAACTCGCCACGCATTCTTCAGATTCATCTGACGAACTTTCTCCCTCGCCTTCTTTTTGAAAGACATGCTCGAGAAACTCTTGGAGTGTAATGGGAGTCCGTGCCTTCTGGTTGTATTCCTCCAGCGCGTCAATTTGTCTTTGCAAGTCCGTGCGCTTGTCGCTAGGCTTCACGGGATTCTTTAACTTCTTTTTCTTCTTCTTCGAGGATTTTGACGGTTGGTTGGGAGTGCTTGAGCCACCACCATCGGTCTTTGGAGTTGGACGTGGCTTCAACATCGCCTCAATGACCAGCGGTTCAAACGGGTTTTCCACTTGATCGCTGGACATGTCTGAAGATCGTTTAGCATCCTCTTTGTCTTGGCTGATAATACAACCTCCCAAGGAGCTTCTTCAACGACGGAGCATATTTCCCCCGGCGTATTCGTCCCCTTAGAGGTGTGGGGCTGCGGGGGATTCACCTTCCATTTGTCAGATAACGCGAACTTGCCCTGTCGGTACTGGTTTTCAAGCCAATTTTTGGAAACGTAGCAATCTTCGATCGGATGGCCCAGTACTCGATGATAAGGACGGTAGTTAGGCTCGTTGACGTCACTTGGTTGCAACGGACGTTTTGGATCCGGCAGATTTATGAGTCTGTTGCGCAATGCCAGCTCGAATAACCTTCTCGTTTTATCTCGGGGAAACGTGTAAGTACGCCCTAGTCTCTCCTCAAGGTCTACGTATGGGCGCATATTATTTTGACGCACAACCGGTTTCAAGTTGCTTGGTTGTTGTTGAGCATTAGCGACAACGATCGCTTTTCCCTTTCCTTTGTCATTTCGGGAGTCCGGCTTTGGAAGAGGGGGTTTATGGCCCATCTGATCCATTTGCGCTAGCTTGTCAATCAATGCCTGGAGGTAGTCGGCTTGAAAAACATCATAAATTGCGAGATGGTTGCTTGTGGATCAAGAGTTCCCACAAACATACCCACCGCGGGAGCTTCTTCAATGCGCTGCTCGCACTTCGACCATAAGTTCCGCCACCGTATAGCATATTGAACCCACGTCTCGCCTGGCTTTACCCTGGCGTTAATCAGTGCCGTCATCGGGTTACGTTCACTGGCGCTTGCAAAACGCTGAGTAAACAGCAGCTCCATCTCCGAGAAGGTCTTGATAGAGTCATTCGGGAGCTCAGAGTACCACTCGAACGCCGTATCTGATAAACTTCCAACAAACTGGCGAAGCAACAGCTTGTCGTTACCGCCGGTGTTGCCGCAGAGTGCCCTGAACTGGGCAACATGCTGGTGAGGATTGCCCGTCCCCTTGTAGACATAGAACTTGGGAATTGTGTAACCGGGCGGGTACTTGATTTGGTCGTACCAACTTGGATATGGTCGCCCCGTTTTTACGACCTGGCCAGCTGCTTCAGTCGCATGATGAACCCGTATTTGTTGGGCTATGTACTCGTCCAGATCAGCTTTGGAGATTGTATCCTCCTTAGCCATTGACAGAGCTGGTGGAGGATTTGATGTCTCTCCCCTATCGTCTCCAAGGACGATCGGGGGCTCTTCGGCCGGAGGATCTTGTTGTATCATCATCCCTATCATGTCTTGGAAGAGGAGGCCCATACGTTGTATGTTGGCTGCTTGTTCAGCAGCCTCTTTGTTCTTCTTCTCCAATATCCGATGAAGGAATTCGGCGTCGGTTTCTTCCTCCCGGCGCTCATCTGAGGACGTTTCAGGATTTTCTTTTGGCCCTGTAAGTGCGGCCATAGCGTTCATCATCTCTTGGAGCTTTTGCTGTTGCTCCTGCGCCTTGGTCACTGATCGGGTAAGCGGTCGATGACCCGTAGATATGCGGCTGTCTTCTTTACCAGAAGCCACGTAGACGGTATGAACCACAATGCCCCCTGACTTAGGGTGTTTGGGTTTGCCACCTCTGATATTTGTCGCCGGCGCGGGGGTTTTCTCCGGCCTTCTTCTTTTGTGGGCCGTTGAAGTTGAAAGGACCGTTGCAGTGGGCATCCTAGCGATCGTTGTCCCCTGCTGTTCGATAGGACGATCTTTTCCTTTTTGTACCTTCGTCTTCTTTCGTTGACGAGAGTGATCTGGGTCGATCACGGAGTCTTGAACCCTCCGCCAAACTTTATAAATTCTTGAGGACAGCCGTTGAGGGGGCTGTTCTTGCTTCGTTTCCGGAACTCTCTCTGCGGGCGGAGGAGATCTTTTCAATGTAGCGGTTGGAGAATTCTTACGTACCCTCCTCAGCAGTTCGAAGCTGTTCCCAGTTGGAACAGCAGCGTTGACTTCCACCACTGGAGCCGGTGGAGTTAGCCCTGAGGGGGAGTTGCCCCCTGCCTTCCTCACTCGTCGCCAATGGCGACGTCGAGCACGACGAGCCGTTGGGACTGGCTCGGAGATAGAGATGGCTTCTTTTTGCCCCCTGTCTGAATGAGGCGCCGCCGGTGTTAACCTCTTAAAGACTAAGGTTGTCTTTTGAGGGATGATATTCAATCTGTCGAAGACGGATCCTCGAGCAGAGGCAGGAGCAGGAATCGTCAGTCTTGAAAAGACCGACTCTTTGACAGGGGAAGCCGCCTTGACGACTTCTGGAGCAGCAGTCATTGCCTTCCTCGGAACAGCCAGTTTAGAGTTCTGATCCATCCTGGCGAAAACAGAGGCTGTTGGTTTGGTAGTTGGCGACCCGTTGACAGGGGCCGTCGTAGCAGTGAGTCGGTCGAAGACCGACTTCTTGTTTACTTCCGGTGCAGGTATTGGCATAAAGAAGCTTGTAGGTGGGATCATGGTCCCGAAGAACAGGCCAGTGGTGGCTTGGGTCACCTGGTCTACCGGCAGAGCGAGGAAGGAAGCCGCTTGGGGCCCATATGCTACACCTCCCGGTGAGGTGGAGCGTCCGTTGCAGTGGTATTTCGAGCAGTTGGTGCAGATAAAGGCCATTGAATCTTGAGTTCTGCGCCAGGCAAGAGACCAAATCTTAGTAACTTGAAATCCGAAGGCAACCATTTAACAAACTGCGATTGGTTCGCAAAGACGACACACGAAGTGTGGAGTGGAAAGAGGAAAAGGTCCCACCGGGCGTGCCAAAATCTGTTCCCCTCCGAACGGCGGCCGACGATGCGAGGACGTCTAGGCCTGGCGATTCGGGGCAGATGCTATTTGGTGCTATCCGTCCACCTCTCCGAAGATGCCAAGTTGATTTATGGCACCGTGTATCGGAGGTTTAGACGGATGCGGCCGATGTAGCAGACTTCGTCAGATTCCCCCTCACTTGAGGGGTTTTTGATTGTGGGGACGCTCTTCCCTGCAGGCGCAAGCCCCTGCAGTTAATTACGCTACCGCATCGCGGTAGCCACTTTCTCCTTCTCCAGAATTTCACTTCGTGTCGTGTGTGTTTGTTTTGTTTGTGGTTGCCCGTGGATTGTATACGGAGACTGAGTAATACCGTCGCCCGTAAGACGTGGATTAGTCCAAATCCGTATTTACTTAGATTTGGATTTGGTGTTTTTAGTTTAAGGATACGTTAGCCACTTTGAGGCTAAGATCAAATTAAACGTTCGTTAAGGATACGTTAGTCTGATTTGAGACTAAGATAAACTTAACATAGTGATCCATTTAATATATGGCCGTCGGGACTCATCACCTTTCTGACGTCGTTGAAAGATTACAACGATAGGTGTCAGAGGAGTTCAGAGATGTACCTTTGAACCAAAGTCGATTTAGAGTTTTATAGTCCATTTGAATGTTTAAGGATACGTTAGCCGTGTTTGGGGCTAAGATCAACTTAAACAGGACCATTTAGATCTGGCAAGAGAGCATTTGGAGGCTCTATTGTTCCAGTTTAGGGACGTAGTGGTCCATGTTCCAGTTTAGGGACATGATGGTCCGTATTCCAGTTTAGGGACGTGGTGGTCTATATTTCAGTTTAAAGACGTGGTGGTCTATATTCCAGTTTAGGGACGTGATGGTCCGTATTCCAGTTTAGGGACGTGGTGGTCTATATTCCAGTTTAGGGACGTGGTGGTCCGACATTAGGTTAAGGACGTTTCGGTCCACGAGTTTAAGGACCCCGCAGTCCATATTGATGTGTGGTTGTCGGGACCCGTCACCTCTCTGACGTCGTTGAAGGATTACAACGATAGGTGTCAGAGGAGTTCAGAGATGTACCCTTGAACCGGTCGTAGATTGATTTACGAGAGCAATCTTGCTCAGTCAAGTTAGTTTGAGGACTTACGGCCATGATTGGGCTAAGCCCCGTTGAAAAATATTCAACGCTTTTATTTGTTTTTGGTCTGTTAGACCTGTGCTAGGGCTTGGCCCATTTTTAAATAATGCATTGCATTATTTTCTATTTTTTGTTTGGGCTCTGCCCATAAAGATGCAGAGCATCAATTTATTCTGGGCTCTGCTCATTTATGAATGATGCAAGGCATCTACTTTGTTTGGGCTCTGCCCCTTTTAAAATGCATAGCATTTTTATTATTTTGTTTGGGCTCTGCCCATTTATAAATGATGTAGAGCATCAATTTAATTAGGCATGCTTGGTCTTTTGACTTGGGCCTGGCCCTTTGGAAAATGCATTGCATTTATCAGGCGCTTTGCGCCAATCAGAGAGTGCAAGCTCTTGTAGTGTTGACACGTGTCGCGCAAGTGCAGTGCGCTGCACTAATGCGCTGTGCCTGCACTGCTGACACGTGGCGCGCTCCGGTGGCTTGCGCCAATCCAGGAGCGCAACAGCGCAGTTTGCAAGTGCAAGACACTATGATTTAAGAATCTTTTAGATTCAAAAACCAATGGTTCATAAAAAGAAGTGTAAGGCACTGTTTATTATTTATTTTTCTTTTCATTATAGATCCTTGATCTTGTTCTCAGATCAATGATCTGTTCATAAGAGAATTTTCTCTTTTTCTAAAGGATTTTACCTTTTTTATTCTTGAGGAATTCTCTCCGATTCTTCAGAGTTCTCTCTGTTTAATTTCTCACAAAAATCTTCATGCCTTTGAATTGAGGTCTGGGGTCCTTTTTATAGTGCCCAAAAATTAGTTAAATTTGTTAAAGAGATCTTTCTCTGAGTGATTTGGGGGATTTTCCCCACCGTTGGATCTTTGATCCAAAGGCCTCTGTTTTACAGAAGAAAATCTTCTTGTTTTAACAAGAACAGAAAAGATTTCTTTAAAATCTCAATTCTGTTTTGCGCAAACGCCCCAGCGCGTGACACGTGTCGCGCAGCGCAGCGCTTGCGCGCCTGTGCTTGCGCAGCTGCGCAGACACGCGTCGCGCAGCGCAGCGCTTGCGCAGCTGCGCAGACACGCGTCGCGCAGCGCAGCGCTTGCGCTGCGCAGACACGTGTCGCGCGGTGTAGTTCTTGTGCAATCTGAAGCGTTGCTTCCTTTACTTTTTTATTTTAAAAGAGCCTTGCTCCGATTGGACGCACTGCCTCGGGCGCTGTGCTGACGCATCAACACCTGACACATGGCGCGTTGCGCGCAGCGCGAAGAACCTGAAGCGTTGCTTCATTTATTAAAATTTAGATTTTCAAAGTAGAGCTTTGCTCTGATTGGGGAAAGATGAAGTGTTGCTTCATCTCCTGCCTTGGAATTTGAACAGAGCTTTGCTCTGATTGGGGAAAGATGAAGTGTTGCTTCATCTCCTGCCTTGGAATTTGAACAGAGCTTTGCTCTGATTGGGGAAACAGGTATGGATTCCATCTTCCAGCTCTTTTGGCGCTGGTGGAAATTCTGAGATTACCTCATCGTTGTTGTTTTCAAAGCACCAGGGAAAATCATCCATGTTCTCGGGCTCTTCCCTTGATATTGTTATCATGTGACAAGTACGAATTCACTTCCAATCCCAATGTGGGACTGGTTTTTCTTCCATGGCCTTGGGTTCGTGCTTCTGTAGCGGCGCTACCCTCCAGTTGTCAGACAGAGTAAATTTGCCAAGCTGATACTGATCTTCGACCCAATTCTTGAAGGTGAAGCAGTCTTTGAGAGGGTGCCCTATCATTCGGTGATAAAAGCAATAGTCTGGGTGTGAGACTTCGCCTGCTTGTTCGGGGTGTTTAGACTCCGACAGCGTAAGCATCTCATGTTTTAGAGCGAGGTCGAGTATTTTCTTCGTCTTGTCTCGAGGAAAAGAGTACGCTCGACCCGTTTTTCTTATGAGGGATAGATCGGAGCCGCTCGATTTTCGCTTGCGTGACCTTTTAGCCCCGCTTTGTGGCTTTTGAGCGCTTTTTTCGCGTTTAGACTTGTTTCTGCCTCTGCGTCGAGCCTTTTTTATAACACGTTCACATGGAGCGGCATCTTCATCCTTCACAGCTTGTTGGAGGAGGCGTTGCGCTTTGGCTTTCTCGTGGATGGCCATTTCGCGGTCATGGTCGTCTCGGACTTTTTGACCAGCTTCCCTTATAAGTTTGTCCATTTGTTCTTCGAATGACGGACTGGGCTCTTTTGCATCTGGAACTTTCACTGGTTCAAGATTAGCGTCCTCCCATTGAGCATCCGCTTCTTCATCGAAGTCATACACGACGTAGCAACCGTGTAGTAGCTCTCGTTTCTTTGACCGGATATATCCAAGCCCGATTATTTCCATTCTCCCATTAGGCAGTTTGCGTTGAGTCCCGGGAACGTTCCAGACCCTGTCATAGAATTTGGCTTTTCAAGCGGTCTGTTTAAAGGATATCCCCTGGCGCTTCAGCAATGTCTTCAAGCCTTCTGTATAATATCTGGGGATACGAATGGGCTGAAGCATGTCAAGCGTAGGATCCGTGCCGTGCCAGATTTCTTTCTCCGCTTTGGTTTCTTCAGAGCGGTAGAATAGAATTGCCTTTTCGCCTTTTCGCCTGGGAGGGACATAGAACGTCCGCAGCTCTTCTACACTGTAGATATTAAGTGCATCCAATTCTTTATAATGTTTAAGCGGCACCATGGTGACTTGTAAACTTTGCTCTTCGTCAGCGGACGTTTGTATTGAAGGTCGAGCAGAGAATACAACATGGACCACATCTTCCGAGTCGCTACCAAAGATCAACGTAGGAGCGGATGGTCCTGGCTTGTTGTGTCGAAACGGCCCAGAGTAGAATATCTCTTCTTCTTCTTTGGTATCACTCCCGAAAACAGGAATGGTGGCAGCGGCTTTGTTTTCCGGTTTGCGACATCTCTCTGTATCCTCAAAATCTGGCAAAAAGTACTTTGCATCTTCATATTTGCAGACCCCGTTCACAGAGAACGGGTTCGGTTCTCCCATCACGGTATACTCGAGACCATCCTTAGAATACTTCATACACTGATGTTGCGTAGAAGGGATAATGTTGTGCTCGTGTAACCATGGTCGGCCGAGCAGAGCATTGTAGCATGTCTTGGCGTCTATGACGTGGAACTTAATGTCCGTGACGAGTAGCCCAAAACGTAGCGTCAGTATCACAGACCCAAGAGTTCTTGATGACTGGGAGTCGAACCCGGAGATGGTGATCTTGTCCCGAGCAAGGTGCTGGACACTCATGCAGATTTTTTTTAACACCCGCACATTGAGGAGGTTAACGGAGGATCCATTGTCGATCAGTATTTTACCTATCTTTATATCGTGGCAGTATCCTGAGACATAAAGGGGGCGATTGTGTTCGCACGTCCCAAGGAGAAGGTCTTCATCACCAAAAGCGACATCGGCCGTGTGCACTTCCTCCAATTCATCCTTCATCTTTTCCTCGACCAGGAAAGCTTGGAATTGCTCCGGATCCTGTAGTGCCTTGATTAACGAGTCTCTCGCCTCCTTTGATAGCAAAAGGGCATCAAGAATGCTGAGCTGCGAGGGTAGCTTCCTCAGATACGCTAAGACGTTATAATCCACCTTATTTCTCTTCGGCGGGTCTTTGGGGGATAGCTCCTCCACAACTTGGTCATCCAGGGTGATCTCCTCAGGGGCCTTCTCTTTTCCCTTATCTTTTTTATTTGAGGGTCCGAGATTCTTTTCGGGAAGCGTGCGATTACACAGCCGGATATTTTCGCAAACCTTCGGCTCTTCTTTTTTCCCCGAAGTGGACTCTTTAAAGAGAAGGCTAAGAGCCAGCTCCTCGTCGGAATCGCTCCCGAATGTAAGCACCTGTGATCCCCCGGCGTTAACCATGCGACAATCACCGATAGTTCTGTTAAACCCTTCGGTCATATTTTTCCGCTCCCGACGAGTTTTGCGCTTCTCTCGCTTAAAATGTTGTCAATGAGCAACATATCCTTGCCACCGTCTATCAAAAGCTTTGCACTCTTCAGTGGGGTGCGAAATCTTCTGATGATATAAGCAATAAGAGGGGTGCATTTCCATTTCACCAGTAATGTTTCCTTCGGAGGATGGTAGCTTCATGCCCATTGATATGGCCTTAGCAAACCTTTTCCTCATCTTGAATTTTCTTTTGTCGGTAGTGGATGTATTTTGCTCCAGCAAGAGTGTCTCAGCTCTTTCGTCAAATCGCTGGTGTTGGCCCTTTCAAATATAGCCGTCTCGCGCTCTCGATCAGCTTTACTTTTCAACCGAGCTTCGTTAAGGAATGCGTCAATTACTTCATCTGATGGCCCTAGAATTTTTGGTTCGGGATCTGCCCCTAGCTTTTCAGTGCAAGGAGTCTCCTCATCGTCTGTCAACGAATGGGAGATCATATGGCAGCTCGCTACGTATTCTTCAGATTCATCTGATGAACTTTCTCCCTCACCTTCCTCTTGAAAGACGTGGTTGAGAAACTCTTGGAGTGTAATGGGAGTCCGTGCTTTCTGGTTGTATTCCTCCAGCGCGTCAATTTGTTTTTGTAAGTCTGTGCGCTTGTCACCAGGCTTTACAGACTTCTTAGATTTCTTCTTCTTCGTCTTCGAAGATTTTGACGGCTGGTTGCGAGTGCTTGGGCCACCACCATCGGTCTTTGGAGTTGGACGCGGCTTCAACATCCATTCAATGACTTGCGGTTCCAACGGGTTCTTCCACTTGATCGCTGGGCATGTCTGAACATCGTTAAGCATCCTCTTGGTCTTAGCTGACAGCACAACCTTCCATGGGGCTTCTTCGACGAGAAAGCACGTTGCCCCCGGCATATTTGTCCTCTTAGAGGTGTGAGGTTGCAGCGGATTCACCTTCCATCTATCAGATAATGCGAATTTGCCCTGTTGGTACTGGTCTTCAAGCCAATTTTTGAAGACATAGCAATCTTCGATCGGATGACCCAGTACCCGGTGATAGGGACAGTAGTTGGACTCATTGACATCATTTGGTTGCGACGGACGTTTTGGCTCCGGCAGATTTATGAGTCGATTGCACAGCGCCAACTCGAATAACCTTCTCGTTTTATTTCGGGGAAACGAGTAAAGACGTCCTAGTCTCTCCTCAAGGGATACCTGTGGACGCATATTATTTTGACAAACAACCGGCTTCGAGTTGCTCGGTTGTTGTTGAGCATTAGCGACAACGATCACTTTTCCCTTCCCCTTGTCATTCCGGGAGTCCGGCTTTGGAAGAGGGGGTCTATGGCCCATCTGATCCATTTGCGCTAGCTTGTCAATCAAGGCTTGGAAGGTAGTCGGCTTGAAGAACATCATAAATTGCGAGATGGTTGCTTGTGGATCAAGGGTTCCCACAAACATACCCACTGCAGGAGCTTCTTCAATGCGCTGCTCGCACTTTGACCATAAGTTTCGCCACCGTATAGCATATTGGACCCATGTCTTGCCTGGCTTTACCCTGGCGTTAATCAGTGCCGTCATCGGGGTGCGTTCACTGGCGCTTGCAAAACGCTGGGTAAACGGCAGCTCCATCTCCGCGAAGGTCTTGATAGAGTTGTCCGGGAGCTCAGAGTACCACTCGAACGCTGTATCTGATAAGCTTCCAATGAACTGGCGAAGCAACAGCTTGACATCATCACCGGTGTTGCCACAGAGTGCCCTGAACTGAGCAACATGCTAGTGAGGATTGCCCGTCCCTTTATAGACATGGAACTTAGGAATTGTGTAGCCCGGCGGATACTTGATCTGGTCGTACCAACTCGGATACGGTCGTCCTGTTTTTACGACCTGGCCGGCTGCTTCAGTCGCATGATGAACCCGTATTTGTTGGGCTATGTACTCATCCAGGTCAGCCTTGGAGATTGTTTCCTCCTTAGCTGTTGACAGAGCTGGCGGAGGATTCGACGTCTCTCCCCTATCGTCTTCCAGGACGATCGGGGGATCTTCGGTCGGAGGATCTTGTTGGATCATCATCCCCACCATGTCTTGGAACAGGAGGCACATACGCTTTATATTGGCTGCTTGCTCAGCAACCTCTTTATCCTTCTTCTCCAATATCCGACGAAGGAATTCGGCGTCAGTTTCTTGCTCCTGCGTTCATCCGAGGATGTTTCAGGATTTTCTTTTGGCCCAGTGAGTGCGGCCATTGCGTTCATCATCTCTTGGAGCTTTTGCTGCTGCTCCTGCGCTTTGGTCACTGATCGCGTGAGCGGTCTATGACCTGTTAATATGCGGCTGTCCTCTTTACCAGACGCCATATACACGGTATGAATCACCATGTCCCCGACTTAGGGCGTTTGGGGTCACCACCTTTGATATTCGCCACAGGTGTCGGGACTTTCTCTGGCCTCCTTCTCTTATGGGCCGTTGAAGTTGAGGGGGCCGTTGCTTTGGGCGCCCAAGTGGTCGTCACCTTTCGTTGTTTGATCGGGGGATTTTCTTCTTGCCGACCTTTCGACTTCTTCTGTTGGCGAGAGAAATTAGGATCAATCACAGATTCTCGGACTCATCGCCAAGTCTTGTGGATCTTGGAGGACAGTGATTGAGGAGACTGCTCCGGCTTTTCTGCTTCCATGGCGATCTCTACCGGTGGAGGAGACCTTTTAAGCACCGCAGTTGGCGAGTTTCTGCGTACTCTGTTCAGCAGCTCAAAGCTGTTCCCAGTTGGAACAGCAGCGTTAACTTCCACCGTTAGAGCTGGCGGAGTTATCCCAGAAGGGGAGTTGCCCCCGATCTTCCTTATTCGGCGCCAGTAGCGTCGTCGGGCGCGACGAGTTGTCGGTATTGGTTCAAAGACAGAAACAGCTTCCTCTTGCCCCTTGTTCAGGTGAGGGACTGTTGCCGGTGTCAGCCTCTTGAAGACTGACATCTTTTGAGCAGCAGGAGCAGGAGTGGGAGTTGGGACGGCCAGTCTTATAAAGACCGATCACTTAGCAGGAGAAGCCGCCTTGACGACTTCAGGAGCAGGTTTGGCTACTCTTTTTGGAATAACCTTTTCTGGGATTGCAAGCTTCATTGTGGGCCCGCAGGAGTTTTTGCCCAGTCTGGAGAAGACCGAGGCACTGGTGTTGGGCGACCCATTGAGAGGGGCCGCAGTAACTGTAAGTCGATCGAAGACCGACTTCTTAGGAACTTCTGGTATGGGCACAGGGGTGCTGAAGCTTGTTGGTGGAAGCATGGTTCCAAAAAACAGCCCTGTGGTGGCTTGAGTAATCTGCTCCACGGGCATCGTGAACAAAGAGGCCGCTTGGGGCCCGTAGGTTATGCCCCCAGTTGAGGCAGGACGCGAGTTGCAGCTGCAGTTGGAGCACTTCGAACAGGTAGAGGCCATCGATACTTGATTTCTGCGCCAGGCAAAAGACCAAATCTTAGTAACTTAAAATCCAAAGGCAACCATTAACAAACATCGATTCGTTCACGAATACGACATACGAAGTGTGGAGTGGAAAGAGGAAAAGGTCCCACCGGGCGTGCCAGAATCCGTTCCCCTCCGAACGGCGGCCGCGACGTTAGGACGTCTTGCCTGAGATTCGGGGCAGATGCTATTTGGTTTTACCCGTCTACCTTTCCGAAGATGCCAAGTTGATTTATGACACCATGTATCGGAGGTTTAAACGGATGCGACCGATGTAGCAGACTTCGTCAGATTCTCCCTCGTTTGAGGGGTTTTTGATTGTGGGGACGCTTTTCCCTGCAGGCGCAAGCCCCTGCAGTTAATTACGCTACCGCATCGCGGTAGCTACTTTCTCTTTCTCCAGAATTTCACTTCGTGTCGTGTGAGTTTGTTTTGTTTGTGATTTCCCGTGGATTGTATACGAAGACTAAGTGATGCCGTCGCCCGTAGGACGTGGATTAGTCCAAATCCGTATTTACTTAGATTTGGGTTTGGTGTTTTGGTTTAAGGATACGTTAGTCATATTTGAGGCTAAGATCAACTTAAACGTTTGTTAAAGATACGTTAGTCTGATTTGAGACCAAGATCAACTTAACGGGATCGTCTAGATCCACTTCCAGTTTAGGGATGTGGTGGTCCATAGGTATTTTAAGGACATTGCGGTCCATATTCCAGTTTAGGGACATGGTGGTCCATATTTAGTTTAAGGGCGCTTAAGTCCGTGGGTTTAAGGACCCCACAGTCCGTGTTTTAGTTTAAGGACGCTTAATTCCATGAGTTTAAGGACCCCACAGTCCGTGTTGATGTGTAGTTGTCGGGACCCGTTACCTCTCTGACGTCGTTGAAGGATTACAACGATAGGAGTCAAAGGAGTTCGGAGATGTACCCTCGAACCGGATGTAGATTGATTTAAGAGAGCAGCTATGCTTAGTCAATTTAATTTGAGGACTTACGGCCATGATTGGGCTAAGTCCAGTTGAAAAATGTTCAACGCTTTTATTTGTTTTTTGGCCTATTAGGCCTGTGCTTGGGCTTGTCCCTTTTTAATAATGCATAGCATTAATCTCGGTCTCTGTTGGACCTTTATTTGGGCTCTGCCCCTTTTAAAATAATGCATTGCATTATTTATTATTTTATTTGGGCTCTGCCCATTTATAAATGATGCAGAGCATCAATTTTGTTTGGGCTATGCCCTTTTTATTGCATTGCAATTTAATTTGGCCTACTAGGCCTTTCTGATTTGGGCCGGCCCTTTAGTAAAAGAAATGCATTGCATTTGTCAGGCGCTTTGCGCCAATCACTGAGCGCAAGCGCTTGTGGTGATGACACGTGTCACGCAAGCGCAGTGCACTGCGCCAGTGCGCTACGCTTGCGCTGCTGACACGTGGCGCGCTCTGGTGAGTTGCGCCAATTTCAGAGAGCAAGGCTCTATTTCAAAAGCGTATAGCGCAAGTGGTTCAGATGCTGACACGCGGCGCTCTCTGGTGGCTTGCGCCAACCCAGGAGCGTAACAGTGCAGTTTTGCAAGTGCAAGGCACTATTAACTTGAGAATCTTTTAGATTCCGGAACCAATGGTTCATAAAAAAGTGCAAAGCACTGTTTGATTTCTTGATCTAATTTAGATCAAAGAAAATAAGTTTTTCTTGTTTTTCTTGTTTCAGAGAACCAGTGCTTCAAAAAAAATTGCAAAGCACTTATTATTATTTGAAGATCATTGATCTTGTTCTTAGATCAATGATCTATTAGAAGAAATTCTTCTATTTTTGTGAAGGTTTTACCTTTTTCTTGAAATTTCTTCAAAGTTCTCTCTGTTTTGAAGTTCTCAATCTCTCACAGTATTCATGCCTTTGTTTTGGGGTCTAGGGGCCTTTATATAGTGCCCATAAATTTGTTAAATTTGTTAAAGAGATCTTTCTCTGAGTAATTTGGGGAATTTTCCCCACCGTTGGATCTTTGATCCAAGGGCTTCTGTTTTACAGAAGGCAGTCTTCTTATTTTAACAAGAACAGAAAAATCTTGCTAGAATTTAATTCTGTTTGGCGCAAACGCCCCAGTGCATGACACATGTCAAGCAGCGCAGAGCGCAGCGCAACTGCGCTGACACGTGTCGCGCAGTGCAGCGCTTGCGCAACTGAAGCGTTACTTCCTTTAATTTTTATTTTAAATAGAGTCTTGCTCTGATTGGGTGCGCTGCCTTGGGCGCTGCGCTGACGTATCAATTTCTAATACGTAGCGCGTTGCGCGCAGCGCACGGAATTTGAAGCGTTGCTTCAAAATTTGAATTTTTGAAATTCAAACAGAGCCTTGCTCTGATTGGGGGAAACAAGGTGAAGCCGTCAAAAGCGCTTCCCCCATCAGAAGATCGGTCTTTAAAAGATTGGTCTTTCCTCCTCAAACTCTGCCAAGGAAGTTAGTTTTCAACAGGTTGACGCCAACAGCAGCCCCGCACCTAAGCCAGGGGTACGAAGAAGCCGCTTCCAAAACTGAGGCGGTCCCTTTTGCAAGACACGCTCGACGTCGCCACTGGCGCCGAGTGAGAAAAGCTGGGGGCAACTCCCCTTCTGCACTTACCACACCAGTCCAACGGTGGAAGTTAATGTTGTTGTTCCAACCGGGAATAGCTTTGATCTACTCAGGAGGGTGTGCAAGAACCTCCAACGGCAATGCTAAAGAAATCGCCCCCGCCTGCAGATGCCACAGTACAGGAAAAGCCGGTGCAGCCCCGTCAACGGCTCTCCTCCAAAATTCACAGGGTCTGGCGGAAAGTCCAGGACTCTGTGATCAACAAAGCCTACTGTCGTCGACCGAAGAAATCGAAGGCTTGGTAAGAGAAAAACCATCCCTTCGTCATACAGTGAGAGACTTCTTCTACACAGGTGTCTGTTATAATTGCTCCTTCAATTTCGACCTCCCATAAAAGGATGAGGCCGGAGAAAATCCCACTGCCAGAGGCAAATTCCAAAGGCGATGGACCCAAACGCTCCAAGTCTGGGGGCATGATCGTACATACGGTCCACATGGCTTCCGGGAAAGAAGAAAGTCGTGCTTCCATAGGACATCGACCGCAAACTCAGTCCCTGACTAAAGCTCGGGAGCAACAACAGAAGCTCCAGGAAATGCTGACCAAAATGGCAGCACTTGCCGGGAAGAAAGAAAGCCCGGACATGACAGCTGAAACAGCGCCAGGAGCAGGAGACTGATACAGAGTTCCTACGAAGGGTGCTTGAAAGAAAGGACAAGGAAGCTGCTGAGCAGGCTGCTAACATAAAGCAGATGGCTCTCTTGTTCCAAGCCATGGTTGGGATGATGATTCAGCCAGAACCCCCAGCCGAGAATCCGCCGATAATCATTAAGGATGACAGAGGGGAAACATCAAACTCTCTTCCAGCTTTATCAATAGCCAAGGAGGAAACGATCTCCAAGGCTTCTATTGATGATTATATCGCTCAACAAATACGATCTTATCAAGCTAATGAAGTCGCATGCCAAATCGTCAGAAAAGGGCGACCGTATCCAAGCCGGTATGACCAAATTAAATACCCGTCGGGATATACGATCCCCAAGTTCCATGTGTACAAGGGGACAGGAAACCCACATCAGCACGTCGCGTCGTTCAGATCTTTGTGCGGCAACACTGGAGGCGATGGCAAACTGTTGCTTCGCCAGTTCGTTGGCAGCCTGTCAGAGACGGCCTTTGAATGGTACTCGGAGCTCCCAAATGACTCCGTGAGAACATTCACAGAGATGCATCTGTTGTTCACACAGAGGTTCGCAAGCGCAAGCGAACGCACCCCGATCACAGCATTAATCAATGCCAGGGTAAAGCCAGGAGAAACCTGGGTCTAATATGCAATCCGGCGGCGGAACCTATGGTCAAAGTACGAACAACGCATCGAAAAATCCCTCACCGTGGGCATGTTCATCGAAAAACTGTTTCTTCTTCTTGGTGCATATAGATTGGTACATAATATGTTAGAAGTGGCACGGGACTGTAACCTTAATACACCTAACCTGAATATCCATTGCCGTTGTACCGTGGCTGAACGGTTCCTTGTGCTTCGTATACCTTAGTTTCCGGAATAGTGGGACTCTTCTTGTATACACTGGCCTATTTTGTACCAAGCTACAAACAACTGCATTAATATTATAATTAATCATTACTAGTCATATTCTCTTTCTGTCAATTCTATCTCTACCCGTCTTTGGGACTTACCGAGCGATTGTTCGCTGACGACATTCCTTTCTTCTTTCTTTGAAATGTTGTCAGGTGTTTCGGACGCATTAGAGACCGAGCCCAGTACTGAGAATTTGGAGCAGTTTGCGTTTGACCCGGAGCTATAGATACTTGTACATAATTTTTATTTCAGTTATGCCATTGTTTAGGCATTGCTTTCTATTCATGTATTTGCGTTCCAGTTCTACCTGTAAAAGAATGTTTAATAAATAAAGTTGATGTTCGTTTATATTCCTGTCTCTTGTGTATATTTACTTTGTATTGCTTAGATACGGTTAGCATGTTTATTTCTGAGTAAATACGTATCGGCCTCGCCACATCTCCTTCTCGTGCACCGGAAAGCGGGGCGTGACAACCACCATTGCCAACTATGTATAGGAGAGGAATAGAGAGGCTGCAGGAGTAACTTATAAGTATAAGGGGGCTACAGGTAAATACTAACTATAGGGGAGACAGAGAAAAATATTGAAGTATGAGAGAGCTAACAGAAAAAACCCATTTTTTAAGTAATCGATCGAGCCTTAAAACCCCGAGAAAGATGATGATAATAGAAGGCAATGACGTTGGGAGTCGTTTCAGCAGATAAGTCTGACTAGGAACAAGGTGGGTCCCACATGGAAGCAGGATGGGCCGGGCCTAGACATAACCCAAAAGCACTCCCAAATCCTGAGCTTTACATTATATCCAAACTATACTTGCCACATGTTCATATCAGAATTTTGCATTATTATATCGCACATTCTTAATCATATTACAAATAAATATGTGCTTTTGATCTATTTCTGCTAAATAGTTGCAGGTTACAGATTCTCAGAACAATACAGTGAAATTCATGAAAAGACGTTACAAAAGTGAGACTACGACCAACAAAAGATGAATCCGTATGATGCCGCCTAACAGTTCAAGGAACAAATGAAGATCAATAAACAGTTCCATGCACAAGACAGTTCAAGGGCAGCACAAGATACAAGACTTCAAAGCAAAGCTTACGGTAAAAGTCCACAAATTCTGCACTGTTGGAAATCTGAAAGAAAGTAGAAAAGATTCTGAAGAACCAAATGAAGAAAACAGAAGAAAAAGGCAACATAAAACAACCCTGAAGAAATGAAATAGAGAACCCCCAAGATAGCCGCGGATCAGCGGCCAAATATGGCTTTCCGCCACGGTTTTGCGGCCGTGCTGTGTACGTGTCGGTGCAAATTGTCGGTGGGTGTCGGTGCGTTAACTTGGTCTTTGGGGTAGTATTGTAAATTTAGATGTGGATCAGATGTAAAACATAGGGTTTCTCCTATCTATAAATAGAAAAGCCTACAGCCTCTTTTGAGTGCCTCTTTTGAGTGCCTCTTTTGAGATGCCTCTCTTTAGTTCTTAATCTCTTTTCAATTTCTAGATTTAATTCTCATTTTGTAATGAATCGTTGAGAGGTCATCAATAAAGGTATTTTTTTATTTTTATCTTGCATTCTTTTTATCTGAATTTAATTCCCGAATTTTTATCTGTCTTTTATTATCTGCAATTTAGTTTTCTAATGTTAAAAATTATAAAAATGAATTTGATTGTCACCTTCCTAATAAGTGAGTATTTCCTCACTTGTTAGGGTTAGGATATGCAAGGTTTGAGAGAAGGAAATCTCTCTCCCTTCTTTCTTTGCCCAAATAATTTTATTTAAAAGACTTTCTTTAAATCAACCATAATTCGCTCACTACGGCATCCTATCCTACGAGATAACGCTGATTCCCTAATTAGACCGGTTGTGGTTAGATTAACCAGAGGTTAGGGCTAAGAGCCAAGAACGGACGGACAAGGACCAAAGGGAAGAAACTTAGTTTCTTTCTAGTCGTGCTAATCCACGTTGTTGACTATTAGCCTAAGACATATATTCTTAGTTAGAGCATTGATAGAAGCGAGAAGAATCCTTTTTTCGAACTAACCTAATCCTAACCCTAGCAAGCCTTTTTTAGATCTAGAACAAAACCACCAATTTTTTGTATTTAACTCGTTAGAACATAAAGAAAAGGAATCCTTCTCCCTGTGGATCGACCCGTACTCAACCGGCTAGCTACCAAGCGACACCGTTATTGATTGCGGTATATTCTATTCTTTGATTTTAAAAACGCATAAAACAATCTCTCTTCAATCAAATGGCGCCGTTGCCGGGAACACGGTAGTCTCTTTCTTTGTGTAATTTCGGGTTAATAAAAAAAATTTGAAAAAAATATATAAAAATTGAAAAAAATTTAAACCAATAAAATAAAATAAAATAAAATAAAATAAAAATCTTCTTGTTCTTTTTGAAAGGTTTTTGTGCAAGTGTGCAGGCTTGGAACAAACTTTGTTTCAGATCTGGAACAAGCCAGTGAACAAATCAAGAAACAGAGGATCTGAACAGACAGGGGAGAATCCAAACAGCACAGAGAGAAATTTTGGAGATCTAAATCAACTAAACTGCCGCGGAACCGCGGCAAATTCAGGGGTTTGACCGCAAAAACGCGGTCAACTGGTGACGTCAGCACCAAAAAATCTCTGTGAGTATCTCATTTCTCATCTACTCTCCTCTGCACTCCACTAAAAAAAAATTCATGCAGATTTCTTTGCACAGCAATCTCTTTCTCCTATCCAATAAATTGTTTTTGTGCAGGATTCTTTGCGCTGCCAAATAAAAAAAAATTTGCAAGTGTTTTAGATTTTTGGTGTGTTAATTGCTTTGCATATTTAAAACGGACTTTTAAGGGGCTATAACACCAATCAAGATTGGGTGGGGAATTTCACTACCCTTCCTAAGACTCCAAAAATCACAAAAAGCATATGCATCACCCTTGGGTTAATTAAAAAATATCTAGACTCAGCCAACTAAGGACTATCGTGCTCATTAGGACAGAGGAAGGTTGTGGGCATTCAGTCGTTTATCTAAACCTGACTTTGTGATGCTTAGGCTAGACAAGTGAAAAATGTAACTTTAAAAGGCCCGTCTCACGGTAATTCGTGAGCGGAACCCTCCTTTCTTCACTTGTACTTACCTGGCCACAATTGGCGATGAAGAGGCGATTTGAGGATTATCTCACAACTTGTCACTTTGGAACAGTTAGGAGCAGTCTAGTTGACTTAGGATACCCTAACTCCAGGCTTGATTGTGCATGCTTAAATTGTGATTGTTTGAAATTGTATCGTAAGTCCGTACAAAATTTTGCAAAACTCTTTCTAAACAAAAAATACTTTTAAAAATTTCAAAACTCCAAAAACAAACAATTTTTTTAAATAAAATAAAATAAAATAAAAAATCATCACATTCTTTTTCTTCTCCTTTCTCACATCATGGCTACCCCACCTAGTAAAACTCTTGCCGAACTTTGGTACTCTCAACCAGACATTACTTCCTACGCGCATTGTTTTGGTCGAATTTCGGACGACCCCTCCATTCCCAAAATTTCTTTGAAAGATCGAATAGACGCGTCTAGGAGAAACAATTGGACTCCGCAATCCATTTTGTATCAACCGTTTCAACCTTCACCTCCTTCTTACGTTGATACCCCTTTTGAGAGTCCGGTGGTAACTCCGAAACCCATGTCTATTGCTGAACATATTGAATAATCTCGTAGCCGATCTTTTACTCCTTTCAACACTTCCAGTTCTTGGGATCAACAATTCCATTCACCTTTTTATCCAAATGTTGATTCTAATACTGTCCAACCATTCAATTCCTATCCATCTTACCCAACTGTTGCACCTTCCGTAGACATTGCTTCTACACAGCCATTTGGGAGTTTCCAGAATCCAAACAACTTTGATTTTTTTTACTGAAACCCCTTCACAACCCATGTCTAGTCTGGAACAGTCGTTGGAAGATTTTATGGTAACGTCAAGACAAGATATGATGGATCTGAATGCGTCCATGGCCGCCCTTATACAACCTAGTGGCCCGGTAGTCAGTTTCCAACTAGCTCCAAATTTTCCAATGTATGATGAGGCGGTTGGACAGATTGAGAATTTGAGTGGTGAGAGTGGGCTGTACACACTTCCAAATCAAAGCTACCCATCCCCAATTGAATCCCATAACTCCGGTTTTGAATGTCTATCAAGTGTTCCAAATGATTCACCAGTTGAAGATAAAACGTCTAATGAGTTGTGCGACTTTGTAGTGTTTGATTTACTATGAAGGGTCCCTTTCGAATGAAATCACCACCAATCCTTTTGACCTCCACACCTCCACTCTAGAAGCTGAATTGATTAATATCCATGCTTTTGATGAGGTGTCTGAGAAATTTAATTTTCACTTGATCGAGGATATTGACGCTGGGAATATTTTGGATGATGAACCCACAAATTTGGATGAGTTTTTCTTTCCAATTCATCATCCCGAGACATTAAATGTTTCTCCCGAACTTCATATGCGTCTTGAATTTGATGAGAATTGCATGGATAAGCTAAATGTTGAGAAGAGTATTGAGCATAGTATTGAGGATAGTATTGAGGATGGACCAGTTTTGTTTGATGAGTCGGATTTTCCAATTCATCCTCCTGAACCTTTAACTGTTACACTTCCTAAATCAATCCCCTTCATCCTTTCTGTCGTTCCGACTGTGCAAGAAACCGTATCCCTTTCATTTTCAATGTCTGCTTTACCAAGTTCGACGTACCCATGTTTTCTCATGAATCTTGAGGGATTTGACCTCATTTCTCAGCGGGTTGATAGATTACCACAATCGCTTTTTACACATCGGTCATTACAAATTGTGCTAATTTATACACTCCATCTCCACCCTCAAGTTCGTATTCAACTTCTTTCTCCCACTTTCTCAGGTTCCTCTTCTATTCTTCCTATAATTTCAGCGAGTGTTAATGAATCACAATCCGATAATTCAAGTTTGATCATTCCAGAAAGCCAACTTGATTTGGATACTTTTGAAAATGAGGTAGATGAGTTTTTCGAGTCTCCTGCCTCCATAATTTTTGACAAATCAAGTATGATAAATTCTGGCACAAAACTTACTGACAGCAAAATATTTAATTACATCGATGAGAGTTTTGAAGAACTTTTTGCTGAAGAACTTGCATTCCTAAACGACACGGATTTTATGATTAATCAACCCCCACCTGAAGAAGTCGAACCACCACTATTTCTTTTTCCCTTCCGCCATTCTTCTCCTCCACCGAGACTGTATACTGCTTCCATCTCCACATGGTCTCGTGTGTTTTTCATTTCTTTTCTCTACACTCCATTCTTTCACCAACCACACCATTATAACGATAAAATTTTTGAATGGTTGGTACTAACCTTTGGCCTGTGTAAGGCCTTATATAGCTTGATACTGTGTTTTTTCTTCTCCCTAACTCTGAACTTTAATGCTTCAACAGTGGAAACACTGTTTCACTTAAGTTTGGGGGGGGGGGGCTTTTGTGTATATATACTTTGTTTTCTTTTTCTGTTAATAATTAAAAAAATATTTAAAAATAAATAAACAAACATGAGAGCCGACAATTTTGACCCTCTTGGTGTAGCCTGACAGTGAGGACACTGTCAAGTTTAAGTTTGGGCTGTGCTCGGTAAGCTTTCTTCCTTCGCATTCATATGTATAATTTTGCATTTGCATACTTATGTTAAAACCCATAAAAATTGAAAAAATATATATTTTTTTTTTCGATTTTGACCATATTTGACTTACGTTTGACAAAACGGTTAACTAGCTAGGAAAAACTAGATCCTAAATTTAGTAAATTAAAAATCCAAAAAATAACCATTCTTAAAGTTTAACGGTAGAAAATATATGTCCTTATAGTTTATTTAGAAATAGGGAAATTTTGAGTTCAGTTCTTGGGTTAAGTCAAAATAAGGAAAGAGTATCGAAATTTTTATTGAACTGTAAGTCTGAAAAATAATTCCAAAACTTAAGTCTAAATTCTGAAAATATATACCCTACAACTTGCATAAACACGCACCTTGAAACTTGGAATAGTAGAGGATATCTTGAAATGCTCTTGTCTAAAATCCTTAGCATGAGAAAAAAATTAAAGTATAAGCGTGAAATAAGAGATATAAAAAAACGAACACTGGTTTTGTAATTACATAAGGCTGAGTAAAATAAAAAATATATATATAGCAAGAGTGCTTTATCACCTAGTGCCTTAGACCAACTAGTTTGGGAGTCACTGCTAAAGCCTTAGGTATTACAAGACGAGGAATTACGTCTTAATGCGCGAACACATTTCGTAATCGGTCGTTAATATCTCAAGAAGTATTAACGGCCGCATGAAAGATGTGTGACCAATTTCATCTAAAATTCACCAACTAAAAGTACTTTGGACGATGGACAAGGGTGTGATAGCTTGAATTGAATTTCCAAGTGTAGGAGTGATACATACACACGCAGGGGTATATGATTGGGGTTTGCATGGGAGATAGGAATGAAAAATAGGACTTATGTTTTCAGTGGAGATGATAAAAAATCCTAAGTTGAGATGGAACCTTAGAAGGAAAATTCAAAAGATGCTGAAAACTTAATAAATTTGCAAAACATATACAATCTTAAGTTAAATGATAAGTGGGTATGAAAAATATGCGTTGATGATTTCTAAGTTGAAGATAATAGAATTTCTTGCTGGAACACCGAATTGAAGAATAAAAGTCAACATGTCAAATTGATCGGATTTTGTGCGTAGTATCTGCTGAAAACACTCAGGAGACAATACTCCTCCTACTAGGGACATCTAGAGGTTTAACGGTTTATTGCACGAGCCCAGTGCAATCGCGATTCCCTGCGAAAGTGGGGTTATGATTTTGTTGAGAATAAAATTGGTTTTGCTTGGGACGAGCAAAAGATAAGTTTGGGGTATTTGTTCATATCAAAATTTTGCATTATTATATCGCCCATTCTTAATCATATTACAAATAAATAGGTGCTTTTAATTCATGTCTGCTGAATAGTTGCAGGTTACAGGTTCTCAGTACAATACAGTGAAATTCATGAAAAGACGTTACAAAAGTGAGACTACGACCAACAAAAGATGAATCCGTATGATGCCGCCTAACAGTTCAAGAAACAAATGAAGATCTGCAAACAGTTCCATGCACAAGACAGTTCAAGAGCAGCACAAGATACAAGACTTCAAAGCAAAACTTACGGTAAAAGTCCACAAATTCTGCACTGTTGGAAATCTGAAAGAAAGTAGAAAAGATTCTGAAGAACCAAGTGAAGAAAACAGAAGAAAAAGGCAACATAAAACAACCTTGAAGAAATGAGATTGAGAACCCCCAAGATGGTCGCGGATCCGCGGCCAAACATGGCTTTCCGCCGTGATTTTCACGGCCGTGTTGTGCACGTGTCGGTGCAAATTGTCGGTGGGTGTCGGTGCGTTGACTCGGTCTTTGGGGTAGTATTGTAAATTCAAATGTGGATCAGATGTAAAATCTAGGGTTTGAGGGAAGGAAATCACTCTCGCTCCTTTCTTTGCCCAAATAATTTTATTTAAAGGACTCTCTTTAAATCAACCATAATCCGCCCACTACGGCACCCTATCCTACGAGATAACGGTGATTCCCTAGTTAGACCGGTTGTGGTTGAATTAACCAGAGGTTAGGGTTAAGAGCTAAGAACGGACGGACAAGGACCAAAGGGAAGAAACTTAGTTTCTTCATAGTCGAGCTAATCTCCATTGTTGACTATTACCCTAACACCTATATTCTTAATTAGGGTATTGATAGAAGCGAGAAGAATCCCTTTTTCGAACTAACCTAATCCTAACCATAGCAAGCCTTTTTTAGATCTATAACAAAACCACCAATTTTTTGTACTTAACTCGTTAGAATATAAAGAAAATGAATCTTTCTTCCTGTGGATCGACCCGTACTCAACCGGCTAGCTACCAAACGACACCGTTATTGATTGCGGTATATTCTATTATTTGATTTTAAAAACGCATAAAACAATCTCTCTTCAATCACGACCCAAAATAATTTAAACTGAAGTAAGTTCACCCCGAAGCGGACCGGAGCCGAACTCTGACCGAGTTGAAAATAAACAAGTCAAGCTCAAGCTGGTCCCAGCTTGTTAAAATTCAGCTCGTTTAACCCCCTGCCTATGTTTTATCCGGAACCACTCTCCCCATGTGCCTTATCTCTCTTAAAACCACTTACCAACCACTTTTCCCATGTGTCTTATCTCTCTTAAAACCATCTACCATCCTCACAGTGCAGCTCAACATTTTTGGCTTTCTCTATATACCGACTAATCCGTGAAATTTATTTGTACATATATGATACATGCTGATTGAAGGAATTTTGATTGAAAACTATGTATTTATTTTCTTTTTATTGCAAAAACTATTTTCTCTTAAGGGATGAGTATCAATATCATGATTTGATTTCGTTCGTTGTGAAGATATAATAATACAGTAAAGTATCAATATCTTTCGAAACAAAAAAAAAATATCATGGCTTAACAATCAAGTAGTCAATTTTGACAGTTTTGATTGTTTATAGCAAATGTTGTCGTCTTGTTCATGAATAGAATCGTTTAATTAATATTTAGTATATTGATAATCTTACTTAATTAATTATTAATTAACAATTAATGATGATGGCGGTGGAGCAAATCGACAGCAGCATGGTGTGAGGAGTATGTAGCCAGCGGCGATAAGATGATGATAAGAAAGATGATGAAAAAAGAAGATGGGGATGATGAGGGTATGAAGGTGATTTCACCTCGGCCATCAACTCTTAAGGCCTGGTTGTTTTGATGGAAAGGGTCTAGGAGTACAACTTTATTTCGCGACACGCCAGTGTAGCAAAAGAAGGAATCATTTTTCGTTTGTTTGTTGCATAGGCAATGGCAAGAAAGAAAATGGATGACATATCAGCAAAACATGGAAACTGATTTCGGAGCTTAGAGCTTCGAAAACGGAAGAAAAGCAGCAAAAGAAAATTTTAAAAATGGTTTTGATTTGAGCGGTCCAATAATGCTCATACCTGTGGCATGTTCTTTTCCTTTTCAAGCTTTATTTACTTTAGAAACAAACAGGTACAAAGATAGGAATTAATTTTACTCGACAGTATTTGTGCTATCCAAACAATGTATATAGCTTTTCAAAGAAGCAAGGATTTGGGTTTTCCGTACAAATTTATTTTTCATACAACCAAACAGTTCCGTATATAAACGCTAAAAGAAGAGTATTTTATTATGCAGAAAGCGTAAAAAACCTTATGGTATTATTAAACGATTTACCCTTGAATTTTGGATAATAAATTGGTAAAAGCAACTGGGCCTTGGCTTCGTCTTCCCCTCCTTGAAAACCATTTCCTTTTTGAGGTTTTCCATCTACGCCCCGCCTCCCTCTCCCTCTCTCTAGCAATGGGAGGTAGATACAGGAGCCGAAGCAGGAGCTACAGCCCTCGTCGCGTGAGCAGGAGCCCCCCTCGCCGCAAACACTACGACGACCCCCGCGACCGCCGCCCCCGCGGCGGCGGAGGAGGGAGGGACTACAGAGATCGAAGCTCCGCCCCCTCCGGCCTCCTGATCCGCAACATCGCTCTCGATGCTAGGTCTGTTTCCATTTTCTTGCTCCTCGAAATTACTAGGGTTAGGGTTTTCGAATTTTGCATTTCATGAATCCTGTTGCAGATGTAATTGTTAGTGTTTCAGTTCATCTCCTCGATAGTCAGGGTTAGGGTTTCATGTTCCACTTCTCCTAACGATGTTAGAATTTAGCTGTAGCTAGGGTCAAGTTTCATTTTTTTTCACTCCTTGTTCCGGTAATGTCGATTTCTCGCTACGAGCTGTACCGATCCCATGAATTTAGATGTAATTGTTGGGCTCAGACATTCGCTTCGTCTCCTTAATATAGGGTTAAGATTTCACGTTTCACTTAAAAAGTGTTGATTTCTCACCTTAGCTGTACGAATGGCATGGATTTAGTTGTACATGTAATAGTTTGGTTTAGGGTTTCATTTCTTCTCCTTAATAATCAGGGCTTGGGTTTCAACTTTCCTTTTTGTTTTTCTAATTTCAATTCATCACCTTTTGTTTAGTTTTCCTAATATATGAATTTGATCGTGGAAGTAATATTTGGTGTCATTTAGTGTGGTTTTACTTTTATCACAATGTTATGTGTTTTTGCTTTCACCTTACTCGCCTTGTGTTGGTGGTTCTTTTTTCTTACTTCTTTGTTGTTCTTCAAGCGACGAACGGAAAAATTTATGATGCTTTACAGCAGATTAATTCTGAGAACGGTTTCTCTAGATAATGTTATTATTTGACTCATGAATGTTCGGTTTATCTGAAGTGTGCTAATGATACAAAGAAGCTGAAAGTTTGTTTCAGGATTATAATTTTGTTCGTACTTGAGCTTATTGCTAGCGTATTTGTTCTTCATGGTAAGCTATTCGAACGTCTGTGGCCCCCATTTAACTTTACTCAGATAGTTTAGGCTTTAGAATGTGAATGGAGGAGTTAAGGCAGAGTTCATCTTCAGCAAAGGGGTTTTAATGTCTTAAGTCTCATCAATCATCAATTATAAATATTGAAGGCTCCCTAATTAGTTGCGACTATCTGGGATAGTAATGTCGATGCAAATTTATTGCATGGGAAATTATGCAGAAATGTTAACTAATTACATGATGTGAGAGTTAGTGATTGAATAAAGCAGGTGATCCTTATCAGAGAAGAAAATGAAAAAAATATTCATACAACTAAATTCCTAATCAGAAAGTGCCATGTTTTTGTTGTTTGTCGTTTTTCACTAATCTAACATATAATGAGGTGCACCACAAAACAAACTGAATGTGTGTTCAAGTTTTACTAAATGCCTTCTTAAGCCATCATTTGTACTTATCCTAGACATCAATTTGTTTCCACCTGTTATCAAAGTGTCTATTTATCATGTGTCAACAGTGTAATGTGTTGGCAATGGATCAGCATCAATGTTCTGAGAGCAAACAGCACTGTTTTAAGGTTCTGTTTTGTTATTTTTGCATGAGTAATTAGTATACATTTATATTCCTTTTTTTAAAATTGTATGCAGGGCAGAAGATCTTAGGGCCCCTTTTGAACGATTTGGCCCTGTAAGGGATGTTTACCTTCCAAGAAACTACCACACCGGGTATGCTTTGCCTGAGCTTTATATGCACAATTCCATGGCCCTATTATACTGTCATGAAGTTTCATATGTTCTCCACTGTCAAAAGTATTCTATATCTGTGTTGAGATAGTCGCTAATGGACATATCTTTCCAGTGTATGTCAATAATATATTTGAGGATGGATTTTAATATTAAACTAATCTTCTCTCAATGGATCATTGATAACGGTCCTTGTGATACTATGGAACTGGAGGAATATGTTTTGTGTTGGATGAGGAACTGAATCTTCAGTAGCCGTAGTTGAACACGGATTGTTGCCCAAGTGTTTATTTGTAAAAGAGACCGTGTATAAGAGGCCATAAGAGACCCTTCACATTAAAATTATGGAATGTAAAAAGCTGTCTTTCTGACGTCTCTTTGGATAAACTTACACTTCATTGTGAAGGCACGACAATTTGAACCCTAGAGCAGTATTCTTGGAGTGCATAGATTACTTAATTAGATTGGTTTTAGTTTACAAATGCCATGCCTAAAGTCTGAAGATAACAAAAAGTACATCTTAATGTCCTCACCCCCCTCAGTCCATTGCAACTTTTGTTCAAGAATTAGTTTTTTCTTGAATTGCTTTTGGAGGTGTGTTCCACTTTAGACCGTTGTACACTTTATCTTGATTCTCGAGTGTTAGTGCTCTGACGTTATCATTGACCCTGACTTAAACTTTAAGTCATGCAGACTCGAGTTTTTCTAAGCAAGTTGAGTGAATAGGTGCCAATGGAAGAAGCCAGAATTTGGGGACAAAAAACAATTTAGCTTTCATCTTCCATCATTGTCGAGTTCAATAGCTGTTCATTTTGAGTTTCAGTCATTCCTTATTCCGCTGGTAATGGTGGTTTTGGTGTTGGAATGTTCTATTAGTCTTACTGTAGTTGGTTAGGGCAGACTGTAGGACAATGTTATTGGAGAGAGGTTGGATTGCCATCCTATGCATTGATGAGCTTTGGACTTCCCCATTAGCCTGCATCTCAACTCCAGAAGATGTATCATGCTTCTGGAGTAGCTGGTTTTTGTGGAGGTGAATTGCACAAGGTTTCGACTGATATAATGGGTCAGACAATTTCCTTTCTTTTCAACTAGTAATGGATATATGTGATACCGCTGTCTATTAATATGTTTATCAATATTCTTATGAAACGTTTACCCTCTTTACTGGCTATTAACTGTCCCTTGGATTCTTTCCTTCATAACCCTTAAATCTTGACCGATATAAGGATGATTTGCTTGGCCTTACTTAATCACATGATTATATTCAATTGCAAACTGCATAGGGAGCCCCGCGGTTTTGGATTTGTGAAGTTCCGAAATGCAGAAGATGCAGCTGAAGCCAAAGAGCAGATGAACTACCAAGTTATTGGGGGACGCGAAATTTCAATTGTTTTTGCTGATGAAAATAGGAAAACTCCACTGGAAATGCGGTCGACAGGGCGGTCTAGGTATTTTTTTTCAACCCTTCAGAGCATTGTCACTTTATTGGACATAGCATATCTTGTAATGGAGATCATGCTTTGCAATAATACATAATTTACCATTTCTAAATATTGGGTTATACAGTGGAAGATATGGTGGAGGCAGAAGATCACCAAGGTCTCCAAGACGTCGAAACCGATGTCAGTTTTTCTTTTGGACTAAATTTGTTATTGTTTCAGTGCATTCGCATGAAAGATTAGTTATTTTCGATCTTCTAGAATTAACGGTCATGGCTTCTTTTTATTTGACAGCATATTCGCACACTCCTTCACCAAGGCATGACTCAAGGTTTGAATATGTTTTCCCTTTACTTGTTTTGTTACTTTAAATCATACATACTTTAGTGGTATTGGGGTTTTCAATCAATTGTTACTTGATTAGTTCTGCAAAATTTTTGATAGCTCAAGGTAGTTTCAGATATTTCCTTGTAGTTATGCTCAAAAGAAAATAGCTTCAATTCATATTGAAGATTTAGTTTTCTGCACTTTGAGGCAGCCAATTGTTTTATATTTATCAGATATTTTGCCTTGCTCGGTAGGAACATTATTGTGGTAATCTGCTTCATTGACTCCAGCCTTTGACTATGCCTCAGCGTTCAATGTGTAACTTGTCTAGGAAAATTTTGAAGGACATCTACTACTCTATTAGGATTATGGAAAACCCTTCTTCTGTCCTTTTTTTTGGGATGAGAATTTTATTGTGCTAATAAAGAGCAGAAACAAATGGTAATTAGATGCCATTTATTTTTTGTTTTCTAATTGTTTGGAGTTGCATGATTGCATCATCAAAATATTGCAGTGGATGAGTTTATGCAGTTATATTATGAAACTCGATGCCGTCTGCAATCCTTTCTCTATTCGTCACATTCTGTGGTGAAAATTCTCCAAATTAGAAATTCTTGAAGATTTTATTAGAGGCCTAAGTTATTTATTTATACATGGTCTGTGACAACGTGTTTCCATTAATTAACATGCCGCTATTGCTCATGCAGATCATTAAATTGAAAAGAGATTTTATAGAATGAATGGTTTAGTAAAGCTAAGGAGGCATGCTTGATCTTTGAAAGCTACTTGCATCATTAATTTCTTCTCCGCCTACAGTCACTTCTAAATTTGCATGGTTTGTTTAAATAAGCCATCATACAAAGTAAATTCATGTTTTATTCTGCATGCTAAAGATTGATATTTTGGCTTTCTATACCATCCAGTTAATAAAGAAAATAAAGCTTGTAGTGGCCCAAAGAGAGAGTATAATGGATTCACAGACTTCCAGAATATTGTTGGTCTAAGTAAAGATAATGTCGGTCTATGAAAGATGAGGCAAAGAGCTACAAAGTTTGGTGCTGTTTCATTGAGCCACACCATTTTAGAGGATAACATATGTTTGGAAGAGAACAACCATAATTTTGTGCAGATATCTGTGGAATGAAGGTAAAAGTCACGTCCCAACAAAATGCTCGATTAATTTGAGAATAGCTCGTATGCAAATGCATGTTATATTATGAAGTATAGTAAGTATCGCGCCTTTGCTTTACGGTTTCTTTGATTCAATTTGACTTATGAATCAAGTTTGCAACCTATAAATTGGATTTTTTGATAACTTATCGATAAAATATAAATGCAGAGATCATGATAGGGCCCCACGCCATGGTCACACACCTCCGGCCTCTGTCACCCCATCGCCTCGTGGTGTGAGGGAATATAAGACGGAGCAACGATCCCCGAGTCCAAAGGGGCATGGCAGAAGCCCATCTAGGTCTCAATCTTACCGGTACACATCAATGCCATAGTGTTTGCATCGACTGTCATCTATTATAAAATAGTCGATTTTCTAAGACTCTCTTAAAGACCTGCTTTTGCGGAATTTTGAGGAAAACAGGACTATATAGCCTTTATGCTGCTTTGGAGGATTGAAGCCCCACTTCAACCCCCTTTAAACCCGCTTTTTAGTAAATAAAAATGCTTGTTCTAATAAAACTGTGATTTGTTGGTAAAAATAATTGGATTTTTTTGAACCGAACGGTAAAATATGATTGCAGGGAGCGTGATAGGGCCCCACGCCATGACCACACACCTCCGGCCTCTGTCAGCCCACTGCCTCACGGTGAGACGGAATATAGATCGGAGCAGCGATCCCCGAGTCCAAACAGGCATGGCATAAGCCCATCTAGATCTCGATCTTACAGGTAGACATCATATGCCAAGTATTTACATTGAAGGTTGTCTTTCATAAAAATGTCAATATTCTAAGAGCCCCCCAAAGACCCGCTTTAACGGAATTTTTCGGAAACCGGTAGTATATGGCCGATATGCTGCTTTTGAGGCTCACAGCCCACTTTGACCACCTTTCTATGCTGGGAACCCTGCTTAATCCCATTCTTTAGAAAGTTAGAACGTTGTTCTATTAAAACCGTGATTTGTCTTAAAATTGATAGAATAAATGAATCTCATTGTTCTCTAATCTAAGCCATAATCTTTTTAGACCATTGATTACATACTTATTAATGCTATCTTGAAATGCTTCAAATGTATTTCTGTTATAGTGTAGAAAGTATACAAATATCATTAGAACAAAACGTCTTTATTATTATTTTCTAATTTTTGGTTTGTAAAAGAATTTGAATATCTATTTTTTCTATCATCACTATTCATTAATTGCTTACAAAAGCCTTGGCACTTCTTGCAAGCCCCACTTAACCCTAAGCTTTGCCTCCTGCTTCACAACCGTTTCACTTTCCACAAGACCAGCATTAACACCCCCTCCCCCAGCATCATGCGCTGGTAGGTAGCATAAAAAATGCACTCAAAACACTAATTAGCCATCAACATAATTTTAGAACCGACTTAATTTGCTTAATAATAATTTAATTTCCAACAAAAATAATTTGAAAATAATTCATTTAACACGTGCGTAAGTAATTCTAATGTTTTTCAGGTGCCAAGTGAAAATTCCAATCCTCGTGAGCCGTACTATTTATTTGATGGATTTAAGCATTATATGAAGAAGTCGAGTCAATAAAAAGTTACAAATCAAATCAAAAATAGAAAGTATACTATTTACATTTTCATCAATTTTACTCTTTTGAGCATATTATTTTTAGAGATAAGTCTTAAATCAAGTTAAGATAGTGTTATAATGCATTTCTTGATTCATAGCTAGATAAGCCATCAAGCCAAGAAAGAAAATTAGATTTACCAGAATAATTATCAAACATTGATAATTGTAGTGAAATATTGTTTTGAAGAATTCAAGTTTAGGAAAAAATTATTTTGTTAAATATAAGGCACTGTTGTGTGGAAAATAAAATTTATGCAACCAAAATACTAACAAAGTCGGAATAGCTCAACAAAACCCAACAAATGTTGAGAGTCAAATACCTAAATGAATCTTACAAAACATAAGACATTCTAATGGTGTGTAATTCTTTATTGCAGCATCTGGAGAAACTAATAAAGGAAAACGTAATGCTAAACATATACCAAAAGATCCAAAATTAGCTTCATAATCATAGTTATGCACCTAGCACATGTATTTAATCAGTACGACATATAATATGAAATAACTTTTAACACTACATACCAAAATCATAATGGTTTATACAATGTCAAAATCAAGCAAAAATTAATGTATCCATATTTTAGAGTATACAAATTATTGAAGGTCTTGATTGTCCAATAAATGGTGAATCTTTGCTTTCCAACCATTGCATCAGAAAATTTAGATACTTTAAACTTGTTGAGATGTATAATAAATTTAAGGGTATGCTTGAATACCAATAATCCAGTGGAATAAAACCAAAACCATGTTCAATTAGATTGGGCCAATCCTGAAAATTGCTTGTTTGGAAATCTAACCCTAACCTATTGGATTTTAGAAATTGGGTTCGACCTAATTTTTTTAATCTTGAGTTCTACCGTTCTCGAACAGCGCGTCAATATCTCTATAGCAAAAAAAAATGTGCCAATCTCTCTTTTACCTTCTTTCTTTAACTTTCGATGTTCTTTAGTCAACTATACATCAAAAAAGTATTTAATGCTTATCCTTGTTTCAAACCATCCAAACATACATCTAGTTACAAAAAATCTATAAGAATTTTATTTTTGGAATGCATGTGCATTCCAAGACATTTTAATTCTAAAATAAATCCTATGTATTTTAACCATAATTGTCCAAACATGCTTGTTTACCCTCTTTAATCCTAATGGTTAATTGCACAAACCCCTTCCGTAAATCACTTTGAGTAACGAAAACACCCCTCAGCTCATCTATCAATTAAAACACTTAAATTGAACTCTAAACAACTTTAATGACAAAATTGTTGCTCATCTTAGAATTGTTTGAGCATTTTCTAGGTATTTGGCGATGAGCGGAATGTTTGTGCTTAGAAATCACTTTAAAAAGGTATAAATGGGTAAACTAATAGGGTTTCGTACAATTAATTCTAAAATTAGTTTTGAAGAATATTCTCTGAATTATAATGGGAAGGGCTGTTTTGGGGAGAATGTTAATACAGAATTGCATTGATAGGGAAATGCAATGACAAACTTTATTAACCGTTACCTGAAAAAAAAATTGTCCATAAAAAATATAGCTAGGACACGTATTGAAATATGAAACACTCATCTTAAATGAAGTCCTTACCGTATGTATACATTGTATAATTGTTTTTACCCTTAAAAAGAAGGGGTAGAAGATTCTAAGGCAGTTGTAGTAATGGTAAATACATGCAAAATCAAAAGAGACGGCCTTCAAAAGTAGGTCTTGCTTTGTTTCTCCTCACAGAACCAGTTCAGCTAAAGACCCGCTTATGTTTTCAATAAAGTTCGGGGGTTAAAATATAATTTTCAACCAAATTTCCAATCCGCAATGGGCATGTTTGTGTATCTTTCTCTTTGAAGGGTAGATTGTAAATTTCCAACCACATTTTCCCGTCCCAAGCATGTACAGAATGGGGCAGGTTGTGATGTTCCAAAAACTTGAGGGCCGGCATTAATTGTGCAGGGAACATATGTCCAGTAGGCGAGCATGAATTTTCCACCGAATATTCTTATATATAGCTTTTGAATACAATATATGGATAGGTCGGAAGTAGTTAGGTAATTTTATGCTGTCTGTGTCACCATAGGGAAAAGATTACCCACCGGCATCAATGGAGAGGTCGAAGTAGAAATGTCAGCCAATAAAATGTAAACAATCAGCCAAGATCGTGCCAACAGAGCAAGTTGCTTGAGATCTAGAATTTAATATTGCCCAAAATAACACTACCTACACTCAAATGGACCCACCTTATTTTCATGCTTGCATGAAAAATTCTTCCTCAATTACTGCTTTTCCTCTGCACTCATTTGTTATGAATGAAAGAGCAACTCCCTAACTTTGATTTCTTTCTTTGGTGCAGTCCTCGTTGATGATGACCGCTGATTCAGTAGAGCACCGTGTTAGCTGGGTAGGATTAAAAGATAGCAGTAGACCGTGTCCAGCATCTAGCCTCTATTAGATTAATGATATCAACAAGAAGTCTGGATTATCAAATTGTAGGATCTTTTATTATGCTGGGGTGTGAATATCCTGCTATGTTTGTTTGCTTGATATATTTCTACTATGTAGTTGATGCTGGCTTGTTTTTCACATTCTGTTCATGGTTTTTGTTAAAACTCTTAAAAGTTGTTTCTGGGTTGTGTCTACGAGCTTTTGTGTGTTTGATTGGAAAGCATTTGGTGTTCTTTTTGGTCCCCTCTTCTTTTATTTGTTTATGTAGAAAGCAGATGGTAAATTCTACATCCTATATGGATGAATTGAATGGTGGTGATTCCAGTTTAGCAGCCATTAAGTGTGCTGCAGCAAATGTGTCGGGAATACTTTTAGTGAAGGAAATGCATTGTTCTTAATCGTAGATGTAGGCAATGCAATAATGCCTTTATTGTGCTGGTTCATAGTTCATTTTTCCTTATAATTTGTGCATTGTTGCGGAGTTTACTAATTATTTCATTGCTGTGAGGCGGTGGCTGCACTCTGTCGAATCTTACATGGAGCATGAGGTGGCCTATCAGTTTAGTCAGGAGAAAAAACCCATCAATGTCTCGATGGAATGCAAGTAGTCCCTATCAATGGTGTTCTCTTTATACTTTCATTGGATATCAATATCTAAACTCTTTTTTTAATCCAACCACTCACGTTAAAAATCTTAATGTGCATATGGATCGTCTATATGCATTGAAAACAAACATCTGCTCCTCCACTCTTTTTTAATTATTTCACTTTGGAAAAAAAGCTGAGGCCACAAATAGAGTAGGTTATGAAGCAAGGGTATAAATTGAATAATTATATGGTATAAATTGAATAATTATATGACAAACAGTTAAAATGAGCGTGTCAAATCATGGTTGTTTGAAAATACCACCAAAAAAAAAAACTTGTGACGATCCTTAAAGACTCACTTTTTACCATCTCCAAACAGTGTAGCGGAAAGTAAAATATATGCCTTCACTTAAAAAGAAAAAACTGGAAAAAAAAAACCCATATGTTCATGCATGCAGTAACCTGATTAGCTGATTATCTCATAGTCCTCACGTAAGCAACACTGCCTCCCTTTCAATTACAGAGAATCGAACATCAACTCTTGTCCTCGAAATAAATAAGCTTTGTAACATAATTACCATCTACAAGGTAACACATTCCGAGTAATGCTAGAAAAGCTGAGATTTTGTTCAATTCTTAGGAAAAACGATACCTATTCAAATACACTTCAATAATAAGCAAAGTTAGCAAAACAGCACAATGCCATCAGTCTCCTAGGTTGCTCCAGAATGCGCACACAGGGGAATGCAGCTTTTCTCATTCAGGATCAGGTGAACCGCCTGGAACCAGCTGCACGGCAAAACAGATGGTTATTGTATAGAACCGGTAGATAAAAAAGTTATTGTTCGGAAAAAACGTAACTTGAGGAAACTTTGATTTGTTTCATCATAAACTTCCCCAGGTAATTCTCAAACCACCTAGATTCTCATTCTATATGATTATCACAAGTCGTGGTTCCTTGCAACTTTATGAATTTTTTATATTTTTCCTTTCAGACCAAAGTTGGATTGCACATTATTTATTATCCGATCGCATTCACACGTCTCAATCACATGATTTTAAACTTAAGGAACGCTAAATCTACATTTAACGAAAGGGATAAGAGAATTCCATTGTTGTGATCCTATCTGGTTTTTCCTATATCGATTGCACGCTGAAGGCAACCGATGATTCTTCTTCTACGACAAAGGTTCCTTTACTTTCTGAAGACAAGTCCATAGCTTTTACGATGCATGCAAGCCGTAAGATGTTGGAAATTTGAGAAAACTACCCGATCAGTGTTTCCAGATTTTAAAAATTCATGGGGGGGTATTTGTGGAACCCCTTTTGGAGCATCCTAAATTTTATATGGTAGTCTGGATATATAGTTCTCGTATCAATGGTTTAAGAAACCAACAATCTAATATATTTAAACAACCACCACCCAAAAGAAGAAGAAGAAGAAGAATGATGTATTCCAACGAATCATATCCTAAATTATAGAAAAGCTGTGAATCCTCGTAAAGTCTACTCATATCATGTCGTGTATCCGAATTTGTGCTGCTTAGTACCTGAGTTTGGCAGAAAAGATCAAATTCCTGATTAAGTGACATGGCATTACGGAATTATAGTGTTTACCAAATGGGGTGTGGGATTGGATCTGTTTTGCCTCACTATGGATGCGAGGATACATTATCTAAACAGGAGGGGCTTTCACCGTTAAGGGGATATTATAATGGTCATATATATGTATGTTGGGGGAGACTAGTACCATCAAGGCTATCGTTCGAAGCCCTCAATCAGAAAAGGAACTGCTGGAACTTACATGATGGAATTTTCAAAATTCTTGGAGAGTTTAAGTAGAGAAAGAACTTTTTTTTGGGGGGGGGGGGGGGTATTAGATCAAGAAGCGAATGGAACCACAACCAATATAAGTTATGTTATGCTTTGTAGGATCAATGTCGAATCTTGTATATCAAGGGTCATTTAAGCATGTGAATAGTTCTAGTTTTGCTCATGTAAAACCACCATGGTGGATCTTGCCAACCACGGAGCAAAAAAATCCTTGTTTGAGTAGGATCATTCCAAGTTGCATATAAAAAATGCTTAATTCCAAAAAAAAAAACCAAACATTTTAGCTAAACTACGAGAAACCCCCAAAAACTTTCAAAATTACAAGAAACTACCATGGTACAATTTTCTTTCAGTTTTTTGGCAGTTTCGTGCACTTTATTGCTCATATGGCATCTTATTTCCGGTAGTTTTCCGTGGTTTTTGAAATTTTTGTGGTAGTTTCCTGTGTGATTTGAAAGTTTTGTAGTAGTTTCTTGTGTATTTAAAAAGTTTTTTGGGGTTTCTCGTATTTTAGCTAAAACGGTTTTTTTTGGAATTAATCCTATACAAAATTACTAAATAGGCAATCTAATTCTGAATGATAGATTGTCTGGAAGAGGACCATGAATTCAATTAAGAGATGATACATTTATTTATATCAATACAATTCACAGTTTTATCTCATCACTGGAATAACCAATAGCATAGCCAACATAAGATCCATAATGATTTATGCACACATGAAAGATTGGTGTCAAATCTTATAACTTTGGCGATTGCGTAAGATAACACAAGTTTAAAATAGTTGAACGAACTTACAATGGCAATGTTGTTTCCATTCAGTAATATCTGATCCAACTTGGTGATCCGGCGCCCTTCAGCTGTAATTTCACTATACAAGGAAAGAAATGTCATTTCACCAATTGAGTTAAAAAAGAAAGAATAAAAGGCGGCAAAAAAGATTGTACATTGTACTCCAGAGAGATCATCAATTGATCAAGAAAAACAAATTAGAAGGAGAATTTATAGAATTAATTAAGCCGTCTATGTAGCAAGAATCCACAACAATAACTAAATTATGGACACAACGAAAGCTTGAAGGCAGTGTTGCTACCTCTAGCAAAAATACCAGGAAAAAAGGAATCTAGTGAGTCCATATGGCCCTTAAGGCGTATTGAGCATAAGGCAAAAAATTCTCCACTCATTTCCTTCATCTTATCCGCAACATAGCTAACAACTGTTACGGTCTTCATGATGTCAAATAATGAATCCTTCATCTTACAATGTTGTGTATGATAATGGTACACTACAGTACTACTGAACTCATTGTTAACAAGGATATCCAATTAAGATAAAGTACTTGCCCATATTGACTTCAGTCTGGCCTATTTCCAAATCTATATGATCTTTCATGTTATAGTCATCGTCTCGTCAATAATCAATCAACATTCCCTGTTCAAATTGGTCGAGTCTTCAAAATGTCGCATGTGTAGACTGATACTATAAATATATGGATCTATAACTAGGTATTCTAGATGGGATCTACACATAATCAACATGAGCATAATATTGTAGATGTATAAAAAAACTCAACATGTGATCCATATAATTTAAATAAGGCTCGATGGTACCTCTACGCAAACAGATCAAGATTCATTGTCGTGCCATGTATTAATCGCAATCTCCTCATATCAATGGCCGGAAGACAACCACACCTTAACGGCAAGAAGTCCTAACACGATTACCTTGCTAGTCCTAACTCCTAAGCTATAGAGAAGAGAACAACAGAAGTGATAGATGGATGCTAGGATCAATTGTGTTGTTAAACCCTTAAGAAATACCCGTACATATATAAGTGGTCCAAACGTTAATTAGAGCCAGGTTCGGCCAAACCCTACGGACCGACCTCTATTGGGCCGGTCATAAAGACGAAGTTAGTAGCGAGGTAATCACCTTCGAACTTCTCGCTGTTAAGTTGGCCGTCTTCTGGCCATTAACACAAGAAGGGGATAATGATTGCTATCTGGCATATCGAGAAATCAATTCGTTTGTGTTAGGGTAATATATTGCATGATTAAAATATATAGATCACATGCTAGGAAACTTTATGCTTACTCAATAATATGTTCATATTGATTGTGTCGAACACATCTAGAATATCTAGTTGTAGATCCGCTTATTTATTGATCTTTATTTGCATGTGTGACGTTAGTATCAGTTTCGTAACATTGCCCCTTATGTGCATTATAGTCTCCTAGCAATAGGAAACAATAACCAAAGTAGCATAACTAACTAGAGTTGAAAGAAAATCAACTCTTATTTACGCTGGTGGGCGAGGTTTGACTGCGATAAATTAAGGGTATACCATGGTATTCAAGTACGCTTCTAAGAGGGGTTAAACCTGCTTAGGCTGACATAACTTATTTGATCAAGGGTATGAGATACAGCTAGCTTAATAATTTCCTTTTTGTTCTTTTATAGGGAGATCGTTTGTGTCGATCTTAATGGATTGGAATGCAAGACTATACGTTTGCATGTTCTCAACAGTCCACATCGCACCAACATGTATGAACGGGAAGAAAAGAAAATGATACTCGGGAATACATTGATTCGAGGAGTTAACGACTCAGGAGCCGGCTCGAGGAGTTATGGACACCCACTCATTTGTACGAGTAAGTACGTTGGCATATAGGCCGACCAGACCTATACCCACACAAATGGGTGGGCAAGCTGGTCAGGTTCGACCCCGACGTCATGACCAACCAATATGGGCCGGTTTCTAGGGTTTGGCCATACCCCAGCTCTTGCTAGGGTTTTAGCCCCCTTATATATAGAGGTATTTCTCTAGGATTTAACAATCCAACTGATCCTAGTCTCCATATTCCATAAATTCAACGTATTCTCTCTTCTTCTCCCTAGCTTAGGGCTAGTAGTGAGATGATTAATTAGGACTTCTCATCGTTAAGGCATGATTGTCTTTTGACCGTTGATACGAGATCATGGTTGATACATAGTGTGGTAAGGAATATCGATACATTTGCACAGAGATATAAAGGAGCCTTATTTTAAGTATATAAATCACATGCTAGGACACTTCATGCTTCCGCAACATTATGCTCATGTTGATTACATCTTAAATGCGTAGTTGTTAATCTGTTTAATTATTGTATCCTTATATGCATGTGTGACATAACACTTGTCATGTTTCCATGCCTTCTCATATATCATTATTTACTAAAGGAAATATTGCAGGCCTTCCTCTAATATAGAAAATAGGGGCAATATCTTGAACAACCACTTTGTTGGTTGCCATCTATACACTCCCTTTTTAGGGTTTTGTGTTGTCTATGTTCTTGATGTATTTCTTATAATCAAGTTTTTCAAGTAAATAATCTGCCGTCTTATTAAATAAATCGCACCGTGGAAAACAACATCCGAGTCTGGTCATTCTACCAAACATTGCTATTATTATCGTATACCTAAACAATATTTGAAAAGTTAGCAAGCAATACTTAAAAAAAAATACTCGGAAACATTCCATCATCTAATTGAGTTGAGTTGTACTTGAAAAGGTATGAACATGGAAATTGCAAGAGATTATAAAAAATTACATAATGTGGGGTCAACGATAGTAGATGGTGA
Organism: Agapanthus africanus; assembly: GCA_030015575.1. Classification (NCBI taxonomy): domain Eukaryota; kingdom Viridiplantae; phylum Streptophyta; class Magnoliopsida; order Asparagales; family Amaryllidaceae; genus Agapanthus; species Agapanthus africanus. Next base: position 58,527 of record JASDDO010000253.1, on the reverse strand, counting down.
TGATAACAATTAGCTACAGCTGCCATAATCAATGTCTCCTACTAATTATCTTACCGAACCCCGTTTCTCAACATATACCATAGCAAAATTCTGAGAACTTAACTAGTAGAACATGAAATACATGCTCAGCAACATTCCGTACAAATTAATTGGCAGAGAAATTATTAGGTTCTCACTCTTCTCAGCAAAAAGTAGAAATATTTAGGCAATACTAATCACGATCACATGGAGGAATAAGGGTTAGGGCTTCAACAAGACAAATAAATCAAATTCTGCATATTGTTCGCATACTGACAAATTTTTGAGAATTCAACAGCATTCCATCAATTAACTAGTCAGCAAAGGATTAAAACATAGAAATTGCTAGGGTTAGGTTTCTTACTATTCGGTGACGTCTTCGAGGACCATGTTGACGTAGACGTCGAAGCCCCTTAGGGTTCCGACGAGCTCCTTATCGCCCTTCATTATCACCCATATCTTCGATCCAATGCATCGATCGATCAATTCTACCACAAAAGATACAAATTTTGAAGAGAATTGAGAAGTGAAATCAGCTAAAGAGCGAGGAGATTGAGAGGAAATTACCTGAAGGAAGGAGCTGAGATGGGTTGTGCGACATCGATCGATCTTCAATTAGGGTTTTTGGCAGCAATGAGGGTCTAGGTTTTCTTTTGATTCAAGGGGACAAAGGGGGCAATTTATTTTTGCGCCCTCTCTGTTTGTTTATTTTCTTAATCACCGATGAATTTTTCATCTTGACCCCTGTCTTCTGCAGCTTTTCACATGTCACGCCTTCCCCCCTCCTAATTCCTATCTTTAAGCAGGTCTTTTTCGCATTGATTATCATGAAGAATGATGGAGGGCACAAATTTGATGCTTGATGGTACATGTTAGGATTGATTACATGGAATTGCAAAAGTGACGCTTGATTATATATAGAATTGAATTGGTTTATTCAATAGATTTCGAGTTTCTCATATTTTCTCTTAATAAATTTCTGGTGCTAGTTTTTTCATTGATGCCGGAGCATTGCATAACCGTTGTCTAGTATGATGAGGTTCCGTGTTCTTATTCTTTTCATTTTGGTCCGGACCTATATAGTCAGCACGCTATAGAATTTTTCATTGTTTGTTCACATATATTGTTAACTCAATTCTCAATGGAGTCACATCCCAAAAAATCTAAAAAGCTAAAAATATACTTGTAGCCCATCTGCGTAACATATATAAAAGCTATATGATAGAATGTTTCTTGGAATTCTTTTTCATTTTGCTTAGGCTTTAGTAAAAAAATTGTTATCTAGCCCCGGTAAAATTCTCTGACTACATTTGGGTCTCGGAAAATTTTGTATTGATTCCTACCCAATATTCATCACACTTTATCCCATACACATGTTTATATGGTGGAAAATTCTGACCATCCTGCTTTAAAATCTCTTTTTATTTTTCTCTGATTACTTAGATTTTACTACAAGACATTTAAAAGTTTCCCGAATTTTGTATGCTTTTATAGCACGTAAGATATTGAAAAATCGTGAAAAAACAGAAAAAAATATATTTAGAGCTAAAAATTTAACAATTTTTTTTTGGTATTGCAAAAAAACATAGAAAAATCAAAAGGAAATTGAAATTTTTGACATTTTTGAAAAATTCACTATTTTCATGTGCTATATAACATGTAAAATATTAAAATTTTGAAGAAAACATAAATTTTGAGATTTTTAAAAATTTCACGATTTTCGTGTGCTACATGTATAATATTGATAAAAGAAAGAAAGGAAATTTCGAGATTCTTGAAAAATTTACGATTTTCTTGTGATATATGTAAAATATAAAAAACGGAAGAAAACAGAAGATATTGAGACTTTTGAAAATTTCGTGATTTTCGTGTGGTATAAAAAAATATTTAAAATCCGAAGAAAAATTTCTTGAGATTTTTGAAGTACTTGCGATTTTCATATGCTAAGAAAAATATTTAAAAACCAATGAAAACAGAAGGTTTTGAGATTTTTGAAAATTTTACGATTTTTCTGTGATCACAACGTGTAAAATATTGTAAATTTGAATAAAACAAAAAAATGGGGATTTAAAAAAAATTCATGATTTTCATTTGTTTGAAAGGAGTTCTTAGTCACCTGGACAAATTTTTTTCAAAAATCTTATATTAAAAGTTGTAAAACCGAAGAAAACAATATTTCTTGAGATTTTCTAAAATTCAGCGATTTTCGTGTTTTATATAAGAAGCCAAATTTTTTAAAGGGACAGAAAATTTTGATATTTTGAAAAGTTGGCGATTATTGTGTGCTGTAGCAAGAAAAATATTGAAAAACCAAATAAAACAAAAACTGTTGAGATTTTTGAAATTTCAGTGACTTTCTTAAAATATAGCATGCAAAATATTGAAAATTTGAAGAAAACATAAAAATTTTGAACTTTCAAAAAATCCACGATTACTTGTGCAATGCAAAATGTTGAAAATTTAAAACTAATAGAAAATTTTATAATTTTTGAATATATCGTGCCTTTTGTGTATAGCAAGAAAAAATTGAAAATCGAAAAGAATAAAAAATTTGAGATTTTTTAAACTTTTGGGATTTTCATGTTACAACATGCAGGATATTGAAACATAAAATAAAAATTAATTTTTTTTAAAACTTTTGCAATTTTCGTGTGCTATAACAAACCAAATATCGAAAAACGGGAAGCAATAAAAATATGAGATTTTTGAAAATTATACAATTTTCGTGTTATAACATGCAAAATATTATAAATCTGAAGAAATCAAATAATTTTGGGATTTTTGAAAATTTCACGATTGTCATGTCTTTATATAGCATGCACAATATTAGAAAATTGAAAGAACTGGAAAATTTTGTGATTTTCATGTCCTACAACATGCATGATATTGAATAAAGAAAGAAAATGGAAATTTTGATATTTTAAAAGATTTTGCAATTTTTGTGTGCTATATAAAATGTAGAAAAATCAAAGAAAGCAAAAAATAAATAAATTTTTGAAAAATTCAGTGTAAAATTTTGGAAGTCGGAGAAAACAAAAATTTTGGGACTTTTAAAATTTTGCCATTCTCGTGAGATATAGCATACAAAATGTTGAAAATTCGGGATTTTTGTATATTTGGTGAGATTCTCGTGTGCGATAGCACGCAAAATATTGAATGATCGAAGAAAATAAAAAATTTAAGATTTTAAAATAATTTATAATTTTTGTATGCCGAAGTAATTGCAAGGAAAATATTGAAGGTCTAAGGAAAAATGCCGAAATATTTACAAGTTGATCTTCGTATATTTTACATATGAAATAATAAATATGAGCCAATGAACAACGGCTCGATTGGTATGACACTTCTTTCTTTGGGAAGAATGCGGAGGCTCGATACCCAGTGGGGGAATTGCCCACAATTTAACGCTTTTGGAGCAAATTCTTGTGTCCCTAGATGCGTGTAATGTGTGCGTGGATGTGTTGCATGCCTAGGTTAGGACTTCTAGGCTAGTCACAAAAAAAATAAGATATCACAATTTATTTACAAATCATCTAACAATAATTTTTAAATTTATATGATTTTTCTTGGCTTTGGATTTCGTGGCCGTGCATTGAGCGCACCGCCTTTGGTAGTCCTCCTTTATCAAAGAAAGAAATCTGACATTAATAGAACATATGCATCCATTGCTCAACCAAGAAAACATACATAAAGATGATTCATTAAAATGCTTTACCGACTCCATGCGGGAATAAACATGAATACAAAATTGACAAAAAAAAGAAATTAATATGTATACACCGCAAGCGTGCTCAGGCTTAAAAATGTGATTTTATGCGACAAAAAAGAGAAAAATCATTAGGAAAGCCATGAGCACAAAGAATATCTTAATCATCAACCACCTATTCGAGGATATGCTGTTCAAATACTTGTGCAGTCGGCCTAGAGCTCCCTCCACATTCGCTAGCGTGTCATCCATATTCTCATCAATCCTGTAATATTATCAGACAAATCAGATACAATTCATCGTCATAACTGAGCATCGATTGATGATGAATTTAAAAGCCGAAAGGAAAAAGGAAAAAGAAAAGGAAAGGCGAGCGATAATAATTTTTGAAAGCTTAGCAGCTATCCTGCACTGGAACCATTTGGTGCTGTTGCTGTTGCTGATGCTGCAGCAAAGGCTGTGTCAATGAGGATGGATCACCATTCATCTTTTTCCTGGCAATTCAGCAAAAAATAAAGGTTTATTTCCCAAAAAAAATCCAGCATTTTAGTTAAATTACGAGAAACCCCCAATAACTTTTAAAACATGCAGGAAACTACCACATAACTTTCAAAATATACAAGAAACCACCACAAAACTTTCAAAAACTATGAAAAACTACCATAAATAAGGTGCCACATCAGCAATAAATTGCACAAAACCGTAAAAAAACTAAAAAAAATTTGTATTAGGGTAGTTTCTCGTAATTTTGAAAGCTTTTGGAGGGTTCTCGTAGTTTAGCTAAAATGTTTTTTTTTTTGGAATTAAGCCAAAAGTAAAATAAGGTAAAAATAAAAATTATGTGATACTCATAGTGTGTTGATCTTAATATAACCCCTAGCTTTCGTAGAATATAGTTAGGTACTGTAAGAAAGAGCAGCAACTTTACGATAAAACCGACCAGTGTAAAACAATGAGAGAAAATAATGACACAACACAAATCTCATAGAGATCAAATTTGAAGATATGCAGAACATTGTCAAAAGACTCAAAACCCTATGAAACTAATTGATCCTAAGTATCGTGGTCATGAGATATATTTGTAAGGAAATATCAATGCTTGCATGTTTCCACTATGGGAAAATTTGAAGGCATTAATGTAGAGCAATAGTTTTGAGGGTGATGCCATGTCAGTACTTACGAACTTAACTTGAGATAGATTGACGATGAAGAAAGTGATAATTATGACCATGAAATATTCGAAGATTTTCGTGCAATTTAATTTAATGCCTTCCCAGTTGCGTATCCATGATCCTTTTTTTTATTGTTTTAAAACGAAAAAGCAAGATCAGCATATAATGGTTTCATAGCTTTTGGTACTGTGTACAGGATCATTTATTAAGTTAAGCTTTCTTTATTTTATTTTTGGTAATATTCTCCTCTTATAGTCTTATGTTTATATAGAACATCCTGAAATTCTTGAGTCTGTACATTGTCAGAATTTAAATATTTGGAGTACTGTTGAGCTTTTATGAGTACACATGGGCTTTCAATATAATTGCGGTATCATCCAAAAGACTTAAGCCTATTAGTGGGATGCACATGTATATATTATACCCATGTACATATCTTGTTTTTCCCGATGGATTATTCCCACACTTTTGTTGTTTCCCATTTGGGATTGTGCCAACACTCCCCCCTCCCCCCTCCCCAAAAAAAAAGAATGCAACCCTACTGCAACCACCCCCAACTCGCCTCGTCACCTCGTCGTCGCCCCACGTCGCCGATCCCCGACCCCGTCACCATAACCTCCTTCTTCCCTCTCTCTGCTTCATCCCATCGCCGTCAACATCAGCAAGAACCCATGACGACACCACCCTCCTTCTCTCGAGCATCCGACGAGAACCCAACAACCCAAAGAGCCATCGCCGCCGGCCGCCTCCCAGAGCCCCGGCGACCACCCCATCAACCTCCAGAGCGCTGACGAGCCCCGGCACCGTCTACAAGCAACCCCAAGACCCCCTCTGTGACCCCCGCCTTCTCCTCCTCCGACCCACCGAACCTTGTCGAGCGTCGCCGCGAGTCTTTCGGCAGACCCCCGACACCGCCCAGAGCACCACCGCGACCCGCTCCAAGCTACGTCGACTCATCTCAACGCCGTCTGAACCATCGCCACCTTCTACCCGGCACCGTGCTGCAACCCCCTTCGCCCGCACCCACTCCTTTCCGACCAGCTTAAACACCGGCAACCCATCCACGACATTGAGCCCTACACCCATTGCCTCCAGCCGACGCCCGAACCCACTGCGGTCGCCACGACAAGCACCTCCGGCTGTCTACCTCGCCGTCGACCTTCCCCAGAGCCAGAGCCCATGGCCGAGCTAATTGATCGCTGTCGCAGCCGTGAAGTGCTGTGCTTGTGGCCATGCCCCTATCGTGATCGTTCCGTGTTCGTGTCCGTGCTGCCGCTGTGCCAGGCCCGTGCCCACTCCCAGAACCACCATGCCACCATCGGATCTACTCCCGCGTCGCGCCGTGCCCACCTGTGTGCCACGACAGCATCACGCTCCGTACCCGGCACCGTGCCACATCGTGCCCACTAACGTGCCCGGTCCAGTGCCCGCCTCCGTGTCACCGCGTACCCAGACGTGTCGCGCCCCGTACCCACTCTGTTGGAGATAGTGCCCTCAGAGTCAATTATTGGATCACAGGCACTTGATTGCAATGATTGAGGGAGGACCTATTCCGGTAGAACAGTCTTACTCAAGATGATAGTATGCTATCTGGTTTACCTTTATCATCATATACTGCTTTAGGTGACCTCACAGGTCACTATTGCACGTTGATAGAGCCCCTAGGATTCTTGCTTGACTGCCAGCAGTATGAGGGCGATCATATACGTGGGAGATGATAGTCTATAAGCATATCCTTAAAAAGTTCCCTAGTCGTGGGAGTTTCGAGACAGGGCATCGATACTCCAGAGTAGACTAGTGTATACAGTCGAGACCCCGATGAGGGGCGGTGGCCGGTCTCACAAGCCATTGGTGTCAGTTGGATCACCTAAGATGTATACAGGTGCTCATTGGGTTATGAGTACACCGGACAGGACTCGCCGGGAACATGCTAGTTGGTCTTATACCTGACGTCAGATAGCAGTTCCCTGGTGACATGTGTACAGGTTAGCTCATCGACCTGAGAATCGTCATTTGTCTCGTGTGAGTTCCCACTGTACTTTGATTACTACCCTACTACGCTCAAAGGAGACGTGCAAACAGGTTTTAGTTGGGTACAGTCTCGAGCCACATGGAGGCAGTGAGCGGATCTGCAGGGGTTCATCTCTCCCGGTATTGGGGGTGAGGTCGCGCTGTGTCTAGAAGAGCCCTAACACGAAGTCCTTGGCCAAGGCAGGAGATTTACTGGTAGGTATTCCAGTAGTATCTCAGGGTGTTCTGGGCTACACTCCGACACGACTTGTACCGCTTTTAGGGTCTGACTTTTACCAACTCCCTAGGCCCGCCATGCGATGCTCATAGACTAATGGACCGGACTGTACGGATATTGTCACTGACAGGCTCAGTAGGGTGTCAGGATGAGTTCGCTCATCGACGTCCCTTTTGGTCAATACCTGGTAGCCCGTTACGTATGGCTAGTACCTCTGACGTGCTAGTGGTTAAATCCACAGCCAAAGTATTGACGAGTCTTTAGAGTCCCCCACAGACCGTTTTCTCAAGTTTCGGGCGAAACGCTGTAGAGGCCGTATGGAGATATGGCAGGGTTCGATCAGATACGTGCGGTATTGCATGGATCATGATCGGACGGATAATACTAGCGGGCATTGGTTTAAGCCGGATCCTAGTATTGAACAGTGTAGATTTTGTCTCATTGCATTTGTATTCGGTCGGAATACAAATGCGGGTATGTATATACAGTAGCGGGGGTTTCCTGTAATTCATTACGGGATCAGTTTTATGAAGTTGCCAGTTTGTTTTTCCGTTTCGGCCAATTTTCTTTGTATCTTTCATTGGCTGAAGATTGGTGGAGGAGGGCTTATTTGCATTTGTGCAAATAAGCATTTTGGAGGGTGGTCTTTGCATATTGATGCTTCATGATAGCTCTTGTTTGACTTTGACTTCTTCACTCATCATTGCTTGACTTTTGTGATGGTGATGGGTTATGATGAGGTTGGTGGTGTGTTGGTTTTGATTGGTGATGATTTCTTCTCATCATCACCTTTCTCTCTCTTTGGTGTATGATAGCTTTTCCCCCTTGACTTTTCTCTACACACTCCCATTCTCATTCACTATGAGGAAGAGGTCGGCCACACTTGTGTGGGGGCACACAATTTTTGTGGTGGCAATTTTTGTTTCTCACTTTGATAAAAATAGTTCTCTAGTTCATCTCCAAAAATTCCTCTCTTGACCTCCACCAAAATGGCAACTCCATACAAACCCCAAGAGACAAAGTATTCTACCGTTAACCTATAGCAACCTTGGGCACGTCGGCTCGCCAACTTCGTGCCCGAGTTGTCTCGGTCCAGAGGCGGGAGCCCATAAAAGAAGCCGGCGACGTGGTGTCCTTCCGGCGACGTGGTGGAGACCGGAGATTCCACGGGGAGATCGGGACGACGATGGGAAGACCGAAGGACACGGATCGCTCGGTATATCTCTCTACCCCCTTCTCTAGTTTGCTAGGACTATGTTAATGGCCCGATCCGGGTTTAAAGTGCGCGGTTGTGCCGGTTTACAAGTTTAGTAAAAAGTTTCGTTTCCGCATTCCGGCGTCGGATTGACGGCCGGGGCGCCACTGTGCACTTACATGGTATCAGAGCCACGCCATTAACCTAGTCTAGCTTGCTCTAGTATGTTTAGAACTCGATCGAACAAAAATCCCAAAAACCGTATTTCCAATGCATCAGGTTTCTGTCGATTTTGTTTTGGCTCGAAATTTTTTTCAGTACATTGCAGAAACATGTGCAAGGTTTTATAAGAACACTGTAAAAATTTGGTGACCTGATCCTTTAATAGGGCCGTGGAACCGCGGCCATAACCCCACTTTGGCCGCGGTTCCGCCGCAGGAATTAAGCTTCATTTCACCAATTTTTTCCAGTGGGCTTCTGGGTTGAAAATATGGTGTTTGGGATATTCTTTTTGGCCCAGAATTTCTTTATGTGCTACAGTAGTGCTTGGGGCCCACATAGGTAAATTTGATCGATCGAATATTTTAAACATGTTAGTTCACAGTATTTACATTATATCTGCGACCGTGAATGTCACATGATCGGTAAATCCTGTCTAACTGCTATAGCCCTTTTAGACGGATTTGCGAATGTGACATTCACGTTGATGTTCTGTGTTGTGCTGTGATGTTGCGGATTGGTCGGTGGAGATAGCCTGGATGCAATGTTAGTACAGTTTTGTTTTATATGTACATTTGATATCGTGGGGCGAGTGTAGGGTGTTTTTCGTCACCCCATTGAGATGGGAATACGCGTGCGCTTGTCAGGCGTACTACAGATTCCCCCTGCCTAGGATAGGCCGAGATTTAATGATTGTCGGGATCCGAATCTCCGGCAGTCGCGGACTAAGCTGCCGTTAATTACCCCTCGCCTTTGGAGCGAGGGAACCTCCGATTGACGGGTTAAACTGGTCATGCGAACTCAATGTGCAGTGTTGTGTTTTGGAAGGGTTTTGGATATACTGGGGGCCCCGCAGAGTTTTTACGGGGGTCCCGCTACCCGGATAGCGGGTTGGGGGTCAAGGGGGCTAGCAGCCCCCTTGCGGGGTGCGGGGCAGCGCCCCGTTAGAAATTTTTTCTAACGGGGGAGGCGTATTTAGTGTGGAGTGCATAAAAAAAGGGGGGGAAAGCGTCTTAAAGACGCGTGCGCATGGTGCCCGGGGTCACGTGGCGCACACGTGACCATTGGGCGCCTCAGCGCCCGGGGTCACGTGGCGCACACGTGACCATTGGGCGCCTCAGCGCCCGGGGTCACGTGGGCACACGTGACCGATGGGCGCCTAGGCGCCCCAGGGTCACGTGGGCACACGTGACCATTAGGCGCCTCAGCGCCCGGGGTCACGTGGGCACACGTGACCGAAGGGCGCCTCAGCGCCCGGGGTCACGTGGGCACACGTGACCGAAGGGCGCCTTGGTGCCCGGGGTCACGTGGCGCACACGTGACTATTAGGCGCCTCAGCGCCCCAGGGTCACGTGGGCACACGTGACCGATGGGCGCCTTGGCGCCCCGGGGTCACGTGGGCACACGTGACCGACCGACACCTTGGCATCCGGGGTCACGTGGCACACACGTGACCGCGGGAAGCACCCGCGGGAAGGGACTTAGCCCCTAGGTTGGGGAGTTGAACTCCCAAAGGAATTTTCGGAGTTGAACTCCTAACAGAAACAAATTTATGGAGTTAAACTCCAACAGAAATTAATTTATGGAGTTAAACTCCAGCAGATTTAGAAAGGAGTTAAGCTCCTGGGGACTTATTGCTCTTCTTTTGAGCCTTGGGTCTGTCCAAAGTTAGATTTTTGGAGATGGGTCTTCTTCTTCTTGCTCTTGACCGACGGGATCTTGGAGAAAAGGGAGTGAGACTTAAAAGTCTCCCCTTTTCGAGATCTGACTGGAGATCCGAGCTCCCCTTTGTGGGTTTTGTGGTGAAAAACTATTTATTTTTGAGAAAGGAAGAGTTAAACTCTTGATTTAATTCAACAGAAAGAAGAAGGTTTTTAGAACCTTGAAGAAGGAGAAAGAGGCACACGCCCTAGTTTTTTTGAGAGAATGAAAAGTGTATGCTTTATTCATCATCATGTTGCCTTATATAGGCTTACATATTTACATATAGCCCCTTGGGCTTCACAAAATGGCATTTTGCCTATCCCATGGCTTATGTGCCATTTCATTTTTTGCACATAAGCCACGGGCTTACAAAATATTGGCTTTATGCCCATTTTGCATACATTCATGTATAAAAAATTACATAAAAATTATTTATTACATGATTTCATTTTTGGCATGGGGAGGGTCGGCCATTTCATGTTTCGGACTCGACCTGGGCATGGGCCCACTTGACCTGGGCTTGGGCCCACCTGGCTTGGGGTTGACCTTGACTTTGACTCGGTCAACCGGGGTGTAAATTTTTACCCCAACAAAGTGCCCCCCATCAATAAATGCACACCGCACATTTGAGTTGTGTGCATGAAATTGATGGATCTTGAAGCTGAACTTCGAGGTGGAACATCATTCCAGAGGCGAAGCATCATCCCGGGGAGCATGATTCCCGGGGATCGGAGTATCATTTCGATGAGCGGAGCATGATTCCAGGGTTCGGAGCATCATTCCGAAGGGCGGAGCATGATTCCAGAGTTCGGAGCATCTTTCCGAAGAGCGGAGCATAATTCCAGGATTCGGAGCATCATTCCGAAGGGCGGAGCATGATTCCAGAGTTTGGAGCATCTTTCCGAAGAGCGGAGCATAATTCCAGGGATCGGAGCATCGTTCCGATGGGCGGAGCATGATTCCAAGGATCGGAGCATCATTCCAGGGATCGGAGCATCATTCCGATGGGCGGAGCATCATTCCAGGGGATCGGAGCATCATTCCGATGGGCGGAGCATCATTCCAGGATTCAGAGCATCATTCCGAAGGGCGGAGCATGATTCCAGAGTTCGGAGCATCTTTCCGAAGAGCGGAGCATAATTCCAGGATTCGGAGCATCATTCCGAAGGGCGGAGCATGATTCCAGAGTTCGGAGCATCTTTCCGAAGAGCGGAGCATAATTCCAGGGATCGGAGCATCGTTCCGATGGGCGGAGCATGATTCCAAGGATCGGAGCATCATTCCAATTTGCGGAGCATCATTCCAGGGATCGGAGCATCATTCCGATGGGCGGAGCATCATTCCAGGGGATCGGAGCATCATTCCGATGGGCGGAGCATCATTCCAGGATTCGGAGCATCATTCCGAAGGGCGGAGCATGATTCCAGGGTTCGGAGCATCATTCCGAAGGGCGGAGCATGATTCCAGAGTTTGGAGCATCTTTCCGAAGAGCGGAGCATAATTCCAGGATTCGGAGCATCGTTCCGAAGAGCGGAGCATCGTTCCGAAGAGCGGAGCATCGTTCCGATGAGCGGAGCATGATTCCAGGGTTCGGAGCATCATTCCGAAGGGCGGAGCATGATTCCAGGGTTCGGAGCATCATTCCGAAGGGCGGAGCATAATTCCAGAGATCAGAGCATCTTTCCGAAGAGCGGAGCATAATTCCAGAGATCGGAGCATCGTTCCGATGGGCAGAGCATTATTCCAGGGTTCGGAGCATCGTTCCGAAGAGCGGAGCATAATTCCGGGATTCGGAGCATCATTCCGATAAGCGGAGCATGATTCCAGGGTTCGGAGCATCATTCCGAAGGGCGGAGCATAATTCCAGAGATCGGAGCATCTTTCCGAAGAGCGGAGCATAATTCCAGAGATCGGAGCATCGTTCCGATGGGCGGAGCATTATTCCAGGGTTCGGAGCATCGTTCCGAAGAGCGGAGCATAATTCCGGGATTCGGAGCATCATTCCGATGGGCGGAGCATAATTCCAGAGATCGGAGCATCGTTTCGATGATCGGAGCATGGTTCCAGGATTCGGAGAATCATTCCGAAGGGCGGAGCATGATTCCAGAGTTCGGAGCATCTTTTCGAAGAGCGGAGCATAATTCCAGGGATCGGAGCATCGTTCCGATGGGCGGAGCATAATTCCAGAGATCGGAGCATCGTTCCGATGATCGGAGCATGGTTCCAGGATTCGGAGCATCATTCCGAAGGGCGGAGCATGATTCCAGAGTTCGGAGCATCTTTCCGAAGAGCGGAGCATAATTCCAGGGATCGGAGCATCGTTCCGATGGGCGGAGCATAATTCCAAAGATCGGAGCATCATTCCGATGATCGGAGCATGGTTCCAGGATTCGGAGCATCATTCCGAAGGGCGGAGCATGATTCCAGAGTTTGGAGCATCTTTCCGAAGAGCGGAGCATAATTCCAGGGATCGAAGCATCGTTCCGATGGGCGGAGCATAATTCCAGAGATCGGAGCATCATTCCGATGATCGAAGCATGGTTCCAGGATTCGGAGCATCATTCCGAAGGGCGGAGCATAATTCTAGAGATCGGAGCATCTTTCCGAAGAGCGGCAGACATTTTGACCGAAGCATAATTTCGATGCAGAGGTTGATTCCCAGGCGAAGCGTAATTTCGACAAGGAAGGCAGATATTCCGAGGCGAAGCATTGATTTCGACACGGGATACATTCTGAGACGGAGCATGATTCCGGCGCAGAGCTTGTTGGCTGACTTGATTCCGAGACGAAGCATAATTTCGACAGGGAAGGCAGGTACACCGAGGCGAAGCATCATTTCGACACGGGGTGCATTCTGAGACGAAGTATAATTCCGACGCAGAGCTTGCTGGTTGACTTGATTCCGAGGTGGAGCATAATTCCGACGAGGAGGTCGTTGGTTGATTCCGAGCCGAAGCATAATTCCGACAGGGAAGGCAGATACACCGAGGCGAACCATCATTTCGACACGGGGTGTGTTCCCCTCCGAAAGGCGGCGCACAGGACCGCGATGTCCTGACGCTGAGATTCGGGGCAGATGCTAATTGCTTTTATCCGTCTACCTCTCCGAAAATGCCAAGTTGATTTATGGCACCGTGTATCGGAGGTTTAGACGGATGCGGCCGATGTAGCAGACTTTGTCAGATTCCCCCTCACTTGAGGGGTTTTTGATTGTGGGGACGCTCTTCCCTGCAGGCGCAAGCCCCTGCAGTTAATTACGCTACCGCATCGCGGTGACAACTTTCTCCTTCTCCAGAATTTCACTTCGTGTCGTGTGTGTTTGTTTTGTTTGTGGTTGCTCGTGAATTGTATACGGAGACTGAGTAATGCCGTCGCCCGTAGGACGTGGATTAGTCCAAATCCGTATTTACTTAGATTTGGGTTTGGTGTTTTTAGTTTAAGGATGCATTAGTCGCGTTGCGGCTAAGATCAACTTAAACGTTCGTTAAGGATACGATAGTCCTGTTTGAGACTGAGATCAACTTAACGTGATCGTTTAGATCCGACAAAAGAGCGTTTGGGCTCTATTGTTCCAGTTTGGGAGATTCATAGTCCAATTTGAGACTAAAGTCTGTTTGGAGGATACGTTAGCCATTTTTGAGGCTAAGATCGACTCAAACGTTTGTTAAGGATACGTTAGTCCAGTTTGAGACTAAGATCAACTTAACGGGACCGTTTAGATCCGACAAAAGAGCATTTGGGCTCTATTGTGCCAGTTTAGGGACGTGGTGGTCTATATTCTAGTTTAGGGACGTGGTGGTCCAATATTAGTTTAGGGACGTCTCGGTCCGATATTAGTTTAGGGACGTCTCGGTCCGATATTAGTTTATGGACATTTCGGTCCACGAGTTTAAGGACCCCGCAGTCCGTATTGATGTATGGTCGTTGGGACCCGTCACCTCTCTGACGTCGTTGAAGGATTACAACGATAGGTGTCAGAGGAGTTCGGAGATGTACCCTTGAACCGGATGTGGATTGGTTTAGGAGAGCCGTTTTGCTCAGTTAATTTAGTTTAAGGACTTATGGCCACGATTGAGCTAAGTCCAGTTAAAAAATGTCCAATATTTTATTTGCATTTGTTTTTATTTTTATTTGGGCTTTGCCCAGAAAAGATGCAGGGCATCAATTTGTTTTGGGCTCTGCCCTTTATAAATGATGCAGAGCATCAATTTCATTTGGGCTCTGCCCTTGTATAAATGATGCAAATCATCAATTTATTTGGGCTCTGCCCATTTATTGCCTTGCAATTTATTTTGGCCTGTCAGGTCATTTTGATTTGGGCCTGGCCCTTTTAGTAATTTATTGCATTTGTGCAAAGCACTGTTAATTTGAGAATCTTTTAGATTCAAGAACCGATGGTTCAAAAAAAAGAAGTGCAAAGCACTATTTGATTTAGATCTAAGAGAAAACAAGTTTTTTTTTTGTTTTTCTTATCTCAGAAAACCAAAAGTGCAAAGCACTATTAATTTAAGAACCTTTTAGGTTCAAGAACCGATGGTTCATAAAACAAGTGCAAGGCACTATTTGATTTAGATATAAGAAAAAACAAGTTTTTTCTTGTTTTTCTTATCTCAGAGAACCAAAGGTTCATTAAAGTGCAAAGCACTATTTTATTTTATTTTATTTTTATTAAAGATCATTGATCTTGTTTTTTAGATCTATGATCTGTTCATAAGAGAACTTTCTCTTTTTCTAAAGGTTTTTACCTTTTTTATTCTTGAGGAGTTTCTCAGAGTTCTCTCTCTCTTTTTTTTGAAAGATCTTGATGCCTTTTAATTGAGGTCTGGGGTCCTTTTTATAGTGCCCATAAATTAGTTAAATTTGTTAAAGAAATCTTTCTCTGAGTGATTTGGAGAATTTTCCCCACCGTTGGATCTTTGATCCAAGGGCTTCTGCTTTGCAGAAGAAAATCTTCTTGTTTTAACAAGAACAGAAAAGATTTCTTGAATCTTTTAATTCTGTTTGGCGCAGTGCCCCAGCGCGTGACACGTGTCACGCTGTGCTGACACGTGTCGCGCAGCTTTTTTTTTTTAAGTGCGCTGCGCAGCGCACAGGCGCACAGTTGCGCTGCGCAGACACGTGTCGCACAGCGCGCAGTTGCGCTGCGCTGACACGTGTCGCGCAGCGCGCAACTGCGCTGCGCGCGCAACATTTTTTTTTTTAACAGAGCTTTGCTCTGATTGGAGAAAGAACAGAAGCATTGCTTCTTTTTCCACCTTGGAATTTAAACAGAGTTTTGCTCTGATTGGGGTAAACAAATGCCCCCCCCCCCACCGTTGCGCTTACGTGGCCTCCTAACGTGAGCGTAGCGGTGGCAGACTCCGAACCGTCGTGCCATCTCTTGGAAGCTGAAAGGGCACTTGATGCCTAAAAATAGGACTTTTGGTCCCTTAGATGATTCTTATCTCTAAATTTTTACTTTCAGAACTCAGAGCCCCGCTTTTTATTTTCAAAAATTTTAAGAGTTAAACTCTTAAAACTTTTAGGTGAAAATTTTAATTTGGATTAAATTAAGTTAAATTAATTTTTGTTGATAGAGCATCGCTCTCAATAGATCCCTGATCTAAAGGAAACCGATTTAGGGTTTCACTTAGCAGAGCTTTGCTCTACAGGTCTTAAAAGGATCTAAAGAGAACTAAAGGGGACCCTACTAGGGTTCCATAGAGCTCTGCTCTCTGAAAGATTTTCCTTGGGTTTTCTTAATTCATTAATGGAGCTTTGCTCCTCCCAAATCATATAGAAGAACTCTTAAGGATTCTTCATGGATCTTGGAACTTAAATATGGCATTTTATTCCTCAGTGCATTATATCGTTTTGCTTAATCAGTCTTTCTGATAATTCTGTTGATCCTCTTTCATAGGAACAATGGACGCCCATATGTATGCTCTTAACGAGATCATCTCTCATGAGGGCATCCGCCGACTTGGCCGCTCTCAAAATCGGGAGTTCACAAACGAGGAGTGTGCTGAAATAATGAGTCGCTTCGACGCATACAACGGTCCACTGCATCCCCGACGTTCCTTTCTTCTTAAACTTATCGTGGGAGCTATCTGGGAAGCGCTTCCCCTATTCTGTTCCGGTGTGCCGCTTAAGGCGTTGGATGCCGCTGAGGACAAGGTATACTCTGTGTACCTATTGAACTTTATCTCGAAGAGACGGCGAGACAGTCTTATTGACCTCTTGCACGAGATCTTTCAACAGTCTGCCATACTCGTTGCTTATCGGAGGGTGGAAGACATCGGGAGGGACCCTGACGCTTGTGCTCGCGAAAGGAAGCACACTAGGATGGTCCGCGAGGCTTGGAAAGTCATAGATAGGATCGCTTTTGAATTCCTCAATCCATGCCCTGGATCTGAGGTTATTCCATTATAACTTTCGTTTATTGTTTTTATGACTGTAAGAACTTCGGGCAATATTAATGGAATTTTTTTTTTAATCCCAGCTTGTCTTTATTATATATCTTTGTCCTGAGTCTTTTTGCCCATGCATGAATGAATACGTCTTGAACGCTTGATCAAACGTAAATCGGGTGCTCTTTCTGTTGCTTTTCCTCTTTCTCAGCATGTCGTCACAATTAGCAGGTAATAGAGTAAGCTTCTTGATTTCTTCATGAGATAGCGAGGGCTTAGGCCGCAGGTTCAGATCTGCTGCCTAAGACTTTTCAACTCTATGAGCCGTGAGGGTCTCATAGAGACTTTTCTCCCTACGGATCGAGAGGATCTCGTAGGCGGGTTTTTCTCCTTAAGAATCGTGAGGATTCCTAAGTGTGGTTTTCTCTTGTAAGTCGTAAGGATCCTACAAAAGAATTTTTCCCTCTTACGAGTCGAGAGGACTTGTAAGCAGTTGTTTCCCTCCTTGTCGAAGTTCGACGTTGGAGAGTGAGACCCGTGGATGGTATGCAAGAGACCGTTTTGGGCCAACTTACGGGGTCCCAATGCTTAGGAAACAGGCTTCTTTTATGCCCACTGCCTAAGGCTTTTTCTCACGAGTCGAGCCGCCTCGACAATTTTTCACAAGTCGAGATGAATCGAACGTTTCTCGCAAGAACATCTTAACGTCGCATTTAACCTCTGCTCTTTACGACAGAAGCCCGTTAAGGTTGGTGGTACTTAGGGTTTTGGCCATCGTACCGTCGCATAAGCTGATATAGTCCTCGATAGGCAATCGTGCTGTTCGAGTAGCCCTGCGACTGCCGTGTCTCTGATCCCTTCGGGGGCTGGACAAGACGTCTTCAAGCAATCCTCTATGGCAGTTTGACCGTCGGAAGAGCAAGCGCTAGGAATTTGCCATGCCGCTTTTTACTTGAGGGTAGGCTCATTTTGGAGAGCCCCGATGAGTCATAACTACCCCGCGCTGGTGTGGGATGATCTCCGATAGTCTTTCCGGCTTTATATGACTTGCCGTTAAGACCCTGAAGCTAGGAATTTGGCCTTTGCTTCATTTGCTGGCATTGCGTCCTCTGTATCGAGACGAATGTCATGGTGGGAACTATGGATTTTGCCGTGGCTCCGTTTGTTTGATGACGTTGCGTCTGCTGTGTCGAGACGAACGTTGGGGCGACATCTCATCTACTGTATCGAGACGGACGTCGAGGTTGTCTCTAGGTTGCTGGTGAACCGCGGAGGTTTGGAACTAGGGATTTTTCCGTGGCTCCATTCGTTTGATGACGTTGCGCCTGCTGTGTCGAGACGAACGTTGGGGCGACATCTCATCTACTGTATCGAGACGGACGTCGAGGTTGTCTCTAGGTTGCTGGTGAACCGCGGAGGTTTGGAACTAGGGATTTTGCCGTGGCTCCATTCGTTTAATGACGTTACGTCTGCTGTGTCGAGACAAACGTTGGGGTGACATCTCGTCTGCTGTATTGAGACGGACGTCGAAGTGGTGACCATTCTGTGCTGGTGCGAGATGATCTCCGGTTGTCTTTCCGGTTTTATATGAGTTACCGTCAAGACGGCGAAGCTAGGAATGTGGCCTTCGCTTCGTTTGCTTTGGTGTGTCCAAATCCTGTTGGAGGACGAACGTTGGGGTTAACATTTCGTCTTCTGTATCGAGACGAACGTCAAGGTGGTGACCACTCTGTGCTGGTGTGAGATGATCTCCGATTGTCTTTCCGGTTTTATGTGAGTTACCGTAAAGACGTTGAAGCTAGGAATGTGGCCTTCGCTTCGCTTGCTTTGCCACGTCCGAATCCCTGCTGGAGGAAGAACGCTGGGGTCGACATCTCGTCTGCTGTATCGAGACGGACGTCAAGGTGGTGACCACTTTATGTGAGATGATCTCCGGTGGTCTTTCAGGCCTTATATGACTTGCCGTTAAGATCTTGAAGCTAGGAATTTGGCCTTCGCTTCATTCGCTCACACTGCGTCTGGTGTATTGAGACGAATGCTGAGGTGGAGCTGGGATTTTGCCATCACTCCGCTTTGTTTCGACCATGGGTCTTTTGTTAACTTTGCATGTACACCCTGCTGGGCTGTGAAGGAACGCCGTTGTTGACATTGCGTCTGTTGTAACGAGACGAATGCTAAGGTGGAGTTGGGATTTTACCGTTACTCCGCTTTGTTTCGACCGTGAGGTCTTTTGTTGACGTTACATCTGCCTCCAGCTGGACTGCGAAGGAACGCTGTTGTTGACATTGCGTCTACTGTATCGAGACGAATGCTGAGGTGAAGCTGGGATTTTTCCATCGCTCCGCTTGATGGTGTAATATCTGTGTCCTGCTGGAATGAGGAGGCACACCGTTGTTGGTCTCCAGGCTGTAGATGTGGCCATTGAGATTTGGAACTAGAGACTTTGCCATGGTTCCGTTTTGTTGCGATTCTGAGGTCGGTTGTTGACGTCATGTCTGCATCTAGTTGGAGTGAGGAGAAACGCCGTTGGTGATCTCTAAGTTGTCAATGTTAACGTCGAGACCCTGAAGCTCGGGATCTTCGTTTGCTTCATTTGTTGACATCGTGTCTGTAATATTGCGACAAATGTTGAGATGGTCTTTAGGTTGTCTATGAACCGTCGAGATTTGGCTTCGCTTTCTGATGGAGCCTGTTGGGAAGGTATTGTTCCCTTTTTATCTGTGCCCCTGGATTGTATACAGGGATCGATGTGATTTCACCTGTAGGGCAAAAAGTTTCATTCTTTCATTTTTTTATTCTTTCCGCGATGCTCTATCATTTCAGCTTTTATATCGCGAAGGTCGTGATTGCCCAATCATTTCGGCTATTTTTCGCGGTGCCCAATCATTTTGGCTATTTACTTTATTTTTACTCGCTACTTTTTATTGCGAGTTGCCCAATCATTTCGACTGTTTATTTTATTTTTACTCGCTGTTTTTTTTATTGCGAGTTGCCCAATCATTTCGGCTATTTTTCTTTTTACTCGTGCATACATTTTTACTTGCTGATTTTGTTTGCAAGTTGCCCCATCATTTCGGCTATTTCGTATGCATTTTTTTTTATGAGTAGGGGATTTGGGAAATGATACCAATCTTGGCATCAGCATTGCTGCGACTGGAATATTGCCAGGAGCGAATCATCATTTGCCGTGAAAGGACTTGGAATTTGATACCGGTTTAGGCATCAGCATCGCTGCAACTGGGATATTGCCAGGAGCGAATCATCATTTGCCATGAAAGGACTTGGAATTTGATACCGATTTAGGCATCAACATCGCTGCAACTGGGATATTGCCAGGAGCGAATCATCATTTGCCATGAAAGGACTTGGAATTTGATACCGATTTAGGCATCAGCATCGCTACAACTGGAATATTGCCAGGAGCGAATCATCATTTGCCTCTGTCGATCCCGAACAAAGGTGGCTTAGTAAACAGGATTAAGGGTCCTGTCGGCTAAGGCTTTTGACTTCATGAGCCGTAAGGATCTCACAAAGGTATTTCTCCCTACAAGTCGTGAGGATCTTGTAGGTGTGTTTTCTCCTTGGGAATCGTGAGAATTCCTAAGTGCATGTTCTCTTGTAAGTCGTAAGGATCTTACAAAAGGGTTTTCTCCTTGTAAATCGAGAGGACTTACAAGTGTTACTGTACGAGCATAGTCCTAGCAACGGATGAGACTTTGTTAGGGAAATGTTTATTCACGCCCGTGGATTGTATACAAGGGACAATATAGGATCACTCGTAGGGCAATATTGGAAGTTTGTAGGGGTTTGCTTAAGCACAGGTTTAGGCCTCTGTAACTTAAGACTTTCAAATCTTATGAGCCGTAAGGGTCCCACAAGAGAGTTCTCCTTACGAGTCGTGAGGATCTCGCAAGTGTATTTTCTCCTTCGGAATCGTGGGGATCCCTAAGTGTGTTGTTCGCTTGCGAGTCGTAAGGATCTCACGCAGGTGGTTTCTCCTTACAGGGTCGAGAGGACCCTATAAGTGTTTCTTAACGAGGTTGCGCCCTTTCAGGTTTTCACAAACACTCGCCGGTAGCCCTGCTGTTTTTACTCACGGAGCCCTTTCGGGTTTTCATCCGTGCCCATTTTGCTTGTGGACATACCGTTTTTTTTATTCTCTTTTTTTTTTAACGAGGTCGCGCCTTTTCGGGTTTTCACGAACACTCGCCGGTAGTCCTGCTGTTTTTACTCACGGAGCCCTTTCGGGTTTTCATCCGTGCCCATTTTGCTTATGGACATACCGTTTTTTTTTGTTTTTTTTTTATATTCTCGTCAGCCTGAGAATGCTGCGGTAGTAGTTTAAAAACATTTCGGTCATTTGCAAGTTTTTAGGACATTGCGGTCCATCATTAGTTTAAGGACATCTCGGTCCGTTGTTAGTTTAAGGACGTTTCGGTCCGTTATCCAGTTTTAGGACGTAGTGGTCCGTTGGGCTTTCTCTATGAATGAGCATGATACCCCCGGCGTATCCATCTTTTTCGGAGCGTGCGGTTGTGGCGGACTTACCTTCCAGTTCTCAGACAGCGCAAACTTGCCCTGTTGGTATTGGTCTTCAACCCAGTTTTTGAAGACGTAGCAGTCCTCGATCAGGTGACCTACTGTTTGGTGGTAAGGGCAATAATTAGGATTATTAACATCGCTTGGCCGCAACGGACGTTTTGGACTCGGCAGATTGATGAGTCTGTCGCACACTGCCAGCTCGAACAGTCCCCTTGTTTTATCTTGCGGAAACGAGTAAGGACGTTTTAACTTTTCCTGGAGGGGTTGCCGCTTGTTGCTTTGGAGTGCAACCGGCCTAGGGTCACCTGATTGTTGTTGAGTGCTGGCGACGAGGGCCGTTTTTCTTTTTCCTTTATCCTTTTTGTTTGATCCTTTGTTTACGGGGCCGAGATTTTTTCCGAGTAGCATGCGATTGCACGGCTGAACGTTCTCGCAGCTTCTCAATTCCTTTATTTTTGAAATAGATTCCTCGAGGGAAGAGTTGGGGGTAGCTTCTTCGTCAGAGTCGCTTCCAAAGGTGATAATTTGTGATCCCTTGAAGTCGGCTATATGACAGTCGGCGGCGGCTCTTTTGCGCTCATCTATCGCATTTTTCCGATCTCCACAAGCTTCACACTTTGTCCTGTCGAAGTGTCGCTTTTGAGCGACATACCCTTGCCACCAACAGTTAAAGGATTCGCAGTCTTCGGTAGGATGTATGATCTTCTGATGATATAAACAGAAGTTAGGGGGCATCTCTACCTCAGAGAAAGAATTTTCTTCAGAGGGCGGTAGCTTCATTCCTACTGATAGAGCTTTGGCGAACCGTTTTCTCGTCTTGAATTTGTTTTTACCCGCAGTGTATGGCTTTTGATTTGACGGGAATACCTTGGTTCTTTCCAGTATGGCCATTTCATGCTCTTGATTGGCTTTTGCTTTCAGACGAATTTCATTTAGGAAGGCATCGATCAACTTGTCTGACGGCCGTGGAATTTCTGTTTCAGGGTCCGCCATTGATTTCTCAGCGCAAGGATCCTCCTCATCATCCGTCAGTGAATGAGAAATCACATGACAAGTCGCTACGTAGTCTTCGGATTCATCCGATAAGTTTTCTCCATCGTTTTCATCCTCGACGAAAGAACAAGTTGCCCCCGGCGTGTCCGTCTTCTTTGGAGAGTGCGGCTGTGGGGGGTTTACCTTCCAGCTTTCAGACAGCGTGAACTTGCCTTGCAGGTATTGATCCTCGATCCATCCCTTAAAGACGAAACAATCCTCAATCGGGTGACTTACCGTTTGGTGGTAAGGGCAATAATTGGGATTATTAAGATCGCCTGGCTGCGACAGACGCTTTGGACTTGGCAGATTGATGAGTCTGTTACGCACTGCCAGCTCAAACAGTCTTCTCATTTTATTCTGAGGAAACGAGTAAGGACGTCCTAGCCTCTCTTCGAGGGATGGGCGTGGACGCACGTTGTTTTGGCGAGCGACCGGCTTTGAGTTGCTCGACTGTTGCTGAGCGTTGGCGACGATGATCGCTTTTCCTTTCTCATTTCGGGGATCGGGTCTTGGAGGAGACGGTCTATGGCCCATCTGGTCCATTTGGGCTAATTTGTCGATCAAGGCCTGGAAGGTGGTCGGTCTGAAGAACATCATGAATTGCGAGATGGTCGCCTGCGGATCGAGAGTGCCCACAAACATGCCTACCGCAGGTGCCTCTTCTATGCGTTGTTCGCATTTCGACCATAGGTTTCGCCATCGTGTTGCGTATTGGACCCACGTTTCGCCGGGCCTTATCCTGGCATTTATCAGTGCTGTAATCGGGGTGCGTTCACTAGCACTTGCGAATCTTTGTGTAAACAGCAGTTCCATCTCTGCAAATGTTTTGACAGAGTCGTTAGGCAGCCCCGAATACCATTCAAAGGCTGTTTCTGCTAAGCTGCCGACGAATTGACGTAGCAACAATTTGTCATCGCCTCCAGTATTGCCGCATAAGACCCTGAATTGAGCGACATGCTGATGCGGATTCCCTGTCCCTTTATATACGTGGAATTTAGGGATCGTATATCCTGGCGGGTAATTGATTTGGTCATACCAGCTCGGATACGGTCGTCCGGTTCTAACAATTTGCCCAGCCGCTTCATTCGCCTGATGAACCCGGATCTGCTGAGCTATATATTCGTCTAGGTCGACTTTGGAGATTGCCTCCTCCTTGGCTGTTGATAGAGCCGGTGGAGGATTTGACGTTTCTCCCCTGTCGTCTTCAAGGACGATCGGAGGATCTTCAGCAGGAGGGTCCGGCTGTAACATCATCCCTACCATATCTTGGAAGAGGAGCGCCATCTGTTTTATGTTAGCCGCTTGCTCTGCAGCTTCTTTGTCCCTTTTTTCGAGAACTCTGCGTAAAAAGTCAGCGTCGGTTTCTTGTTCTTGACGCTCATCCGAAGACGTTTCAGAGCTTTCTTTTGGCTCAGTGAGTGCAGCCATTGTAGTCATCATTTCCTGAAGCTTTTGTTGTTGCTCCTGGGCTTTCGTTACGGATCGGGTGAGCGGTCGGTGGCCCGTAGAACTGCGGCTTTCCTCCTTTCCAGAAGCCATATAAACAGTGTGCACCACCATGCCCCCAGACTTGGGGCGTTTGTGTTCGGTGTCTTTGCGATTTGCCGAAGACACAGGGGGTTCTTGCGGTCTCCTTTTTTGAGTGATTGGAGTTAAGGGAGCCGTTGTAGTGGGCACCCAAGTAGTTTTTGCTTTTTGTGGTTTGACAAAGTAATCCTTCCCCTGCCGAACCTTCATCTTTTTCTGTCGTCGGAGGCAGTCTTGATCGATCACCGACTCTTGAACCTGTCGCCAGACTTTGTAAATCTTAGAGGACAGTCGTTGAAGGGGCTGCTCTAGCTTCTTCTCTGGAATATTCTTCACAGATGAATGAGTTTGCTTTAGCACCGCAGTAGGAGAGTTTCTGCGCACTGAGTTCAGCAACTCAAAGCTGTTCCTGGTTGGAACAGCAGTATCGATCTCCACCATTAGAGTTGGAGGAGTAAGTCCAGAGGGGGAGTTGCCTCCAGCCTTCTTCACTCGGCGCCAGTAGCGACGTCGGGCATGTCGTGCTGATGGAGTTGTTTCATCTATAGGGGTGACCTCCTCATGCCCCATGTGTTGGTCAGAATATACCGGTATCAGCTTTTTAAAGATCGACGTCCGTTGAACGGGGATGGCCAACTTGTCAGAAGCGGACTTCTGAACATGGGAAGCAACCTTGGTGATTTTGCCAGGAACGGGAGTTGGGATGGCTATCCGCTTCGGGATAACGCCTTCTGGTATGGCAGGCTTCTTCATGGGCCCGATGGAGCTCTGGCCTAATCCATTAAAACCTGAAGCAGTGAAGTTGGGCAACCTGTTGAGAGGGGTCGCGGCAGTGGTGAGTCGATCGAAGACCGACTTCTTTGGAGCTTCTTGCAATGTCATTGGAGCGTTGAAGCTCATTGATGGGAGCATGGTCCCAAAAAATAGTCCAGTGGTGGCTTGAGCCACCTGCTCCACCGGCATTTTGAAAAGGGAGGCCGCTTGGGGCCCATAAGTCACTCCTCCAGCAATGACGGAGCGAGAGTTGTTGCTGCAGGCGATGCTGTTCGAAGCCATTGATCTTCTATTTTCTGCATAAAGCAAGACACCAAATCTTAGTACCTTGAATCGACAGGAAACCACAGCAAACCGCGATTTGCTCGCGAACACGACACACGAAGTGTGGAGTGAAAAGTGGAAAAGGTCCCACCGGGCGTGCCAGAATCTGTTCCCCTCCGAAAGGCGGCGCACAGGACCGCGATGTCCTGACGCTGAGATTCGGGGCAGATGCTAATTGCTTTTATCCGTCTACCTCTCCGAAAATGCCAAGTTGATTTATGGCACCGTGTATCGGAGGTTTAGACGGATGCGGCCGATGTAGCAGACTTTGTCAGATTCCCCCTCGCTTGAGGGGTTTTTGATTGTGGGGACGCTCTTCCCTGCAGGCGCAAGCCCCTGCAGTTAATTACGCTACCGCATCGCGGTAACAACTTTCTCCTTCTCCAGAATTTCACTTCGTGTCGTGTGTGTTTGTTTTGTTTGTGGTTGCCCGTGGATTGTATACGGAGACTGAGTAATGCCGTCGCCCGTAGGACGTGGATTAGTCCAAATCCGTATTTACTTAGATTTGGGTTTGGTGTTTTTAGTTTAAGGATGCATTAGTCGCGTTGCGGCTAAGATCAACTTAAACGTTCGTTAAGGATACGATAGTCCTGTTTGAGACTGAGATCAACTTAACGTGATCGTTTAGATCCGACAAAAGAGCGTTTGGGCTCTATTGTTCCAGTTTGGGAGATTCATAGTCCAATTTGAGACTAAAGTCTGTTTGGAGGATACGTTAGCCATTTTTGAGGCTAAGATCGACTCAAACGTTTGTTAAGGATACGTTAGTCCAGTTTGAGACTAAGATCAACTTAACGGGACCGTTTAGATCCGACAAAAGAGCATTTGGGCTCTATTGTGCCAGTTTAGGGACGTGGTGGTCTATATTCTAGTTTAGGGACGTGGTGGTCCGATATTAGTTTAGGGACGTCTCGGTCCGATATTAGTTTAGGGACGTCTCGGTCCGATATTAGTTTATGGACATTTCGGTCCACGAGTTTAAGGACCCCGCAGTCCGTATTGATGTATGGTCGTTGGGACCCGTCACCTCTCTGACGTCGTTGAAGGATTACAACGATAGGTGTCAGAGGAGTTCGGAGATGTACCCTTGAACCGGATGTGGATTGGTTTAGGAGAGCCGTTTTGCTCAGTTAATTTAGTTTAAGGACTTATGGCCACGATTGGGCTAAGTCCAGTTAAAAAATGTCCAATATTTTATTTGCATTTGTTTTTATTTTTATTTGGGCTTTGCCCAGAAAAGATGCAGGGCATCAATTTGTTTTGGGCTCTGCCCTTTATAAATGATGCAGAGCATCAATTTCATTTGGGCTCTGCCCTTGTATAAATGATGCAAATCATCAATTTATTTGGGCTCTGCCCATTTATTGCCTTGCAATTTATTTTGGCATGTCAGGTCATTTTGATTTGGGCCTGACCCTTTTAGTAATGCATTGCATTTGTGCAAAGCACTGTTAATTTGAGAATCTTTTAGATTCAAGAACCGATGGTTCAAAAAAAAGAAGTGTAAAGCACTATTTGATTTAGATCTAAGAGAAAACAAGTTTTTTTTTTGTTTTTCTTATCTCAGAGAACCAAAAGTGCAAAGCACTATTAATTTAAGAACCTTTTAGGTTCAAGAACCGATGGTTCATAAAACAAGTGCAAGGCACTATTTGATTTAGATATAAGAAAAAACAAGTTTTTTCTTGTTTTTCTTATCTCAGAGAACCAAAGGTTCATTAAAGTGCAAAGCACTATTTTATTTTATTTTATTTTTATTAAAGATCATTGATCTTGTTTTTTAGATCTATGATCTGTTCATAAGAGAACTTTCTCTTTTTCTAAAGGTTTTTACCTTTTTTTATTCTTGAGGAGTTTCTCAGAGTTCTCTCTCTCTTTTTTTTTGAAAGATCTTGATGCCTTTTAATTGAGGTCTGGGGTCCTTTTTATAGTGCCCATAAATTAGTTAAATTTGTTAAAGAAATCTTTCTCTGAGTGATTTGGGGAATTTTCCCCACCGTTGGATCTTTGATCCAAGGGCTTCTGCTTTGCAGAAGAAAATCTTCTTGTTTTAACAAGAACAGAAAAGATTTCTTGAATCTTTTAATTCTGTTTGGCGCAGTGCCCCAGCGTGTGACACGTGTCACGCTGTGTTGACACGTGTCGCGCAGCTTTTTCTTTTTTAAGTGCGCTGCGCAGCGCACAGGTGCATAGTTGCGCTGCGCAGACACGTGTCGCACAGCGCGCAGTTGCGCTGCGCTGACACGTGTCGCGCAGTGCGCAACTGCGCTGCGCGCGCAACATTTTTTTTTTATTGGTGCAGCGCAACTGTGCGCTGCGCAGACACGTGTCGCGCAGCGCGCAACTGCGCTGCGCTGACACGTGTTGCGCAGCGCCCAACTCTTTTTTTTTCTCTCCCTCCCTATTGCGCAGCGCAACTGTGCGCTGCGCTGACACGTGTCGCGCAGCGCGCAGTTGCGCTGCGCTGACAAGTGTCGCGCAGCGCGCGCAACTTTTTTTTTTTTTTTTTTTAAACAGAG
The DNA here is from genome assembly GCA_030015575.1 of Agapanthus africanus. Lineage (NCBI taxonomy): Eukaryota > Viridiplantae > Streptophyta > Magnoliopsida > Asparagales > Amaryllidaceae > Agapanthus > Agapanthus africanus. Next base: position 31,152 of record JASDDO010000253.1, on the reverse strand, counting down.
ATTTGCTCTGATTGGAGAAAGAACAGAAGCATTGCTTATTTTTCCACCTTGGAATTTAAACAGAGTTTTGCTCTGATTGGGGTAAACAGGATGCACATTCTGAGACGAAGCATGATTCCGACGCAGAGCTTGTTGGTTGATTTGATTTGGGTTGACATCAGTATCGCTACACTGGAATATGGTACCAAGAGCGAATCATCATTTGTCATGAGAGGGTTTGGGGATTTTGGTTTTGGTCGGCATCTGCATTGCTGCACTGGAATAATGCCAGGAGCAACTCATCATTTGCCCCGGGAGGATTTGGGAATTGGTTTTGTTTTGGCATCTGCATTGCTGCACTGGAATAATGCCAGGAGCAACTCATCATTTGCCTGAGAGGATTTGGGAATTGGTTTTTGTTTGGCATCAGCATCGCTGCACTGGAATATGGTATCAGGAGCGAATCATCATTTGCGTTTGCTTATTAGAAAACGATGGCTTAGGAGACAGGTTTTAGGTCCCTATCACTTAAGACTTTTCAATTTTGTGAGCCGTAAGGGTCTCACAAAGCATTTTCTCCCTACGGGTCGTAAGGATCCCGTAAGTGTATTTTCTCCTAAGGAGTCGTGGGGACTCCCAAGTGTGTTGCTCCTTTGTGAGTCGTAGGGATCTCACGCGGGAATTTTCTCCTCACAAAATCGAGAGGACTTTGCGAGTGCATTTCATTTCTTTTTTTTTTACGAGTTTGCGCCCTTTCGGGTTTTCACAAACTCGCCGGCAGTCCTGCTGGTTTTACTCACGGAGCCCTTTCGGGTTTTCATCCGTGCCCGTTTTGCTTGTGGACATACCGTTCTTCTTTTTTTTTTCTTTTTTTTTTGGAGAGATCGGGATTGTTTTACGCCCGTGGATTGTATACGGTTTTGCAGGATGTATGATCCAGACCGTAGGGCCGGAAAAATTTTGGGACATTGTTGGCGTCTGCATCGCTGCACTGGAATATGGTACCAGGAGCGACTCATCATTCGCCACTTGGGGATTGGGATTTGGAATTTGGTTGGCGTCTGCATCGCTGCACTGGAATATGGTACCAGGAGCAACTCATCATTCGCCACTTGGGGATTGGGATTTGGAATTTGGTTGGCGTCTGCATCGCTGCAATGGAATATGGTACCAGGAGCGACTCATCATTCGCCACTTGGGGATTGGGATTTGGAATTTGGTTATCGTCTGCATCGCTGCACTGGAATATGGTACCAGGAGCGACTCATCATTCGCCACTTGGGGATTGGGGAGCGATGGCTTAGGAGACAGGTTTGGATCCCTATCACTTAAGACTTTTCAATTTTATGGGCCGTGAGGGTCCCATAAAGGTATTTTCTCCCTGCGAGTCGTAAGGATCCCGCAGGTGTATGTTCTCCTTAGGAGTCGTGGGGACTCCTAAGTGTGTTTTTCCTTGGTGAGTCGTAAGGATCTCACGAAGGTTTGTTCTCCTCATGCATCGTGAGGACACATGAGTGGGTCTTCTTAATGGAGCATAATTCAAAAGGCGGAGACCTGCCGCGTAACTGGTGGTTGCAGTGGGGCATGGGTATGCTGAGAATTATTTGAGCCCGTGGATTGTATACGGTAGTCAATTTGGGGACTAACCGTAGGGCCGGAAGAATTTTGAGAAATTGGATTTTGGTTGGCGTCTGCATCGCTGTACTGGAATATGGTACCAGGAGCGACTCATCATTCGCCACTTTTTTTTGTTTTTTTGTTTTTTTTTACCGCGATTGCTCTATCATTTCAGCTTTTCTTATCGCGAAGATCGCGACTGCCCTATCATTTCGGCTTTTATTCGCGGTTGCCCCATCATTTCGGCTTTTATTTCATCTTTGTTTTACTCGCTGGTTTTTATTGCGAGTTGCCCCATCATTTCGGCTTTTTTTCTTCTTTTATTTACACAATTTTTTTGTTTATTTACATTTTTTTACATTCCCAGTTTAACGACTTAGAGGTCGATTGTTCCCAGTTTAATGACGTGGTGGTCGATTGTTCCCAGTTTTATGACGTGGTGGTCGATTGTTCCCAGTTTAACGACGTGGCGGTCGATTGTTTCCAGTTTAACGACGTGGAGGTCATCTGTTTCCAGTTTAACGACTTGGTGGTCATCTGTTTCCAGTTTAGAGACTTAGAGGTCTACTGTTTCCAGTTTAAAGACTTAGAGGTCATCTGTTTCCAGTTTAAAGACTTAGAGGTCATCTGTTTTCAGTTTAACGACTTGGAGGTCATAGAAGATACCTGATCGGGCAGTTGTCGGGGGTACCGCTGGAGTTTGCCCGAGATGCCTTATTACTTTGTTGGTCTTGATGGCCTTGCCCCCAGCTGGGGCCAAGAAAAATCGTTCAAATACCGACTTGCGTCGAATATGGCAATTGGAAATTATTAACCCCAGCAAATAGAAACATTATTTCAGTATAGGCAATCGATATGTATATTGATTGAGTTCGCATGAACATTTAACCCGAAATATGGGAGGAGAGATTGTCCCACCGGGCGTGCCAGAATCTGTAGGGTGTTTTTCGTCACCCCATTGAGATGAGAATACGCGCGCGCTTGTCAGGCGTACTATAGATTCCCCCTGCCTAGGGTAGGCCGGGGTTTAATGATTGTCGGGATCCGAATCTCCGGCAGCCGCGGACTAAGCTGCCGTTAATTACCCCTCGCCTTTGGAGCGAGGGAACCTCCGATTGATGGGTTAAACTGGTAATGCGAACTCAATGTGCAGTGTTGTGTTTTGGAAGGGTTTTGGATATACTGGGGGCCCCGCAGAGTTTTTACGGGGGTCCCGCTACCCGGATAGCGGGCTGGGGGTCAAGGGGGCTAGCAGCCCCCTTGCGGGGTGCGGGGCAGCGCCCCTTTCTAACGGGGGAGGCGTATTTAGTGTGGAGTGCATAAAAAAAGGGGGGAAAAGCGTCTTAAAGACGCGTGCACAGCATGTGGCGCATGGTGCCCAGGGTCACGTGGCGCACACGTGACCATTGGGCGCCTCAGCGCCCGAGGTCACGTGGCGCACACGTGACCATTGGGCGCCTCAACGCCCGGGGTCACGTGGGCACACATGACCGATGGGCGCCCAGGCGCCCCAGGGTCACGTGGGCACACGTGACCGAAGGGCGCCTCAGCGCCCGGGGTCACGTGGCGCACACGTGACTATTAGGCGCCTCAGCGCCCCGGGGTCACGTGGGCACACGTGACCGATGGGCGCCTTGGCGCCCCGGGGTCACGTGGGCACACGTGACCGACCGACACCTTGGCGTCCGGGGTCATGTGGCACACACGTGACCGCGGGAAGCACCCGCGGGAAGGGACTTAGCCCCTAGGTTGGGGAGTTGAACTCCCAAAGGAATTTTCGGAGTTGAACTCCTAACATAAACAAATTTATGGAGTTAAACTCCAACAGAAATTAATTTATGGAGTTAAACTCCAGCAGATTTAGAAAGGAGTTAAGCTCCTGGGGACTTATTGCTCTTCTTTTGAGCCTTGGGTCTGTCCAAAGTTAGATTTTTGGAGATGGGTCTCCTTCTTCTTGCTCCTGACCGGCGGGATCTTGGAGAAAAGGGAGTGAGACTTAAAAGTCTCCCCTTTTCGAGATCTGACTGGAGATCCGAGCTCCCCTTTGTGGGTTTTGTGGTGAAAAACTATTTATTTTTGAGAAAGGAAGAGTTAAACTCTTGATTTAATTCAACAGAAAGAAGAAGGTTTTTAGAACCTTGAAGAAGGAGAAAGAGGCACAAGCCCTAGTTTTTTTGAGAGAATGAAAAGTGTATGCTTTATTCATCATCATGTTGCCTTATATAGGCTTACATATTTACATATAGCCCCTTGGGCTTCACAAAATGGCATTTTGCCTATCCCATGGCTTATGTGCCATTTCATTTTTTGCACATAAGCCATGAGCTTACAAAATATTGGCTTTATGCCCATTTTGCATACATTCATGTATAAAAAATTACATAAAAATTATTTATTACATGATTTCATTTTTGGCATGGGGAGGGTCGGCCGGTTCATGTTTCGGACTCGACCTGGGCATGGGCCCACTTGACCTGGGCTTGGGCCCACCTGGCTTGGGGTTGACCTTGACTTTGACTCGGTCAACCGGGGTGTAAATTTTTACCCCAACAGCGAGCGTCCGACATGTGGACTGCCGTCACTGCCAGTTTGTATATTATTGTTTTGGGGCATGACCGGGGTGAGGTCGATGTACCCGTTGTATGTATATTTTACTTTCTGTACTAGGATTGCCCCAAGGTAGGATGCACGGATAGCCGGGTTCTAGAGGGCAACAAGCCCGCATCTCATGGCATTGAGACGGAGGGGGCTTTACTCTAGAATTGGTGGGCTATTCGCCGCACTCGTAGGGGGTACAGGTTGACCCAGGAGGGGTGCCCAAGTTACCGGATTCCGTGAAGTGCTGGATGGTCCATTCACGTTGCTGAAGGGGGCTGCCTCGCTTCAGGTTTTGGCGGGTAACTTGCCGCACCCGTAGGGGTCTAGGATTTCATTGCACAGGCTATCCACACGACCAGGGGAACGTTGAGTTTCAGTAGCGGCTCTGTGAAACCCGGGGATCCCAGATATCTGTATTGTTCTGTGATGCTGATTACATTTCTGTGATGTTGCATTTTATCACGCCTTGAGCGAATATTATATATTGATATATATACTAGTAGATGTTGTATATGTTTTGCATCCGCGCTAGTCCAGTCCCCGCTCTATCGTTAGTTAAGTAACCTAACGGGTGATGACGGGACCCAATGGCGAATGCGGATGGCATATACGTACATCATTATTTTCGTTCTTTATTGGTGTGATCAATTGATAGGACTGCGTTGATTCGGATCAATGCAAGATAAACAAACCTATTCTGATGTTGTTGGAACAATTTTTCAAAAAGCTGTTATTGCAAGGACGTTCACTTTTGTTTTGCACAGTGGTATTCGGTTATGAATATCCAGCACCTCAATCGACGAGGCAAGGGCCGAGATCCCTTCACCGGGAGTGACCCCTTGGACAGAAGTTTGCATCAGGGCAATAACTTCACTATAGCCGATTGCTTTTGCTTTGCATCGTGGTATTCAGTTGGAATATCCTGCACCTCATTCTACGGGGAAAGAGCCGAGATCCCTTCACCGGGAGTGACCTCTTTAGCAAAGGTTTTCGTCACTATATTTTTAAAAGCTATCCGGTTCCTTCAACGATATCAAGTTCATTACGTTAAAGGTTTTCTCCAGAAACCATTCGTAGCCCTCCGTCGTTTCATATGGATAGTCAATAGTATTCAAGCTGTGTTTGTTGGCCATAGTCAAGGCACAGTGATTGGTAGCTGTTGGATATTCATATGCAGCATAAATAGATGCGTTGGTTTGGGACAGTCGTATAGCCTTGTTGGCCCTAGTCAAGGGCTTGTACGGGTGGGTTCAAATTAACCTGGACAATGACGGGTAGAACTTGACATGTGACTTATGATTTGTTGGCCTTAGTCAAGGTCATAAGAGCATGGGGCAAAAATCACATCGGGAGTTTCTAAAGAAACTGAAACTTGACAGATATGCGCATACCTTCTGGAGTGTGATAACGTGAACGGATTCCGTCACGTTATCATGCGATGATAGTTGGATCCCGATTCCTACTGATGAGTTGGTTTACTCCTCGGGTGATCCCGACTAATTCTTCTTTCAGGTTTGGGGAAGAATTTGACGTTACGGTGGGAGGTTTCCTGATTAGATAAAGTGATAACCATTCTGATCTAGGTTAGAGTGCACGCTGAGTGTTTCTTTTCTCTCTCTCTTTGGCAGCGACCATTGACCCGACCCTAAGACTATGACTCAGTGACCAATATTCACCGAACCTTCTTAAACACTGGCTTTTGGATTGTCAGAGTTGCAAACCTCATTGCCACTCCTACTTTTACCCTTTTCTCCAGAACACCCCGTATTACTACGAACGTCCACTTCCATTGGACAAAACCATCGTATGGTTATATACGAACTCGAAGGAATTTATTCGAGGATGGTTTCCGGTTCTGGAGAAAACGAATAGGACTATTCAGTTGTCTTTTCTTTTTACCTTCTCTCAGGTTACGAGTACTCCTTGGTTTAGGAGATAGTACACCTATTACGCAAATTGGATAGTCTTCTTCCAAACCATAGGCTGGTGCCGAACGGTGGGGAATGAAGAAAACCAATTAGCATAACGATGGTGTACAGAAGGTATTAAGTAAAGACATATCAAGGGATTGGTAAGATGGCAAAGTAAATTGCGACTGCTATTCACGACCAAACCAAGTATTTCATTACCACTCCCACTTCACCTTTGTATTTCTCCAGGACACTCCGTATCACTACGAAGATCCACAGTTTATTGGATACTCCATCGTATAGTTATATACGAACTCGAAAGGAACTTGTTCCAGTTCGGGGATGGATTCTGGTTCAGGAGAAATAGGAATAAGGTTTATTCGGTTGTCTTTTATCTTCACCTTCTCTCGCATTGCGAGTGCTCCTAGGATTAGGACAGTACACCCATTATGCTTATTGGATAGTCTTCTTCCAAACCATAGGCTGGTGCCGAACGGTAGGGAAGGAAGAAAACCACTTAGCCTAAGAGGGTGTACAGAAGGTAATGACTAAAGACATATAAAGGGATTTGGAGAGATGGCAAAGAATTATACGGTTATAGTTGTGAATCTGGATAATAGAAGAGGCATTACTAGGAATACCGGGATACCCCATCGAAACATTTCAATATTTCAGTTTCACTGTGTACTGTTAAAGGAAAACTGATTTCCCGATTAGATACTTACTCCAGGGTATGTATTTACCAGGTATGATTCTCACATCTGTATGGTTTTACAGATGATGAGTGGGAGTAAGTTATTGGGAATTAGGTGATCATCCTCATTATATCGGAATTCGTTGTAATTGGTGATATTTAAGGAAATCGCCTGGGTTGTTTGCCGGTCGGCAAATATTTGGTTTTGAATATCCGTTGTTATGCACCAATTTCAAATTGATATATCTGTACGTCTATTGTTATAGAGTGAGATATACCTTTTTGAAATTATGTCTATGACATTTACCTATATCAGTGGATGGTTAGGTAAGGAGCATTAAACAACGGTGTAATTCTTCTTAACCATAGGTACAGTTTTCAACCTACGACACACAGAGAGTGAATTATCAGACTCAAGGGACTTATACAGAGTATTGTATGTTGTCCAGTGTCCATTAGGACAGAGGGGTTGGTCCTCATACTATATTCGGTTTACTTATGACTTCTCTAGTTCTTAGATAAGTGTTTCGTAGAAACACAAGGTCTGAGTTTTGAGAAGTTATAGGTATATGAATAAATTAGAGAACCAGGTGTTGTAAGTATCGGGATTCTTCAAGGTGATCGAAGATGTAGATACTTGTGTATGGTATTCAGTTGATAGTAATGATTTTGAGAAACTTGTTTCTTTTTCAGGTTACTCATAATTGGAAGTACTCCTAAGTTGAGTAATGCTGATCGACCTCTCTCCATTTAGTTGACATGCACTGGAGATAGCTGCATGATTTGAATCTGGTTCAATTAAATCAGTGCCTCTGGTTCTATATTGGATATAGAACAGTTCATATCTTAACGATGTTAAGGTACGGGGAGTTGTCCGGCTTATGCTTAAAACCAGACTCTGGATAACTCAAGGCACGTTTTTGTAATGACTGTTTGTGGGTTGACCCAGGCTATGACGAGGGTTGACTTTCTACCATCTGGAAGATCAATAGTGATATTGTTCTAGACTCGCCACAGTTTTAATAAAAATGGATTTTTTCAGAAAACAGTAGTGGGAGTATGGTAGAACTGGAAGTGATTCCAGAACCGCAAGCGATTACTGAAAATTTGATAAGAACCTAAAGATTCAATCTGATTTGACATTCTATTGGCCACTCCGTAGATACGGTGGGTAACCTCAGGCACCCGAGAGGTACTCCGGTAGCCTCAAGGACGGTGACAGGGAGGTTCTTGTTTACCCAGATTTGCCATTGCTGTTGTTCCAGACTATGAGACCCGGAAGGAGGATGAGTATAGCGTCGTTCTGAACTGGCTTTAGAAGCGTACGAGTATATGACTCTGCCAGAGGGTTGTCGTAGTCAGTGGGAGCAGCGGAAGCATTGGTGGACAAGTGGCTTATGTCTATTTATAGACTAAAGCAAATATAGCGGAGATAGATCATCTATTTCTGACAGTCATAGGTTTGACTTCATCAGAATAGGGGATGGATCTGTTAAGAAGGTAGTAGGGTGTGATGTCCTGGTATTTGGATGACATACACAGAGTAGGAAATGAAATTCCTATACTACAATCGGTTATATTTTGGTTGTCACACAGTGGTTTCTCCACATAGGAATTGGATATTATATCAGACATTCTAGTTACTGGATCTATGGTTTTAGATCTAGATTTGGGTGGTTTCCCAATCAGGGTACTTAGACAGCATTCTAAGAGTATTTAGAATGGACGACTCCTGACATGGTGGTGTACCTGCAGGTGATGGAGTCACCCTCTCTAAAGGTGTCTTAAAGACTAAAGGGGAGAGGGATGTGCATGATTGGCAGCTCACTTGCTTAGGCAATTGAGTCGATCATGAGATGTCAAGTACCACACCAGATGTTATTTTTGCAGCAGATGCAATAAGTTGATATTGATCCAATCCTGGAGAAACGGTCGGAAGCAGTTTTAGAACATAAGTGGATGTTCTAGGGATATGATAACGACAGCCTCGTTCGGGAGACAGTTATCATTCCAGGCTTCCAAGGTGACATGGATGACAGATTAGTTGTCAGAGTTATAGTTTTCCTTCTGACGAGGGGCAGTATTTTGGACAGGTGGTCCAGGTGGATACTAAGGGAAGGATGGCGCAAGATACTGATTAAGTTCAGTTGACGATACAGTCTAAGAAGTTTGGATTTGGAGTTCATTTATGAGCTAGGTCCCATCAGATATCCAGACATACTCTAAGACAGGTATTGCTCATTTCGGGAGATGACTTTCTCCACGAACTTGAGATATAGAGAGACATAGAATGAAACATCAAAGCGGATCCACTCGCTGAGGCTATTCCTCGAACGCAATAGTTTTACAAACGGGTTTTGTGAGACTGACTAGTAGAGGAGTTGGGTGTTCGGTATCACACGGGCTGTGAGTATGCGACATCGCAATAATTAGCCTTGAGTGCAAGTGGGAGATTGTTGGAGATAGTGCCCTCAGAGTCAATTATTGGATCACAGGCACGTGATTGCAATGATTGAGGGAGGACCTATTCCGGTAGAACAGTCTTACTCAAGATGATAGTATGCTATCTGGTTTACCTTTATCATCGTGTACTGCTTTAGGTGACCTTACATGTCACTATTGCACGTTGATAGAGCCCCTAGGATTCTTACTTGACTGCCAGCAGTATGAGGGCGATCATATACGTGGGAGCTGGTAGTCTATAAGCATATCCTTAAAAAGTTCCCTAGTCGTGGGAGTTTCGAGACAGGGCATCGATACTCCAGAGTAGACTAGTGTATACAGTCGAGACCCCGACGAGGGGCGGTGGCCGGTCTCACAAGCCATTGGTGTCAGTTGGATCACCTAAGATGTATACAGGTGCTCATTGGGTTATGAGTACACCGGACAGGACTCGCCGGGAACATGCTAGTTGGTCTTATACCTGACGTCAGATAGCAGTTCCCTGGTGACATGTGTACAGGTTAGTTCATCGACCTGAGGATCGTCATTTGTCTTGTCTGAGTTCCCACTGTACTTTGACTACTACCTTACCACGCTCAAAGGAGACGTGCAAACAGGTTTTAGTTGGGTACAGTCCCGAGCCACATGGAGGCAGTGAGCGGATCTGCAGGGGTTCGTCTCTCCCGGTATTGGGGGTGAGGCCGCGCTGTGTCTAGGAGAGCCCTTACACGAAGTCCTTGGCCAAGGCAGGAGATTTACTGGTAGGTATTCCAGTGGTATCTCAGGATGTTCTGGGCTACACTCCGACATAACTTGTACCGCTTTTGGGGGTCTGACTTTTACCAACCCCCTAGGCCCGCCATGCGATGCTCATAGACGAACGGACAGGACTGTACGGATATTGTCACTGACAGGCTCAGTAGGGTGTCAGGATGAGTTCACTCATCGACGTCCCTTTTGGTCAATACCTGGTAGCCCGTTACGTATGGCTAATACCTCTGACGTGCTAGTGGTTAAATCCACAACCAAAGTATTGACGAGTCTTTAGAATTCCCCACAGACCGTTTTCTCAAGTTTCAGGCGAAACGCTGTAGAGGCCGTATGGAGATATGGCAGGGTTCGATCAGATACGTGCGGTATTGCATGAATCATGATCGGACGGATAATACTAGCGGGCTTTGGTTTAAGCCGGATCCTAGTATTGAACAGTGTAGATTTTGTCTCATTGCATTTGTATTCGGTCGGAATACAAATGCGGGTATGTATATACAGTAGCGGGGGTTTCCTGTAATTCATTACGGGATCAGTTTTATGAAGTTGCCAGTTTGTTTTTCCGTTTCGGCCAATTTTCTTTGTATCTTTCATTGGCTGAAGATTGGTGGAGGAGGGCTTATTTGCATTTGTGCAAATAAGCATTTTGGAGGGTGGTCTTTGCATATTGATGCTTCATGATAGCTCTTGTTTGACTTTGACTTCTTCACTCATCATTGCTTGACTTTTGTGATGGTGATGGGTTATGATGAGGTTGGTGGAGTGTTGGTTTTGATTGGTGATGATTTCTTCTCATCATCACCTTTCTCTCTCTTTGGTGTATGATGGCTTTTCCTCCTTGACTTTTCTCTACACACTCCCATTCTCATTCACTATGAGGAAGAGGCCGGCCACACTTGTGTGGGGGCACACAATTTTTGTGGTGGCAATTTTTGTTTCTCACTTTGCTAAAAATAGCTCTCTAGTTCATCTTCAAAAATTCCTCTCTTGACCTCCACCAAAATGGCAACTCCATACAAACCCCAAGAGACAAAGTATTCTACCGTTAACCTACAGCAACCTTGGGCACGTCGGCTCGCCAACTTCGTGCCCGAGTTGCCTCGGTCCAGAGGCGGGAGCTCGTAAAAGAAGCCGGCGACGTGGTGTCCTTCCGGCGACGTGGTGGAGACTGGAGATTCCGCGGGGAGATCGGGATGACGACGAGAAGACCGAAGGACACAGATCGCTCGGTATATCTCTCTACACCTTCTCTAGTTTGCTAGGACTATGTTAATGGCCCGACCGGGTTTAAAGTGAGCGGTTGTGCCGGTTTACAAGTTTAGTAAAAAGTTTCGTTTCCGCATTCCGGCGTCGGATTGACGGCCGGGGCGCCGCCATGCACTTACACACTCCCCGTGCCACGTCGTGCCAGCCCCTGTGCCACACCGTGTTCGATCCAGTGCACGCACCGTGCCTCTCCAGGACCACGCACCGAGTCCAGACCGTGCCTAGGATCGTGTCGCGCCCGCATCGTCGCCGCGTCCAGTACCGGATCTCCACGCATCGCGCCTGCGCTACGCGCCGTGTCCAGCATCGCATCGTCTCGTGTGTCGAGACGAAGTTCGCAAGCGGCGTTGTAGCTATATCAAGCGACCGAAGGTAAGTGGACCCCTCACCTGCTTTACATGCTAATGTGCTAAATACCGATATACATTTATTTTCACCGCTCTAATTGATCGAGTGTTCGACACGAAACGCTAAACGAAAACCCTATTTAAAATGGCAGAATTTATGACCAATAAATCCCTTTCTGATAATGAATGTTGTGTAGGGAATTGAGTTAAAAATAGCTAGATTATACCTTTGTAATGTTGCCCAAATAAAAGGCGACATCAGATCTGGAAATCGCCGTGCATATCACGTTGTAAAATTAATAGTAAATTTGATATAACTCGTTTCATGACATGCTTGGGCCCGTTACGAAGCAGACTGGATAATATGTAAACCTCTGATAACTTTTACTGAATATTGTTTCACTATGATGTTGAAAATTGAGGGGAAATATGACTCAGGACTGCAGTCCAGAGTAATATTTCCGACAACACCTGATTTCAGATGTATATACATCCCTGAAAAAAATCTGAGAAAACACGGAGTCCTATATCATAGCATAGACAATCAAGTTATCTAAATAATGGTGTTAGTTTCATTTAATTAAAATAACGTTTCCTATTTTAAAAGTATTTTAGGGTGTCGACATATCCTGCAGTTTTCTGCAGTAACAGCTTGTACACATTGATATTAAACCGAACATATCTCCCAGCACGCAGCGGATATTATTGACCCGTATGATGCGTTGGAAACCTAAATGTTAAAACTAAATATTATCCAACTGTAGAGTTGCCTAATTATGCTCCCAACTCAGAGTAAAACGTGTTACGAAATGGACTTCCAGTTCAGAAATTGGATTTCCAGCAGTGAACACTTAAAATGAAATGGCCATAACTAGCGAACCCAAAACCCGATTGACGTGAAACCAATTTTGATGGATAGATAATTAAACAGGATGCTTACCCCTTTTGTATTGTTCTGCTTAATTCTGCACGTATGATTGATAGTAAATTTTGCAAGTGGTAGGACACTGGCTGCTGATATTTTATTCATATCGTAATTATTGCATTCTCATCATATATGTAATGGTCATGAAACATGGATAATCTAGTGATCGTGTAAATTACCCAGTGATAGATATTAATGTTTTTATTGTGGCGAGTACGTTAGTGTTAAAGCGTGAATGAATAAGTAAAGCGACACGTACTTGTACACAATCAGCAAACCCAGTTAATTTATTGCATTGTCGATGCCTATGGGGCATATGTAAGTGTAACTTTAACTAGTATGAGACGGTTATAGAAGCACTTATATTAGTGTCATAGGTAAGGCATCAAACACAGTCCATTTATCTTGGGTACTAGTCGAGACATGCTTGATAGAGATCCTGTCTCCAGTTCTCGCGTAGACTTGTCATGGACCGACTAGTATTTGGGTTTATGGTCGGTATTTGATGTAGACTACGGGGTGTGGGGTAGTTTGAGTGTGAGTTCAACGGAATCTCGGGAGTCTCATTGCCGGCTTATACAGTGATTTTGAGAGTTGTATGGATGGTGTTACTGATTATTATCGTGCGTGATTCGGGCCCGTGTTCCCTTTCCCATGGGGCTCTACGCTTGAGTTGGGGATATTCCTGCGTGGTTGACTCTCACACTTGGACTGACGATATGTTTAGCGTGCTGGACAGTGAGACTTAGAGACTGATAGGGTTAGTGACATTGACATGCATTGATACTGATTCGATATACCTGCTTTACTGTTTACCTGTACCGATTATTTCATGTGCGTCATCATTCTATATTTACTGCTTCATGTTCATCATCATTGCACGTTTTTACCTTTGCATTTATATATATTGCTATTGTGTCGCTCTGACGACCTGAGTATACATGCTCAGAGCGAGAAGTGGACTTAGCTCGGATCAGCACCTGATGTACCTCAAGAATATTGCGGACATCTAGATCAGCGACGTCAGCGCTATCTTTCTTTTGGCTCCATCTGGTTAGTTTATATCTGTTTTGATTTAGTGACTGCATTTCTCATTATCTGTGTATTGATTACTGATTACCACGTAAAGCTAGAAGCCGAAGTGTGACTACGGCAGGATATTTTCTCGACCGTAGGAGCATGGCTGGCCTTGTCAACCCCTCGTATTCCGTATTTTGGAAAGCGGGGCGTGACATGGTTTTGTTGGTATCAGAGCCAGGTTTACTATGATTGGGATTGTATTTTCCGTGTAGGGCTTGACAATCTAAGCCATTTTTCGGTCTAGATTATAAACTTGTTATTCTTGATCTTGATTCACATAGCGTGTTCTGCTATATATTTTGATCCATCCGCTAGAGTTTTGGGTGACTTAGTAGAGTTATGTGATTGTAATTATGAACTGCAGTATAGTTACAAGGCAGCACTCTAGTTGAGTGACTTGGAGTTCTACATTTGATTTTCACTCGTTTGAGTTTCACCTCAGCATATATTCTTGTTTCGTTGTCCATTCTATATCTTATTCCGATCCTTATATCTTGTATCTTATGCCATCCTAAAATTGTTGTTTCAGGACCATGGCTTCCAACGACTCTTCTTCCAACTCTACTCCCCAGAGTCAGACCGTCGAGATTTTGAGTGTACTGCAAGGCTAGAAGGAAGCCCAGGAGCGAACAAACGACCTCTTAGCTGAAGGATTAAGAAGGCAAATGGCTCAGGCACCAGCGGAAGCCTCCAATCGTAAGGGAATCCCTGCTAAACAAAGAAGAGATGTGAAGATGAAGCGCCCATTTGTTCCTCAGCAACGGAAGCAGCGGAGAACTCAACGTTGTGGATACTGTAAGAGACCAGGACACCTTCAGAGAGACTGTCGCAGCGCCAAAGGGCAGTGCCTGATTTGTGGATTCGACGAACATCTGGTCAATGGTTGCCCTAGAAGGAAGGAGCTGCAAGGTGGAGATTCGGCAACGCCCTCCAAATCTGCTTGAGTGACTTGGTTGTTTCGTAGTTCGAGGATGATATGGACCCAGTACCCGATTTAGACTTTCCTTACGAGATCGCAGAGATTTAGATATCGACGCAGAGTTATTATCTTTCCTGCTTTCAATAAAAATATTATTACCCTATCTAGTAGTTGTTCCCTTTCGTTTAAAATCTTATATCCGTTGAACTTCTTAGCTCGTGTGCAGTAAAGTTGTGGGTTGTGACTGGCTACTTTTGTTTGACTCACTATATGTAGACCCCAAACTTAGTTGACGCCATGGTTCATCACCGCACCCCTGACTCTCTTTCGATTAAGTGTATCTTGCCGCATACCCCCGTCTAAAATTGTCAAACTTCATACTCTTTCTAAATTTATATCCCTCCCTGATTTTGAATCCGATTTCATCCGTTTATCCTTGTGCCGGTCTGGGCAACCCAAATTCCTCCTTACATTTCTTACATTTTGGGTGCTTGCTCCCGGCGTTGCTCTTCAATATATTTATACCGCGATCCATTCTCCGGCTAGTCTTCTATATATTATCAGTGTTATTTTCTGTTGATATAATTATAATCAGTACGTTTATTATTTTAAAATTTTAGAGTTTTGCCTATTTATAATAAGTGAGATTTCCATTATGTGTTAGTAAGTATTTTTAGTTTTACTTAGTGTCCCGAAGTTCTCTACTATTTCCAAGCTTTTAAATCATTTTGATTTACATTATATATTTCCTTTTTCTAGTGAATTTTTTGTACTAATGTTTTCAGTTTACATGTCACTTTTATTGTTTTCATTACCAGCATGCTTATTCTTCGTTTTATTTTTCGACACTTTTATCTTATACGTATTCTAAAGTTATTTTGTACTTATCTGAATTGTAGTTTCACCAAAGTGGTTTCAATTCTTGAGGCTTATCAGCCAACCATTCACTATTGCTTATTATTGTTATTCTATTTCCTTGTATTGTATGTAAAGTTTATTATTATAAACGGTTATACCTTGTGCTTACTTACGACTATCCTTTTAGCTGCGCCTCTTCTTATATATATAAATATTAATTTTCGTCTAGTTACATTTGCGGAAATCACTATGCAGTAGTAATTGACTTTTGTTACTTTTCGCATGAGATTTTATAGATTATCGTATTCTAAATTTCGAGAACGAAATTTTTGTAAGAGTGGTATGATATAATACCCAGTTCCTTTTATACGCCAATATCCGTATTTATATAAAGTGTTGCTTACAAAATTTGTTTATTTATATTTATTTTATTTATTTTAAAATCCTAATGTATACTTTTACCCAAATGGTTTTCACTAAACCAACCCAACCCAAAGCCTAAGTCCATCTTTAACATCACTCCTTTTCTTTCTAAATTTTCTTGGGCCCAAGCCTAACAAACCCAATGGTCCTTCACTTCTTTTTCTCAACAGATACCTTCTCAAATTTCAAAATAAATATATTCTCATTTAAACCCAAATCCTATACTAATAAATCTCATTAAATACCCTATAAATTATATTCCCATTTCCTCCTCTCTTTTCACACGTTCTCATCCCTTTACAACTCACGCCCCTCATCCCTCTCTGTCTCTCCCCCTCTTTCCTATATATTATATTGGATATATATTAATTTAACACCACGACTCTCTTTCTCTCCCTCTTTCTCTTTTTACAACCTGTCTCTCTCTCTCTCCCTATTTCTATATTATATATTAATTTCCTATCATCACATCTCTACTCTCTTCCTATATATTTTACTCCCCACGTCCTCTCTTTTTCTCTCTCACCAACATCCTCATCTTCTTCTTTCCTTCCCCCGCGCTCGAACCCACGCCCCTCACCTGCCTCATCGCCGTCGCCACCACTGCTGACACCCTCGTTGCATTGTCGATGCCTATGGGGCATATGTAAGTGTAACTATAACTGGTATGTGACAGTTATGGAAGCATTTATATTAGTGTCAAACACAGTCCATTTATCTTGGGTACTAGTCGAGACATGCTTTGTCCTCGAACTTTGCTCCGTGAACAAGAACCGGGTCCCGACATTCTCCCCACCTTTGAACAATGGTTCGTCCTCGAACCACAGACCTACTACTGAGGGACCTGCATGGACCACCATAAATGTAACGCCCTATGCCCCAGTACAGATGGTATTGTCCGCTTGGGCCGAAACCGCACGGTTTTTTCCTTTAGAGCGAACCGGACCCGACCAGGGGCCACTTCCCAGGAGGTCACCCATTGTTCTACAGTGTGTCCTACAGACTCTAGAGGTAGCCCCCACAGATTCAAGAGGTGGCCCCCGTCCTCTTGGTATGACAATTGGCGTGGCACTTTGTTCTGTATGGCACTTTGCACCGTGAACAAGAACCGGGTCCTGACATTCTCCCCATCTTTGAACAATACTTCGTCCTCGAACCACAGACCTACTACTGAGGGACCTGCATGGGCCACCATAAATGTAACGCCCCGCGCCCCAGTACAGATGGTAACACCCCACACAACGCCCCAGTATAGATGGTAACGCCCGCTTTGGCCGAAACCGCATGGTTTTTCCCTTTAGAGCGAACCGGACCCGACCAGGGGCCACTTCCCAGGAGGTCACCCATCCCAAGACTTCCCTGGCTCGAGCACGTTTAACTACGGAGTTCTCAAGCTCCTATAGTTCCGATTCACTTAAAAGGCATCTCTGTAATTGGGGTGGTATCATTATATTTATAATGCAGTCCGGTCCTCTTTCGTAATGTGTTCCGAAAATTCCTTATTGTTCTACAGTGGGTCCCACGGACTCTAGAGGTGGCCCCCGCCCTCTTGGTATGACAATTGGCGTGGCACTTTGTTCTGTGTGGCACTTTGCTCCGTGAACAAGAACCGGGTTCCGACAGTCATCTTTCCAATTAACTTCCAAATGCGAACTTGATACCACTTGTTGTAAGGATTAAATATTTATGCGTAACGGAAATCCAAGACCTTTATTTTAGAGTAGATTGAAAAAGAACTATCCGACGGATACCAAATCAAACAAAAAAAGCATACCAAACAGCAACACACAAGATTTATCCAGGTTCGGCGCAACTAGCATCTAATCCTGCAAACCGCGACAAAAACTTCCACTGTAAGAAAGAATTATAAGAGATTACATCGACTTCTCATATTCTTTTACAAAGAAATACCCTCTCTTACAAATGCTCTCTCAATTTGCGACCGCGTTTGTCCGCATGTCCCACTCTAATTAAACCCTAGGTAATTAGAGAATTATGGATTCATGAAAAAACTTAAAGAAAACCTCATATATATAGGATATATAAATGTTAGGAGATAAATCCATATTTAAACTAGATATAAATATGAATTTAATTTAGAGATTAGATTTAAATCTAAACTAAGTGATTTTCCGATCACTATTGGTTTTCCGCAGTGATTTTCCGATCACTATTGGTTTACATCAAGGATCTGCATTAAGTCCATTCCTGTTTACCATCGTGATGGATGAGCTTATTAGAACTATCCAAGATGAGGTGCCTTGGTGTATGCTATTCGCTGATGATATTGTTCTAGTAAATGAGACGAAAACAGGGGTTAATGCCAAATTGGAATTATGGAGGCAAACATTGGAATCTCGGGGATTCAGATTGAGCAGGTCCAAGACAGCATATATGCACTGCAAATTTAGTAGCCAGAGAAGTCAAAACCATATTGGTATAACATTGGAAGGGCAAGAGATATCACCGAGCGACCAGTTTAGATATCTAGGTTCCATCATCCAAAAGAATGGAGATATCGATAGTGATGTTAATCAAAGGATCCAAGCTGGTTGGTTGAAATGGAGGAGTGCAACAGGAATTTTGTGTGATCGTAACTTTCCGTTAAAATTGAAAGGGAAGTTTTATCGGAGCGCTATTCGGCCTGCCTTATTATATGGTACAGAATGCTGGGCTCCTAAGAAGCATCATACACAGAAGATGCACGTAGCGGAGATGCGCATGCTTCGTTGGATGTGCGGTAACACTAGAAAAGATAAGGTGCGAAATGAGGATATTCGTGCAAAAGTTGGAGTAGCACCTGTGGAGGAGAAGATGCGGGAAAACCGGCTAAGATGGTTTGGTCATGTGCGACGCAGACCTATGGAAGCACCGGTCCGACGAATAGATACTCTCGATATGGGCAATGGCAAAAGAGCATAAGGAAGACCGAAGAAAACATGGATGGAGGTGATACGAAACGATATGGTTGCCAAAGGACTCAATGAAAGTATATTGTTCGATAGAAGTGAGTGGAGACAGAGGATTCATGTACTGGACCCGGCGTGATTCTCATGTTGGTTCATGTAGCCTACCCCATATGCTTGGGATAAAAGGCTCAGTTGTTGCTTGCATTTAAATCTAAACTAAAGATATTAGATTTAAATCATAACCGATCCTTAACTAATCTGAATCTAAATCAAATTTAACATCATAATCATCACAAACCAACTGCAGAAAAAGAAAGAAGAAAGAAAAATGAAAAAGAAAGAGAAAAAGAAAAGTGTAAGTATCATCTTATAGTAGCCGATTACGCCATCCAGAACTCCAGCATTAGTCAGAAATCTAGCACCAACATTTTTTCACAAAAGAATGAGAAGCTTGAAAACTAATTTATTCCCCTTTGGAATAAAAAAAATATTGTACAGCCGTATAAATATATAAATCTATCTTTAGTCAAATGCGGCATTGCTGCCTTTGCTGCATCAGGCTTTCGATATGCCGATAACAAGAAGAAAAAAAGAGAAATTCAGAAGATAACATGTATCTAAGAAAGACCACACTTGCTTATATATAAAAGAGCTACAAAATTTCTGAGAGTGATATAGGAGAAGCCAAAACTAATAGGCTAACATGAATATATGTTCAATAATTTGTAGCGCACACATAAATAATTGTAGAATTAACATTAATCCAAATACAAGATATACATACATTTCCCCTACGCAGTCCTCCAACTTGATCACTTCAAACCCAAATTCTTCTTTAATCACTTCAACTTGGAGGATTGTTTTTCTTTTTCCTTTTTCCTTTTTAGGTTTTAGGGGATTAAACATCTTATGCTTCGAGTAAATGTGAGGAATGATGAGCAGGGCCCGCTACTCCTCCACTTGCTCTTGTAGAAGTTTGATCACCTTTAACTCTCTTTTGTGCCCTCCTGCAACATTTGATACTTTGTGGTTTGTATATACTCTTTTAATACTTTTATGGGTTTTTTTGTATCTCACCCCAAAATTTTAATATTTTCAAATTTCATCTCCAAAATCTAGTATTTTCAAATTGCACCCTCAAAACTATTAAGCAGTCCAAATTTCACATCCAAAATTCATTATTTCCAAATTTTACCTCAAATGGTCTTCTCCTTTTTTCTTATGTTAAATAGGGACTAGAGTTTTATATTTCTCGCAATTTCAAAATTAGGAATTCTTTTGAGAGCGAAATTTAGGACATTTCGCCTTCATCTAATGTTTGTCATTTTAATAGATAAAATTAAGCTCTTTTGTGGTTTTGCCATAACAATTACAACAACTTGAAGCAACAATATGAGCTAGAATTACTCCTATGCAGGTGGTGATTTAATTCAAGTACTTTACAGTTAGGGTATCATAGGCTGCACATAATAATCTTGGAGAAAGAGTTGACACCAAAATAAAGAAAATTAAGAAACTTTTTGCAAAAATAAAGTTTTAATTATTGATAAGTTAATGGTTTTAAGGTGAAATTTGGACAATTTACTGGTTTTGGGGGTGAAATTTGGAAATACTAAATTTTAGAGGTGAAATTTGGACAATTTAATAGTTTTGGAGGTGAAATTTGGAAATGCTAGATTTTGAGGATGAAATTTGGACAGATTAATATTTTTGGAGGTGAAATTTGGAAATACTAGATTTTGGTGGTGAAATTTGGAAATATTAAAATTTTGGGGGAGCCATAAAAAAATGCTTACTTTTATTCAGTTTTATTGAGTTGGGTTTCTCATAAGAAAAAGGGCAATGTAAATTAAAAAGAAGACCTAAAAATAAAAAAAAATCGTATGACAATTGATCTCCTAAGACCAAGAGAAATGGCAAATAAGCTGCACAATGATTGCATCCATAGGAGGGGAAAAGCACGAAAGAGTTGCGCAAATGATTGCGTCCACAACCTTATTTTTTTTTCCCTGTATCATTACATCCCGATAATTTCAAGTTGCTATAAATTTTGGTTTATTGGGATGACTGGTTACCAGTCCCTTCAATTTATTGAAAGCATTCCACCGAAATGTTGAATATCATAGTTCTTGAGCTTAGGCAGGCGATTCATGCCTGAAATTCTCATGTCCCCTCGCACGATTACGTAGATGGATTCAAGATGAGGCATTGCCCCGTCTTCGAAATCAACTGATGTCACCGTTTTTACACGTAGAAGGTGCAACATCTTCAGACTCCGGAATCTTTCGGCACCAAACGACAAACTGCTTCCACTGTAGGCATCCCTAAGGAGCTCAAGCTTCGTAAGATTTGGCAGAGATCCAAGTACCTCAAAAGCATCATCAATATCCTCCAATTCAGTCTCGTCGAGGGTTATTTTTAACAGATTACGGAGTTTGCCGACCCACAGAGGTAGTGTTCCAAGCTCGCCAGACAGCATGAGGCTTTCTAGAAACCGAGGCGGAGAAGATAATTTTTCGAGAAATTTCAGAGCGCATTCAAAAGAACAAACCTGGAGGGAACGAAGCGAGTTGCTTATTGCGTCGAGGGATTGACCGAAAGCCACACAGCTCTCTTCCTGCAACATATCCACTGATAACTTTTTCAGTTGGGTGAGCTCACGCAGCTCATGGACCACGTCTCTATGGCTGCTCTTTAGATCCACCCGTCCCAGTTCCTGGAGCTCTCTCAATCTCTTTATTCCTCTGGGAAGAGATAGACCACCTCCTCCGCGAAGGAAACGCAGCTTCTGAAGGTTATTGACCCCGGACAGTTCGCCGGGCACATAAGTTTCTCTGACATCCAAGGTTTCTAGGTTCCGCAGATTTCCCAAGGACCTTGTGAACTGAATCCCCACATAACATTTCTTTATACTCAAGTACCTCAGATGGAGCAATTGCGTCACAACCTTGGTCCGTTTCTCATCAAGATAACATCCGTCCAAATCCAACACCCGCAACATCCTCAGTGATGGAGAAATAAGCATTGCCTCCTTGAAATGTCGAAACACGAAAAGCGACCTGGCTTTGGATAGGCTCATGTTCTTCGGGTTGTTTTCAGCATGGATTGATAGGCGTCGGATCACATCCTGTGGTATCCATCTGCTGTTCTTTCCAAGTACAGACACAAGATTTTCCTCCATAGATTTCGAAACAATCAATTCCAACATGACATCATGTATTCTGAAAGTCTTTACCTTACCATTAGCGCTGAATGACGATGGAAGGATCATGAACCTGTTGACGAGCTCGTTGAAGTAAGATTCTGCCACCTCCTCTCCAGTCATGTCTCGACGTCCGGCAACGAACCCTTCAGCTATCCATAGCCTCTGCACGCGCTTGCGCTCGATCAGATAGTCTTCAGGGAATTTACTTAGATACAAGAAGCAATGCTTCACATGATAAGGCAGCTCGTTGTAGCTGAATGTAAGTATTTGCTTCATTGCCCCGAGCCGCCCCTCCAACTCTGACCCCAGACGATGGAGCATGGTTTCCCATTCTTGGATAGCCTCCTTCGGCTTGCTCGCCAAAACACCGGCAATTGATACGATGGCCAGCGGCAACCCGTCACATTTCTCTAGGATATCTTCAGCCAGTTTCTTGAGATGATCAGGATATTCATGCTCGGTGTCACCGAACACCCTTCTAGAGAAGAGCTCCATCGACTGCTCGGTTGTTAATTTCTGATGTTCGTAGATGTGGACCATAAGGTCTTTATCTGGCGTGCGACAGGCTTCAGCCACCTCTTTGTTTCTTGTTGTTAGCATTACCCTGCTCCCGAGGTCATTCCTAGGCAATGCAACCTCTAAGCTTGTCCATGCTTCTTTTTTCCAGATGTCATCAAAGACGATTACGTATCTCTTGTCCTTTAGATAATCCCTTATCTCGGCGACGAGTTGCTGTGTTTCCATTCTGTCCAAATTATCCGGAGGAGAAGGAGAGAGTTGCTTGAACATTTCCCTTAGAAGCCCTTCGATGTGGTAGACCTGCGAAACCGTGATCCAAGCGCGGCACTCGAAACGTCCATCTTTGACCTTTGAGTCTTCAAAGGCTTTCTTGGTGAGGGTAGTCTTGCCTAATCCACCACCACCAACCACCGCGATCAGGCTGAGATGGCGGTGCTCAGTCTCAGTATCATCCGTTAACAACCCCACAAGCTTGTCTTTGGGCCTATCAAGGCCCACAAGCTGTGAATCCTCGACGAAGAGGGCGGCCAACCGAGGATCATACCGTGCGCCATTGAAGTCATCATTTGTACTCGTACCGGACTCGGTAATCCCATAGCGAGATCTTCTCATGCTCACCACTTCAACTCTAGATTTTATAGTTTGTATTTGGGCTGCAATGCGATGGCGAGCTCCAATCGATCCGAGCGAGCGGGCTACACGTCCCAAGATGGCAGACACAGGATTTTGACCTCCTCGATTCCTATCCAGATGAAGCGAGAAATCATCTATGCAGTCCTCGACATCATATGACAACTGCTTCACTTGCTTCACCCAGGACCTTGCAGCCTCGTTGCTCGCTGTTTTCTTCTCAGCATCTCTAAGGAACGCGCTCATCATCTCCAATTCTTCTATGATATACTGGATCTCTTCGCGCACCCCTAGCAGCAAGGCTACCTCTCCTGATATGTGGGCAAATAGCCGATCAACGAGCTTCCCCACCAGCTCCTGCCCCTTCGTTGTGGCCAATCTCACCGCAGTCTCCGCCATCTCACACCTTTTCTCTCAGTGCTCTTGCAAGCAGAATGATCGATCGAGGTCCTGTGCTAGCTTTCTCAACCAACAAAACTCTGAGATTTTAAAGCAAGATTTTGGTTTTTGCAGTTAGTTAATGCATGGCATCTCATATCGATGACTCCACTTCCAATTTGCAATCTGCATAATGCATGGTCGCATGTAAAGATTCAGGGTTTAACTTCAACTCTCGCTCGTATACGTTGTTTCAGAGAGTAATTTATGCTAGAATTTTGCCCATGCTTTTTCAGAATCAATACCTACGTACATCATACTGGAAAACGAATTTGATTTAAATATTTTATCAATTATAATAATTAAGAGTCAAGTATGTAATTATTATTTTTTGCTTGGTGTTTGAAGCGTGGAATTAATAGATGGCATATATCTATCTATCTATCTCTCTCTCTCTCTCTATATATATATGAGAATAATTGAGGAAAGAGACCATAGGAGGGAATTTACTCCGCGTCCAAAAAACACCCCCTCCATCGTGTTTTCCGATGATCGGAATGCATCATTTTCATTGTTATTATCTAAGATGTGGGTACACCAAATTTTATGTGATTCTACAACCTTTTCACCACTACTACAATAGGAGTTGCCCCTACGGATAGTGAAATTCGTAGGGGCAGATTTATTTTGGCCCTACGGATTAATCCGTAGGGTTATAAGGTTGCCCCTACGGTCCTTACATATTTATATAAAATTTATTAAATCTTAAATTGTTGTTTGCTCCTACGGAGCCGCAAACCAAGAACTTATGGACTTATCCGTAGGGGCATCTAAACAGGGATTTAAATTAAAAGCTCAGATCGATCCCTACGCTCATTATTCCCAATTTATCTCGCGCGAACAAAAAATTCCCAAACCCTCGTTCCCGCCGATCGATCGTCGTTCTCGTCATCGCCAGCGCCGTCGATTCATCGTGGCCACCGCCTGCTTTCGTCGTAGCCACCACTTTCTTTCGTCGTCGCCGGCGCCGGCTCATCGGAGTTCTCGTCGTCGCCTCTGCACAGGTAAGGAATTCTTCAATTTATCAAATTTTTTATTGGGGGTGCGGCTGGGGCTGCGGGCTGGGGCTAGGGCTGGGCTGGGGCTAGGGCTAGGGCTGGGGCTTGAGCTGCGGCTAGGGCTGTGGTTGGGATTGGGGCTCGGGCTCGGGCTGCGGCTAGGGCTGTGGTTGGGATTGGGGCTCGGGCTCAGGCTGCGGCTAGGGCTGTGGTTGGGGTTGGGGTACTAGGGCTGGGGTTGGGGTTAGGCTTAAGGTTAGGGTTGGGGCAGGGGGTTGCGGCAGGGGGTGAGAATTTTTCTAGGTTTCTTTAAAGTTTATGAAGGAAATTTTGAGCCTCGAAAAAATGAACATTTCTAATGATTTTGATAAGAGACAAAAGAGCAATAAAGTTTTGTTTTCTATTTGTCTAGATTCAAATGTCTACTTATATATATATATATATATATATATATATATATATATATATATATATATATATATATATATATATACAATTTCAATATTCGTGGCATGTTGGTTATAAATTTCTCTCTCTGTTGAGATATATAGCCTCTTTCAGCACATAGCTAGGTATGCGATAAAATTATTTTTGATAAAACAATGCATGATATAATATGGAAATATATTTGTTTCTTAGCTTCAATCATACAAACGTGTTCCAAATTAACGTAATTCAAATAGCAATTCCTTGGAATTTTTTAGTCCAGAGAATCTTGATCGAGTCTCAGGATCATATTGAATCAACAAAACGCATCCACTTGCAATGGTACTTAATTCACCATTTACTAGTTATGTTACCTGCATTGAATTAGCATGTCATGGTTATCATATTTGACTTGTATTGTTACACTTTGTGCAGTTAAGGCTGAATCAGAACAGACTTACCATCAGAAAATCTTACAAATCCTTGACCAGCTTGAAGCTGAGGTAATCAAACAAACCACTTTTCTGTTTAACCCAAAACTAAGGCTGCTTTTTGCAAGCATTAGAAATAAATGCAAGTTAAGTCTGCCGAGTAATTTGCCAACAATTTTTGCACATCTCTATGTTTGATAAACAAATGGCATCAGAGCGGTCAAGAATTGAAGCATGTCCAAGCCCAGTTCTGTAGGTTGTACATTCATATCAGGCTGAGTCAGATGTGGAGCTTAACTTGTCTCTTATAGACTATGCCGTAGTTAGAAAGGTACTACTTGTTTTCATTTTGTACTTCTAGCTTACAAATCCTAAGCCCAATGTTTTAGTTCACTGTGTTAGATAGTAAAAGATCACTCTGCACATTTCCATAGGAATTTGTCTTTTAGATGTTTTTCTGAGTGTCACATCGTTCTCACCCAAGTTTGTAAGCCATGTTCATTATTCTTTCAATTCTTTTAACTTGAATATGCCAGTTATTGTTCCGTTTACTATAAAGTTGCAACAAAGAGTCTCTGTTAGCACTTCCATGCACTCTTTACATGTTTTTATCATATCCACTCCTATCTATCCAGAAAGTCAACATCTTCTGGTATTTGTTTTCAAAAAGAAAAGATAAGAGAGGAAAAGATATTTGTCCGTCTCATATTTGAACCATACTTTTGATTTTCTTGCAGATTCTGGGTTGATTTTCTGTGATAATTCATAAACATAGTAATATTTGTAATATTTCTTCTTGTTAGTCTAGCTTTCCTCTTATGAATGCCAACACTGTTTTTGCCCTCCTTTTCTTCGGGGCACATGATATCTTGCATCTCTCCTCTCGAAAACTTATTTCTCTTTTATTTTCTATATCTTTATTTTATTTTATCTTATTTGCTACGCTTTGTTTTGTTTTATTATATTTTTCCTCTGCTAATTATATTCTTCTAGATCATGTTTGCCTAATCTATCCGAGGCTTAGCATAATCTAGTTGCGATAAACAATTCTATCTTCTGCTACTATGGTGGCACTGAGAAACTTCTATTTAGAAATGACAGCACGTATTTTGTGGAAGTACTGTACATAAGTAAAACCACAACGGGCATGACAAATTTGTTGACCAGGTTCCGATTACTGTGTGAAAGTTGTTCGGATGAAATTCTAATTCTGGTGGAATTGAAATCGATAACCGGTTCATATGGTGATTCAGGCTGCTTCAGTGATATTTGTGCCTACATTGATGCCTCAAGCAACGAATCAATGATGTGGATCACAAACTAATTAAATAAATTTTGAATACCAATCTGGACTGGGATTTGTGATTGGGGAGAAGTTTGTGTGCTCATGGGCATGACACAAGTCGGGAAAAGTATAACTTACATCGATCGTGTTCCAAATTAACGTAATTCAAATAGCAATTCCTTGGAATTTTTTAGTCCAAAGAATCTTGATCGAGTCTCATTTCCATATTATTGCTAGTGGATGCGTTTTGTTTAAAGAGTCTTTTCCTTTTAGTAATTTTCCTCTTTATGGAGTTTTCGACATTGAAATCTCACTAGTTGATAATATTAAATGAGTTCTAGTCCTAGTTTGCTACATTTTTTTTATATATAGTAGATGGTGATACTTCTTTAAGTAAAAACAATTCTACCCTTAAGCGAAATCATAAATCGAAACACACATATATAGAATACAACTCATACATGGGTATCCTCAAATCTAACTTTAATTATCGATAATTTATTCTTTTCAACGACAAACACACACACAAAGCATATACACGGATTTTCTCCTTTGTCAGTAACCATCCCGTTCTTAGATTTCTCAATATATCATAACCTACAATTTATATGATACAGTCTAACATGGCCCATGAGTACATCAGAGTTATGGACTGGATGCATGTGAATTGGCAACAACGTATGCAACCTAAGTTTGTCACTGGAGTTTCTGCTTTCATTGAATTTGCACGTGCACATAATAAGGAGAAGACAGTAATGTGGCAGAAGAAGAAGGAGAAAACAGTAATGTGACAAAAAAAGAATAAAATGACATTCCTTGTTCTCTGTTTCAGCATCAATCTTCTGATATGAACTAATGATGGCTTTCACATTGGTTTTTCGTTTTAGAGACTTCTTAGTGTCCAACGGAAAGTATATATCAGATTTGTGCAGGTCAGGTTCTTCTATGACTTTCAAGAGTCTCAACTGATTCTGTAAATTACACCCTAGTTGGGTGATACTTTTACCACTTCTCACTGCAGGCGCGCTCTCTAATATCCATTTTGAATGTAATATTATAGATATTCATGCCTGTTTATATCAAAATTACTTATATTGTCAATGTTTGATTGTCTAATCGTTGGTGATGCGTCCATATCAGGGACAGAGGCCACTTCCGCTCCTCAGGTATGTTTATATATTATATAGTGCATGTATATTGATTTAGAATGTTATATCATAAATATACATACATTCCTTTTGCTCTTATTTAGATAGTAATTTTTATTTTTGTCTAGCTTTAGGTCTTTTTAAAATCAATGACCTTTAATTAAAGGAATGTGTGTATATTTATGATATAGCATTCTAAATCAATATACATGCCCTATATGATATATAAACATACCTGGAGAAACGGGAGTGGCCTCTGTCCCTGATATGGACGCATCATCAACAACTAGACAACCAAACATTGACAATATAAGTAATTTTGACATAAACAGGTATGAATATCTATAATATTACATTCAAAATGGATATTAGAGAGCGCACCTGCAGTGAGAAGTGATAAAAGTATCATCCAATAAGGGTGTAATTTACAGAATCAGTTGAGACTCTTGAAATTCATAGAAGAACCTGACCTGCACAAATCTGATGTATGCTTTCCATTGGACACTAAGAAGTCTCTAAAGGGAAAAGCCTATGTGAAAGCCATCATTAGTTCATATCAGAAGATTGATACTGAAACAGAGAATAATGAATGCTATTTTCTTCTTCTTCTGCCATTACTATCTTCTCCTTCTTCTTCTGCCACATTACTGTCTTCTCCTTCTTATTATGTGCGCGTGCAAATTCAATGATTATATTGAGAATGTGAATTAATAGTGGGTAGGAAAAATATTTCTCAAATGGATTTTACGTCTAAAAACCATAAACTACTAAGTAATAGCATACATAATTTTTTTAGTATAAAGCTTGTTATTTTAAGTTTTCCCTTATACAGATATGATCTAACTGTCTTTATAAACTATAAGTGTGCAGTTATCTCAGTCCAAATGTTGAGAAAATTGCAGTTATCTCAACTTCAATCTGATTAAAGCTTTGTAAACTCCGATTTTAGAGTTTGGAGCTTGCAAAGCACAGTTTGCATCTCCTATCTCCACTTAAAATAAACTACAGTTAGCCCAACTCCATATCTAAACAGGGCCTTAATGTTTTTAAAACGCCACAAACCTTAGAACTATCAGTAATGATAGGGTTTATTGTTTGTGCCACAAAAAAATGTTGACTTCTGGGGTTGGCTAAATCAGCACCGGCGTATAAATCATTCTTTGCCACATAAGTTAGTTAATTTTCTATTAATAAAGATATTTACCTAATTATTCATGTTGATTTTCTCATGTTCTTAAAAGTGATTGGTACCATTGAATTTGTGGACCTTGGAATTAATCACGGTTGGCATTTTTTTAGGAAGAAGAGTGATACAACTAAAGTGATCGGTACCATGTTTTGTTTGATAATAGGTAATTTCAGTATGTTACATGCTGAATGTTAATTGACAAACCAAATAAATTTCTTCTGATTTGCGGTCAGTCCAATTGGAACTTCATAAGCAAATTAATGCGTTGGCCAAAATTTCCCAATATGTTTAATATGTAACCTGACAATACAACTTTCACCGTTAAGAGGAAGCGGATGTGATGCTAAAGAAAGCCTTTGGCTGGAAGCATTCTCCTTATTGGGGAGAAGAGAGGAAGCAAGCAGTTCCGAAAAACGATCTAATAAACGAGATGTTGGATTATCTGAAGAGTTTAAGCCTTACTAAAGATGATATCCACAAATTACTGAAGAAATTCCCTAAGGTGCTCGGATGTAAACTAGAAGAAGAAGTGAAGAACGACGTCGGTGCGCTAGAGAGAGAATGGGGAATCAAAGGGAAAACTCTGCTTAATCTTCTGCTCCGAAATCCTAAAGTTTTGGGGTATAATGCGGATTGCAAGGGAGACCGCATGGCTCAATGTACTCGATGTTGGGTTCAGTTTTAGCGCCTTGATTTACTTATAGCTTGGTTGGAAGGTTAAAATTGCTGTGTCATCGAGTGCTATTTCTTTCTCTCGGAATCAATTGTATTGAAAATATGTCAATATACAGTTGTAGATAACGTTGAAAATATGTTTTAGTTCACTGTGTTAGATAGTAAAAGATCACTCTGCACATTTCCGTAGGAATTTGTCTTTTAGATATTTTTCTGAGTGTCACATCGTTCTCACCCAAGTTTGTAAGCTATGTTCATTATTCTTTCAATTTTTTTAACTTGAATATACCAGTTATTGTTCCGTTTACTATAAAGTTGCAACAAAGAGTCTCTGTTAGCACTTATTTGTAGTAGTGCGCCATTGATTTAGCAATGTAAAAAGTTCTATTGTTGGTAAACCGTTAATTTTGAACCCACTAATTTAACAGTGAAAAAGCTGTAGAATCATATGAAATTTGGTTTATCCATATCTTAGATGATAACGATGAAGATGATACATTCCGATCGTCGGAAAACACGATAGAGGGGTGTTTTTCGATGCCATAGGAGAAAATTCCTTCCTATGACATCTTTCCTTCTTTATTCTCTCTGTCTCTATATATATAGAGAGAGAGGGGGTGAGGGAGAGTTTGTTTGTAAGTTAATGTCTTAAAAAAATGAAGTTCCTAAGTGTTTTAGTATCTATATTTTATTCTAAATTTCATTATTGTATTCCTCTTTGTGCTCTACACAAAAAATAGCCCACCACTTCAAATTGACATCATTACTTTATTTTCTATAAAATGGATCAAAGTGTTATTGCACAAAGTGGTATTGGTGCCTGTCAAAAAATTGGAGACGCTTATCTGATGAAGAACAAGTATGGGTATTGGAGTAGTTCATAGAATGAAGAAGATATACTCGTTTTTTTTTGGATGTGACCCTCTTCAGGTTCGAATCGACGACCTCTTATTTGGGGAAGGAAATTAATATCAACTAAGCTAGGCTCAGTTCTTATCAAGGAAACATTAGCTAGTTAATTTCTCAAAATCTTTAGGAAATTTTTAAAAAAGGATTTGGTAAGACGAATTAATTGGAGCAACCTATCCATTAGAAATAGTAATATTGTTGGAAAACAAAAATAAATAAAAAATAATAATGCGTGTTTCTTAATATTGCTAGGAATTGATGAAGAAACTTTCGAAATGTCCAGTTTTGGAGGTTGCCAAAAGATGTTTGGAAGAGTCCACAAAACATGTTTACAAAAGAAGAAAAGAATATTCAAAAAATCGTTGATTTATAGAAAGAAACAAAGAAAGAATCTGAGAAGAGCGAAGTACTCATAGAGTCCGAGAAATTTGAAGAGGAGAAAAAGATACTGAGAGCTAATGAAGCAAAGAAGTCCGTAGAAGAAGACGAAAAGAAAATTGAAGAAACCAAAGAGAATGACATGAAGGTTGAAAATAAAGTTGTGAAAGTGGAAGATGATAG